>SJYV01045960.1:2177283-2251107 GCA_006410875.1 Neotragus pygmaeus | reverse complement strand
ATGTCCGGTTCTAACTGTTGCTTCCTGACCTGCATACAGATTTCTCAAGAGGCAGGTCAGGTGGTCTGGTATTCCCATCTCTTTCAGAATTTTCCACAGTTTATTCTGATCCACACAGTCAAAGGCTTTGGCATAGTCAATAAAGCAGAAGTAGATGTTTTTCTGGAACTCTTGCTTTTTCAATGATCCCACGGATGTTGGCAATTTGATCTCTGGTTCCTCTGCCTTTTCTAAATCCAGCTTGAACATTGGAAGTTCACGGTTCATGTAGTGTTGAAGCCTGGCTTGGAGAGTTTTGAGCACTACTTTGCTAACGTATGAGATGAGTGCAATTGTGTGGTAGTTTGAACAATCTTTGGCATTGACTTTCTTAGGGATTGGAATGAAAACTGACCTTTTCCAGTCCTGTGGTGACTGCTGAGTTTTCCAAATTTGCTGGCATGTTGAGTGCAGCACTTCCACAGCATCATCTTGTGGGATTTGAAATAGCTCAACTGGAATTCCATCACCTCCACTAGCTTTGTTCGTAATGATACTTCCTAAGGCCCACTTGACTACATTAGCCATTTAAAGATACCGGTGAAACAATTCCAAGGCATCATTACACAAATAAAAATAAATAAAAGTGAAAGTCTGTTTAGATGGAGCATTGGGAAAACCAATGCCCTGAAATACCCTGAGAGGAATCTGGCAGTGGGGTAACAAAAGCTCTCAAGTCAGCCCACCTTTTGACCTTATTTAAGGAGGCAAAAGCCTGGATAATTCCATGGACTGTATAGTCCGTGAGGTCGCAAAGAGTCAGATGCAACTTTCACTTTCTAGGAGGAAAAATGTAACTCTTACAATCTGTTCCTTGTAGGTCTACTGATAAGCATAACAATCTGGAAATGACTCGAGTCATTGCAAAACAGGCTATCAGACATCAATATGAAGGCATGGCCGTTGACCCATTAAAAATGACAAGTATGTGGACTGTGCTGATACAGGTAATGTGACTGATTTTGGTGAGGGATTGCCTCCTTTTGAGGAGAGAATTCCAGACAAGTTGCTTAAGTGAAGGAAAATTTATTTAGAGAGTATGGAGGTATCTTGGGGCTCCCAAGAGCAGTAAACTAGTGCAGATCTCTCTAAGGAATGGGACCCGGACCTGGAAAGTCATCAGGGCAAGACAATGCCTCTGAACAGTGACATCTATTCTCTCCTTCACCAGACTCAGCCAGACTCCGCTGAGCCTTTCTCTTCGGGTCCTCAAGCTCGGTCTGTAAAGACTTGAACAAGCATGAATGTGGTTTCTAACAGCTTGAAGTCACACCCTTCAAATGACCCTAGGCCCCACTAGAAGTGCCTGCCTGAGAAAGCTCCAGGCTGCCACCAGAATTTATAGTTTGTTCCAGCAACACCTGAAGATAGGCCCCTTCTCCCAGTATCTGTGGGAGGGAAGGAGGGAACCTCACTTTGATAAGTTAGTATTTAACTTTGTAAGTTTTAACTTCGACAAGTTTTCTGACAAAAGCCAGAATAGGTTAAATGGCACATATAATACAGACACTTATCAAATCCCCTCTTTTTTCCTGTCAAAATTCTCGTGCTCATAATTTAAAAAAATACATTTCTGCACAGTTATATAGTGGTTTCCACCTATGTATAGAGGTAGAAACATTCATCTGTCATTGGGTTGTATATTAATAGGCAATAAGACTTAATAAGTGGATTTAGAATAGACAGAAGAAATTAAAGAACGCTGGGTGGACCCTAATTTGAGGTCAGGAATTCTATATTTAGAAGGAATTTGTCCCTTATCTTGTGTTGCCAATTTCTGGTTTCCACATGTGACTCCTACCCACATCCTTTGGCTGTGAAGCTTAGTAATATTTTATAAGTGGAGCCACATGAAGAATGGAGGCACCTGGAAGGTGAGGCAGACTGCAGGCTGCTAAACAATGTATTTTCATGACCGTTTCCCTCTGCCTGGAACATGTATTCCTTCTTCTCGGTGAAATTCTTATGCATCCTTCAAGGCTCTGATCAGATGATATTTCCTATAGGAGTCACCTCTGATAGGCTAGGCAGAATTAATCCCTGCCCGGGGTTCCTATGGTATATTTGATCCTTCTTTTATGGAATTTTATATATTGTTTTTGTAACTTACGGTGTGCACATCTGTCTTTTCCTCAAGGTCAGGGAATCTGTTAAATTGTCTTGGGCTCTCTGGTAGTTGGTGCTCAGTAAATACTTGATGACTAACTGAAGACTGAATTCATGTGCATTGCTTCACTCATTTATTCCTTGAAAAGTGAAAGTGAAAGTCATTCAGTCATGTCTGACTCTTCGCGACCCCATGGATGATCCAGTCCATGGAGTTCTCCAGGCCAGAATACCTTACAGGGCCCTTAATTGGCTGCTGCTGCTAAGTCACTTCAGTCGTGTCTGACTCTGTGCTACCCCATAGACGGCAGCGTACCAGGCTCCCCCATCCATGGGATTCTCTAGGCAAGAACACTGGAGTGGGTTGCCATTTCCTTCTCCAATGCATGAAAGTGCAAAGTGAAAGTGAAGTCACTCAGTCGAGTCTGACTCCTAGCAACCCCATGGACTGCAGCCAACCAAGCTCCTCCGTCCATGGGATTTTCCAGGCAAGAGTAATTGGCTGCTAGGAAACAGACATCCAGACTAATTCAGGCTGGTCTTTCCAGACCAGTCTAGCCTGTCCAGTTCAACGCAGCACATCTCAACTGGAAGCAGAGAGAGGGAAAGAAAGGAGACATTAAAACAAGATAGGAGGCAAAGGATATTAGGCTATTAGTTGGAGAAAAAGATCAGACCCCTTCTCTTACATGACCTTCTTTCTCTAGACAATGATGTCATCCTTTCTGTCTTCCAGAGTAAAGGGCTGCTGGGCAATCAGATAGAAGAGCTGGAATGAGAATAAGGAGGATTTGTACATTTGTCTACTTGGGGTGGGGAGTGTCTGCATGAAAACACACATTTATCGGTTTCCTGTTGGTGCTGTCACAAATTTCCCAAACTGGGTGGTTTAACATAACACAAAATGATTCTTTTATAGTTGTTGAAGTCAGATGTCCAACGTGAGTTTTACAGGGTTCAAGATCCAGGTTTGCAGGGCTGTTTACTTCTGGAGGCTCCTGGGGAGAATTCATTGCCTTTCCAGTTTCTACAGGCTGTCCTTATTCCTTGCCCAAGGGTACCTTCAACCCACATCAATCCCTCTTCCAAGGACCCTTACATATAGGGTCCTTGTAGGGATCTCTTATAAGGATTACTTTGGGCCTATCTGGATAATCCAAGATCATTTCTCCAGCTCAAAATCCTTGACTTAACCTGCAAAGTCCCTTTTCTCTTTTGTCATATAAGGTGACATTCACAGGTGCCAAGGATTAGGATATGGGCATCTCGGCCGGTGGGGGGGTGGCGGTCACTAGTCAGTCTACTGTGAGTGTGTGTTAAGTCACTTCAGTGGTGTCTGACTCTTTGTGACCCTATGGATTGTAGCCAACCAGGCTCCTCTGTCCACAGGATTCTCCAGGCAAGAATACTGGTGTGGGTTGCCATGCCCTCCTCCAGGGGATCTTTCCGAGCCAGGGATCGAACCTGAGTCTCCTGTGTCTCCTTAGGCTAAATGTGAAAGTCTTCACCATAATCCCAAAGCCCACTTATCTAAAAAGCTCTTACTTGGGATTTCTAGCCTCTTTATCAATTGCAGCAAATCAGTGACACAACTGACTCATTAACCTTGTGTTTAATTTAACCTTGCTGGGAATTCAGCATTTCTGGGAAAAAAGTGATGACAAAGACCAGCCCATTGAAAACACAATAGCTTAAGAGCTAAGGGCCATTGCTGAAAAGAGGAATACATGCATTTAGGGGTCACACTTTATCAAGGACCCAAAAGAATAGAAAGAATATAATTTATAATGAGCTTCATAATACTACACAGAACAATAAATGTAATAATTCAGGAAATTGTAAAGCATCGTGTCAGTTTCAGAGATGTGATTTTCCCTATGTGGAATCACTGTATTTGTTTACATGTATATTTCTTCCCACTGTACTCTCCCATCAGCATATCAATGCCACAAGAGCAAGAACCTCACGTGTCGTATGCCCCTAGGGTCTTGAACAAACCTTAGAACATAGCAAACATCAATACATATCATCATACATTTTAAAAAATATATACTACTAAATTTCCATTCCTTAAAAAAATAAGAGTTGAGGACCCAGAATTTGAGTTTCTCTGCATCCACAGAATTTGATTAATGAAATAATAGGAAATAATATCTAATATATGACATGAGTTAACATCATGAAGGAAAAGGATGCAATAAGTATTGGTCTATGGTACAATTATTCATAGACCATTTTCCCTGCAGAATTAAGAGGACATAGTTTGATGTGAGTGTTATGAGTACAGAGCACTCTCCCACCAGCCTTTGTACCTCCCCCAACTTAAACAGCAGCTCTGCCTGTGAGGAGGGGAAAGGTGAACTCCATCCCATGTCATTACTCTGTCTGCCACCTGCTCTCTTGTCTGGGAAGAAACTATCCCTGTGGATCTCATTTCATCACCACTGGCTCATTTGGACCATGTTTCTGTTCTATTTCCTTTGGCTCAGTTTACACCTCCCAGTCCCTGTGATGGGATTCCCTGTTAAGGAAGATGGCCCCGTGGTTCCTCCTTGAATTAAAGTGTCTTAACTTCAAGCATCTCTGCTAGAAACAGTTGTGTCCTTGGCTTCTGTAACCAGCTGAACTCCTGTCTATATGTAATCTCTGGCACCACTCATAGACACAATCAGCAAGACTGGTGACCACACAGCTGCCCAAAGTATAATATCTTTTTAAAGGATGAGAGAGTTCTAAAAAAAATAACAAATAATATGAGTAAGGAACACCAGTTCAGTCCAGGACCCGGCCAGCTTTCTTTCCTGAGAACATGTGTATATGAACACAATTTAACAGGCATGCTCCCCAATCCCACACCTTTCCCCAGGGGTAGGGGAGTCTTGACAAGTTGCCCAGACCCATGGCTTATCTAGGCATTCTACTCAGGCCTCTTTAAAAGGCAGTGGTCCACTCAATGGTCCTGTCTACCTTGGGAGCCATGAGCAGGCAACTGATCTGGGCTCTGCCTCACCTTGTTCAGATCCACAATTGACGCTGCATTTTCGCCTCTGCCTGTTCCTACCAGGCCAGTCCAGTCCTGCCTGTTCTTCATCCTGGGATGCCTGCTGCACTCCAGCTTGGCATAGCTTTGAGGCTGTTGGCTCCAAACCAGGTCCTGTTCATCTTCCCCTCCCAACTCCACACAGTAAAGAATCTGACAGCGTCCCATCCCAGACCATTCAAGGAATCATAACACACGGAATGCAGGAATGGCCATCACCAACTCTGATCTGGAAAAGTATGTGTCAAAAGAACATGGAGTTAGCCCAGCCTTGCATGATTCAAATCTTGTGTTACCACCTAGGAGCTTTGTGTTTCTGGACAAGGCATGCAATCTCACAAAGCCTCAGTTTCCTCATTTGTACCTTAGAGATGATACAGTAAAAGATGGGTAGGTGAAAGAAATTAGTCTTATAAAATGAGTGGGCCCATTTTGAGAAGTTAATGAAATGACTCAGGTTTGGGTTCTGGGTACAAGTCCCGGCTGTGGTTTTGTGCCACCAGGACATTGTTTACTCTGGTTTAAATATTTATAGGACAAGTATGGATCCTGTGACTGGTCAAGTTCTCAGGACAGCAGCAATATTTCCAGGAATCTCCATGCTCCCTGGCATCCATTGTGTCTTTTGGATCCAGGGAAATCTGACTGGAAGCATACTGAGGACGTGGGGACTCACTCTCTGCCTCCTCACCTCCCCAGAGAATGTTGCAGCCCTCTCTACTCTGGTTGGTAAGAACTTTAGCTCATCCCATTTGAGAATAGAGGCTGGGAGAAGGGCAGGAATTAGGAGTCAACAATTATGTGATATCTGAATTTGCTTTATTAAAGAGTTTTACTTTTAATGCCTATTCTACTAATGTTGTTGTAAGGATTAGGGTTAATATAGGACTGTGTCTTGGTGCTTGACGTATAGTATTTGCTTATTAAATGGTGTATTTCACAAATGTTTATTAAGTACCTATTATGTCCTAGACACTATACTGGGTCCTAGGATATGACAGTAAATAAGATACCTGTTGTCCCTGCCCTTATGAAGCATATAGTTTAGCAGAGATAACAGCTTGGAGCAGCTCAGAAGGTATGAAAATTAAGCTATCATCCTATTTTTCCTAAACAATCCTCTTTCCCTAAACATTTTAAAACATTTAAGATCTTCTTTCTATATTTTGGAACAGACTATTCCATTCCCTTCTCTAAAGAAGGGATTTTTAACCAGGGTTGACTTGGCTGCCCAGCAGATACTTGGCAATGTCTGGAGATGTTTTTTTGTTGTTGTCACACCTGGGGGTGTGGGGAAGCATGCTACTGGCATCTCATGGGTATAGGCCAGGGATGCTCTTAAATATCCGAAAGAGCATAAAACAGCCCCCAGCAAATCTCATCCAGGCCCAAATATCAGAATGCCAAGACTCAGAAACCAGGATCTAAAAGGGACTACTTTGTCTGCAATCTGTTATTTTTAGCTACAACGGGAGAGAAATGCATCACCCTTACAAGTCTTAGAAACACTGTCCCTTGGCTCTACGCTCTAGGCCACTTGCCTGTGTCAGAGGACTGAGAGGGGAGGCCCTTCCAAATTCTCCATCCAGAAACACGCTTCTCTCCAGAAGTGCCCGCTCAGGGCAGAGAGAACTGACCTGAGAGTCTGCTGCAGAGTATCCAGCACTATACCTGCATTTGGTGAGCATATACTTGACTGAGTCTCTTAGAGAAGCAAATTTTCAAACGAAAGTCTCCTGGAAAAGACTGTCTTTTCTACCGTTTGAAAACCCTACCAAGATATGCAAAGAAGCGACATTACTTCAAGGCCACTGAACCCAACTTTTCAGTTCATTTGGTTTTCTTTATTTTAAAAGCTTGTCTGGGCATAGTTAATCCAATTTGGTCTTTAGGATGGTCTAGGCTTTCAGAGTGACTGGTTTTTTATTTGATGGCTCTCTCACATACGTTCAGCAGTAAAATTTTGGACAAAGCCGAGAATGAGCAAGAACGAGGCAAATAAAATGAAGCCAGAAGGAGATGGAGTCAGGGAGGGAGGGGGAAGAACCAAAGACGGAGGGGTTCACAGGAGGGAACAAGCACACAAAGCAGGGAAAGGACCTGTCTTAAATTTCCTGGCTTCAGGAGCCCTGGCTCCCCAACTCTGTTTACTCCTTTCCCTTCTATCCTGCTTTCCCTGGTGGCTCAGAGGTTAAAGCGTCTGCCTCCAATGCGGGAGACCCGGGTTCAATCCCTGGGTCGGGAAGATCCCCTGGAGAAGGAAATGGCAATCCACTCCAGTATTCTTGCCTGGAGAACCCCATGGACAGAGAAGCCTAGTAGGTTACAGTCCATGGGGTCGCAAAGAGCCAGACATGACTGAGTGACGACTTCACCTTCTATACTGCTTTCCAGAAGCCCGGCATTGGATCCTAGCCTACTTCTCTCTTCTCCAGCTTCTGGGTAGAGGTGGGAGCTCCTCTTTCATTCCTGGGTTCTGAAGCAAAATTCTGTGTTGAAGCAGATCTGAAGAGGCTGTGTTCATGAAATCGAAAACTAATTTCTCAGGCTCATTCCCCTTATCAGAGCGGATTGTCAGTAAATACATACTGTTGTTGTTGATGATGAAGTTTGAATATCCACTAGTCAGTACCAGACACAGGATGTATGACTCATGTCCCCACTCAGGGATGGGTCGAATGATGATTCTAACTGTGACGTGAGCACTTTGACTTCTGTATTTCACTTGCCATTGGCTGAATGAGCTACATGTCTTTTCTTAGAAACGAGGTTTGATTTTAAAATGTGCAAACATCTGATCTGAAATGTGCAAAATATTTTTTTCCAGTGGACTGTTTCACTTGGAACTTGTTTCAAATGTTAGGTGTCTTGGTCCAGATTCTCGCAGGTAACAGTTGGTCTGAGCCCACCCGCAGATGTTATGCCTCTATCATAAAATCATCCACAACAGAAAGTAACTTAACCGGAATCATTTGTAGTACTGGTGCTTAACAGAATTTTGTGTTCTGTTAAGCCCCATTCTTCATTTTTAAAATTTTGTCACTGGCTGCTGCCATGTGTTCTATAGCACTGCTCTAATACCAAATAAGACTTTAAAAAATCTCCCCTGAGACAATATTTCATTGCTTGCCCTGATACATTGGCCTTCAATATTAAAACTCTTTTTGACCTCAAACCTTAATGGTGTAAGCACTTGACCAAAGTACTTTCATTCTCCTGAATTTCACTAACTTTGGTTTTCAATTCAACTCTTAGGGATTCAGGTAGCATAGCTCCTGGCTTCCTTATGGCATGATATTTAATAAACACCCCGCTTACCTTGGCATGACTTCCCTGATAGCTTAGTTGGTAAAGAATCCGCCTGTGATACAGGAGACCCCGGTTCGATTCCTGGGTCTGGAAGATCCGCTGGAGAAGAGATAGGCTACCCACTCCAGTATACTTGGGCTTCCCTTGTGGCTCAACAGGTAAAGAATCCACCTGCAATGCCGGAGACCTGAGTTTGATCCCTGAGTTGGGAAGATCCCCTGGAGAAGGGAAAGGCTACCCACTCCGGTATTCTGGCCTGGAGAATTGCATGGACTGCACAGCCCATGAGCTCGCAAAGAATCAGATACAACTGAGTGACTTTCAGTTTCCACATNGTTTGATCCCTGAGTTGGGAAGATCCCCTGGAGAAGGGAAAGGCTACCCACTCCGGTATTCTGGCCTGGAGAATTGCATGGACTGCACAGCCCATGAGCTCGCAAAGAATCAGATACAACTGAGTGACTTTCAGTTTCCACATGCCTTGAACCCAGCATGTAAGGGTTGGTTAGATGGAAGAACAAGAAGAGCTTTGCAAAATCGGTTATCAATGGAGCACACAGCTGACTGTCGGGCTGCATGGTCCGCTGAGGGCCTCCCCTTGTTCTCTGTCTCCCATGTGGACAGAGGGCGTTCTCACCAGGCCAGTCTGCCTCCAGGTCTCAATAGAGTCGTTGTGCCTGAGACTGAAGCAGTCTCGTCGCTGCTACGGTCTCCCTTGGGCCAGCCCAGAGGATCCCCAGTCAGCCTGCCAGTCAGCTCCTCAGTCACTTCAGTCCGCTCTGTTAACAACGTGTGTCTCCCGGCCTGGAGGTCAGGCCTTTTATATGGAAGCCCCAGCTGGTGAGAGGAGCTGGAATGATGAGGCCTGAAAATTCTTCACTCTTTGTTCTTCTGATGGGTGACAGGATAATTAGTCCAAATGAGAAGCTGCCTCTCCCAGACTATATTTAGTCTAATTGCAGAGCTTTTTTTCCCCTAAAGGAGACTGGGACTCCTCCCTAGGAGATGGCAGTATCAGAAGGGGAATGCTATCGAGCAGGCCTCCACCGCCAAGGCAGGGCGTGCTCTCCTCTTTACCGAAGCAGGCCGCTGGTGCAGCTGGTGTCCAGGAAACAGGGCTCCTCCCCCAGCTCTGCCACACAGACTCTGCTGACTGAGGACCTTTATCCCCTTTGATTCTCAGATTTGTGTCTGTTAAATAAACATGGTAACCTCATCCTCACAGGACAGTGATGAAGATGAAATGGGATAAATTTTGTTAGCACTTTATGAATTACAGATGTATGAAACAGATGGAGGAATTGCTGTAAATAAGAGAAGCACCCAACTTTCCCCCATTACAGAGGGCCTGCTGCTGCTGCTGCTGAGCCGCTTCAGTCGTATCCGACTCTTAGCGACACCATGGACTGCGGCCCACCAGGCTCCTCCACCCCTGGGATTTTCCAGGCAAGAGTGCTGGAGTGGGGTGCCATTACAGAGGGCCAGAGCCGCTTAACTCTGACATGCGAGGTTCTGTCACTCTTATGAAGTACCTCATCATGTTCTCTCTCCTCCATCTCTCGAGATCCCACTGTTTCTCTCAGTCCCAAGCACATGGTTAATGCTCAATAGATATTTGATCACAAATATTACTATTTTCAATATAATATTAAAATAAAGAAAAATTGATTGAACAAAGAAAAAGATACACTGCTTACCTAATTGTTTAAAATATGTATTTGCAAATAATTGGGGAGAAGGGATGTTTAAAGAGCGTTTAAAAAATTCCCAACAAGTATACTTAAAAAGAGTATATCATATTGATCTGCCTTTACTTATCCCTTCAACTTTTAAAATTTAATCCTTTTAGGATAGTTTGACATCACTTTTTAAATATAATTTGAAATTAAAATATTTAACGCTTCCCTTTTTTTCTGATAAGACTTTAAAAAAAACTTCTTTGCCCTTATTTTATTTCTCTCACAAGTGTAAAAGAAATTTTAAAAATTGCAAATTAAGATTTCTACCTAATTCAACACAGATATACTGAACTCCCATCATGCAGAACTGAAAAAAGAAGATTGAGATCGATAGGCTTTTTTTCTGCAACTCATCCCATCATAAAATTCCAGTTACAACATACACATGGATGGACTTCCATTCATTATCCTCTGTTCCGATGCTTTGAAAGTTTTCTTCAACCAATTACCACATGTGATTCATAGTTATTGGATGATAATGTACTTTCCCTTCTCAGTAACTCATCCTCTACCTTCCCCCTAACCCTGGCCAGGCCTTTCAGTCAAACAATGAGATTGAAGCTTATTGCCCTAGGAGAGAAGAATGAAAACTTGCTGAAACGAAGAAGTTATAGCTCAGCTTTCTGCTTCAAGCTAGCCTTTTTTTCTTTTAAGTTCATTACATCAAACTAAAAAGCTTCTGCACAGCAAAGGAAATCATTAATAAAATTAAAAGGCAACTTACTAAATAGTTGAAAATATTTATAGATCTTCTATCTGGTAAGGGGTTAATATCTAAAATATGTAAAAAATTCATACAACTTAATAGCAAGAAAACAATCAGGGTAATTAAAAACTGGGCAGAAGCTCTGAATAGACAGATGAGCAAGAGGTGCAGGAAAAGATGCTCAGCATCACTAAGCCTCAGTTCAGTTCAGTTCAGTTGCTCAGTCGTGTCCGACTCTTTGCAACCCCATGAATCGCAGTACGCCAGGCCTCCCTGTTCATCACCATCTCCCGGAGTTCACTCAGACTCACGTCCATCGAGTCAGTGATGCCATCCAGCCATCTCATCCTCTGTCGTCCCCTTCTNGTGAAGAACTAAAGAGCCTCTTGATGAAAGTGAAAGTGGAGAGTGAAAAAGTTGGCTTAAAGCTCAACACTCAGAAAATGAAGATCATGGCATCTGGTCCCATCACTTCATGGGAAATAGACGGGGAATCAGTGGAAACAGTGTCAGACTTTATTTTGGGGGGCTCCAAAATCACTGCAGATGGTGATTGCAGCCATGAAATTAAGACACTTACTCCTTGGAAGGAAAGTTATGACCAACCTAGATAGCATATTCAAAAGCAGAGACATTACTTTGCCTACAAAGGTCCATCTAGTCAAGGGTATGGATTTTCCAGGAGTTATGTATGGATGTGAGAGTTGGACTGTGAAGAAAGCTGAGTACCAAAGAATTGATGCTTTTGAACTGTGGTGTTGAAGACTCTTGAGAGTCCTTTGGACTGCAAGGAGGTCCAACACTCCATCCTAAAGGAGATCAGTCCTGGGTGTTCATTGGAAGGAATGATGCTAAAACTGAAACTCCAGTACTTTGGTCACCTCATGTGAAGAGTTGACTCATTGGAAAAGACCCTGATGCTGGGAGGGTTTGGGGGCAGGAGGAGAAGGGGACGATAGAGGATGAGATGGCTGGATGGCATCACCAACTTGATGCACGTGAGTTTGAGTAGGCTCCAGGAGTTGGTGATAGACAGGGAGGCCTGGCGTGATGTGATTCATGGGGTTGCAGAGTCGGACACGACTGAGCGACTGAACTGAACTAAATCCTTTACTCGAGTCCTTTATTCAAGTACTTTTTAAATTGGTTATGTTTTGGAATTTCTTATATACTCTGAATATTGATTTAATATGATTTGTAAATATTTTCTCCCATTCTGTGGGCTGTCTTCTCACTGTTGATTATGCCCTTTGATTCACAAGTTTTTAACTTTTAAGGAAACCCAATTTTTCTTTTTTCACCTGTGCTTTTGGCATCATATCCAAGAAATCATTGTCTAATCCAACTATATTTTTCTTGTTTTCTTTAAAGACTTTTAGCTGTTTGTCTTTCATCCATTTGAGTTAGTTTTTATGTATGATGTAGAGGAAGGGTCTGATTTTTTTTTTTTTTTTTGCACATGGATATCAAAATTTTCCAACATTCACTGAAAGATTGCCCTTTTCTCATTGATTTGTCCTGGCACCATTATCAAAAATTACTTGACCATGTATTTGAAGGTTCATTTCTGGGCTCTCTTCCATTTCTGTCATGATGCGAATACCACTGTATCTTTATAGTATGGGTTTCCTTTTTAAGTTTTGAGATACATGAACTCTTTATGGCTCATGTTGAGTTCTCTGCCTGGCACTCTCTGTAGTACCCAAATTTAGCCAGGACCCAGGAACAACTGTGCAATCAGGTACAAGGGAAGGGGAAACAAGCAGCTGAGTCATTCAATATGGTGTCTGGTTTCTTTGGAAAAGAAAAGGCAGTCACTAGAGTAAAACTGTATGCCTTTATTCAACATAAAATGAGTCATTAAGATAAAATACAGCTTGTCCATGTGCAGAAACATCATTATACATTCAGTCCTGAAGGTAGTTTTATACAACCAATAAGAGGAACAGTCTAAAAGTAGGAATAAAGACAAGAGTGAGAAGGAGCTAAAAGGCAGAGCTTTATCTGTCAAAGTGCTAAGGCCTATGTGTAAAAATTTTAAAGTAAGACCAACTAAGGTCATTTCTTCCATTCTGATTTCTCTTGGTGCTGGTGAAACTCTTAGGGTATGATGTAATGAATCACAGAATTAATGTGGGTTTAAAAAAATAGGTCATAGCACTTATGGTTAAAAGTTTTTAATTTCTAGAGTTTCATTTATCATGTACTCTAGATCTTTCATGGGTTCTAAAAATTTCATAACAAACTTTCTTTTCAATAAGTTTATCATCAGAGTAAAACTGTCAGGTCATTTTCAGCACAGATTCTGTCTCTGTATACAACGAACAGGAAACCAATTTTGAGACTGTAAGAGTTTCATTAATTTAAAGCTTGTTCAAAATGGTTACATGTGGATTCAGATGGGTTCCTTTCAAACCACTATGCCTGAAAACCTAAAATGAAAACAATGGCTGACATGGAGTTCAAGTCCAACTCCAGTGTTTCTAAGCTCTGAAAACATTAGACACTGGTTTTTGTTTTTTAAAGAATTGACCCAAGAAATATGATTTTACATACCACACTTTCCATAGGAAGGACATAGACTGTGTGTATAATAGTTCTAAAGTATCTTCAGGTATTTTAATAGCATTTAGTGCATTGCTTTCTTATTGGGCTAATCTGAATATTAAATATTTACAAAGAGGATCCAAGTGCTCTGGTTGGTTTAATATAGAATTTGTCTGAGCCAATGTCTGCATCACTTAGCCACAGGTGCACAACCTTAAATGCTGAGCAGTGGCAAAAGCTGTCCCTAGATAATATGGTTCAATAGAAAACCATCAGCCCACAAAATGCCTCACATCAAATTCCATGTTCCACTCATGGCAATTCATTATATTATAGGAATCCAAAACCTTAAAAAAAAAAAAAGTTTCAGTAAAAGGATAAAAATAATTTTGTTTTAATCTATCTTAAATCCAATTTTGGACTTATCTTTCTTCTTCCCTAGGCACTCACTAAGCTTTGCAGCCAAGATGAAAATCAGGATTTTCCCTTCAGTTTCTTTTGAGCTTGAAGAACCAGGAAAGCTGAATTTGCAGTTATTCTTCACGAGTGCCGGTTATCTAGTCCCAGCCCACCTCAACAGCTGATCAGCTCTCTCTTCCAAGTTTAGTCTGTGACAAGGAAATCTTTGTAGGCATGCCCTTTTTAGGTTAAGACTGAGAGATACACAGTGGTCGAGATTACTTAGCTTATACAGTCCTTATAAAAGGAACCCATTCTTCTGATTAAGGTTATTACATATAAGGAAAACACAGGGTATCCACCCTCTTACTTCTTGGACAGACTTGAGACTGGATTACATGGTGGAATACACCTAATACCTTTTTGACTGAAAGGTGAACATGGATATTTTGGAATACAGAAATTCAAGCTGCAAACCCATAATCCAGGTAAAGTTAGTTCAAGAATAAGCACTGAGAAAAATTTATCCTTTTAAAATCTTTCTACTGCAGTCATAAAGAATTAGGATTTAGGCCACTTTATAAGGGCAAGTGTCCTGCTGAAGCCTTTAATTCAAGCTCTGTGTAGAAAGGGGGTGGAAAAAGTCAATTCTACAATACTAGAATGAAAAGAACATTAATTTTATCCATAATAGAGGGGGAAAGGAGATGAAAATATCTTTTTAAGTTTTAAATGAATACACTTCCTTCTCACCAGTTTACAAGATGGAAATCAAGCTCTTTTATTTCCTTTAGCTTGACAGGAAAGCTGCTTTATTCACCAAACTGTTAAAAGTGTTAGTTGAAAATAAGATGAAGTATCTTTACTGACATACTGAACAGAATGACTTAATCTTGGTCTTACCAAGAGATTTCTTGAAATTTCTATCAATCTCTAGATCTTCAAATGATAGTGGTCAAATGGTGGTAAATTTTATCAACCTGGCTCACTTCCACACTGAATTTTCATGCAGGGGCAATGCCCCTTTTCTTTCTTCCTGTTTTGCCACTGTGCTTTGCTCAGTGCCTCAAAGACCTCTATTTCATAGTTCATTTACTCTTATTAAATTTCCAATGTGTCTTGGGAAATAGCATATATTACTCCTTGAGCTCTGAACTAGACACATGCTATATGGTTACTCCTTTAGGAAAGCCTTTACATGACTGTGTTTACCTTTGCTTATTTAGCACAGTGCTTCACACATAGGTGTTCAAAAGATATTCGAAGATCATGATTTATGTACAGAAACAACTAGAAAACACTGTGAAATTTGATTTGTGGAGACCACTCTTGGTCAGCTAGTGTTAAAAAGCAATGAACACAGGTTTCTAAGACTGTGATGTAAATAAAGGAAAGCTGGGGATCCAATTTGAAGCTATGTTCTGGTGTATTGCTTTCTCAATCAACTCCAGTCCTTGAGGTCCTATGTTACTACCTGAATATGAATTTTACTTTCCGTGAGGTAGGTAGGAATAACACTAAGTATGCATTAGAAATTGGGGGGGGGGGGGCATGGTGCATTTTTATAAATGGTTATCATCAATTGGTTCACACACTTTGAAATATTTCACCTTCATTCTTATCTACCAAATATGGGAATTATGAGGCAGCACATGTTCCCTGAGGATTTTTTTCCTTTAGAAATAGTGTTTTTTTTCAGCAAAGATTTAGTGCTGTTCTCTTAGGCGTCTATTTTCAACATGTTTGGGCAACCCTATGTATGAGTTTTCAATTTTTTTAAATAAGGCTATTAGGAAAACATTCTTGGGGCTTCCCTAGTGGTCCACTGGTTAAGACTCTGCACCCAAAATGCAGGGAGCATGCGCTTTATCCCTGGTCAGGAAGATAAATAAATATACCCAAAGTGGCATACTCCTTTAAGTATTTTATGTATCCTAATTTCCAAAAATTGCAATTTTTCACCACAGCAATTATGGGTAGAACTAGTAAACTACAATTAAGTGTTTCATAGGTCATTAAGATATATTCTTCAAACTCTGACCTTACTTCCTTTCAGGTCACCAATAAAGCTATATATTATTCATTTTTAAAGAATGGGCTATATATCTTTATTTCCAATGACTGACTAGGTATCCTTCTGCTCCTCAGTCATATCCTAGAACTAAATATTTACAATCTCAAAATGACTTCTGGAGAGCAGGACTCCAGGTTAGCTCTAGGTATGTGGTTAACCTCTCCTCTAACATGTGGCTCGGTCCTCATTTCTATAAACATATTTCTTGGCATTAGGAAGAGCAACATTCAAGTTTTCTTAGCCCTTCTATCTCCAGATCAATTGGAGAAGACATAAAACTGGCTATGAAATTCACTTCTCAAAGAAGGAAAACAGAAAGAATGATTTATATTCATGAGATTATTTCTTCTTGTAAACCCTATGGCCTGAAGGTGGTGGCAGAGAATGTTAATAAATTAACCACTGTGAAAAAACAAAAACCTACTTCCCCCCTTACAGGTATTTCCTTATCATTCTTGTCTTAGAAGCAGACTACATTAAAAAAGAATGCACTTTCCCAGCAGGAGGTGGTTAGGAGAGAAAACAAATTTAAGGGTGAAAGCACAGAGACAAACAGATTGGGAGAACGTAATATTTTTACTAGAGTTCTGAAAGAAATACACTACCCTGATTTATCACAAATTTCTTATTTTACTATCTTCTGTGCAATCTGTTGGTAATCTTCCAATAGTAGTATAAGGCAACAACTGAGGGCCCTCACCCACACCACTTTCACATGTATGTCAGACCTCAAGATGCATCAAAAACTCCAAGGTTGTTCATTTTCACTTTAATTATCTTTTACTTAATAATAAAATGAAAAATAAGAATATATGAATACATACAATCTATATACATATATTTATTGCAAATACTTAAAATTCTTATGTAAAATGATTTTTCTATACTTGTGAAAAAATATGTTTTTAAATGGTGTTGACACCAACTTCTCTGTACATACCCTCAATTCCAATGTTAACAATTCCTTTAAAAAGGCAAAAGACACAAATTTTAGCATTTACCAAACCAGTCTCTACAAACCTTTAAGCCAGAAGGAAAAAAAATAGCTCGTGGTAAATAAGTCAATATTCTTTTAAAATAAAAAATAAACTCCCAAACTTCCCCTTATTGCATTTTTTTTTTGAAATAATCTGAGTGTCTTTGAGTAACTTTCTTTGAAATAATTTGTGCCTTAACAGTGAGGTCCTACATTAAACATACCTTATATGAGAAATTCAAAGTCTTCCACTGTCACTTTTTACATAGATATTAAAATATATATTACTTAAAATATATTACTGGAAAGCTATTTTTTAAAATTGATCTTTTAATAGTTGTATCAAATGTAAAGCATTAAAAAAAATAAAGTAACCAAGAATCTATGAAGCTCTTACTTCAACTTTAGGAACTGTTTTACCTATTGTTCTCTTTCAATAGGTTATGTAGGTATTGAAACACGGTAGGAAAGATCCCTGCTTATTACCATATTTCTCAGAGTCTCTTTGGACTATTCTATGAATTGAGCTGAAAGCTACCCTTGGCCAAGTTTTTTTATTTTACCTAGCATATTGTAATGAAATGGGGAGACCTCTCTCCTTGCTGTGAATTGAAATCCCTAGGTCGCAGAGAAAACCCTAGTACTGCTTACAGACAGAGCTCTAAACAGTGATGTCATAACCAGAGAAGACCCCCTCATTTTAACAAATAATTTCACCCAAGAGGCCTTCAGGACTCTTAGGTGAAGAAAGGCAGTAAGAAATCTGGATGGTAAACTATACGATTATGAATGAGTTTATGCCTTCACCTGGAAGACAATACGGTCGTCTTCTGGCTATTTATTTAGATTTGTGATATGTACACTGTGTGCCTTGCCAGCCCATATAAGTATCCCTCCCCACTGCAAGAAAAATTTCTTGTCTGCCAGGTCTAATTTTTAAAAAATGTTACATGGGGCACTACCGACAGCTTCAGTAACTTCAGCATGGGTTATTATGTAGGGCAAGCAACTTCAGGTTATTTGGCTTTTTATTTAATAGGAGGAAGAATTTTAATAAAAAATCTTAAAGATTCAGGGAGCCTTCTCTACTAGACAACTTGGAATATTCGTCAGTGAGACTGAGATGATACATCATTAATGCCATCTCCCCAAGGTGACCCGCCCACAGTGGAAGGTTATCTGAAGGCAAAGAAGATACCCTGGAGGTTCAGCATCAGGCAGCATGCCTGACTAGTCACTGGAAATAGTGCAACTTAATACCATAAAAAAAAGCTGAGCACTTATTAGACACATTCCAGACTGAACTGAAAGTAACTGAAAACCTAAGATTAAAAACTGCTTGAAAGGTACTGGGATATGATATTCTAGTAATTTAAAGGTTTTCTTGTTCCTACTGCTTCGTTTTTGAAAGAGCCAGATTCTAATTTTTGTCCTTTCAGCTCAGTCAGCATTGTAAGATGACCTTCTACCTGACACCTCTGTTTTGAAACAAACTGATAAACAGACTGCATTCAATTTTATACCAATCTAACAGAATCTATTTTCTCATTTAGCCAAGATTGAGGCAGTGCACTTAGCTGACGATTACTATTCTATTAGCTGGGGATTATTTGTAAAGAGAATCTGGTGAATGGTACTGCGTAGGGCCTCTCTTCAAGGGCCTGGGTTAAGATGAATAGGCACGATATGGTTTGCTCTCTAAATGGACCTGAAAATCCCTGATGCCTTTCCTCCTTTCCTGGTTAGTCTGTCCATCCTTTGATGAAGAGAACCATGGAGGAGAGACTCTCTGATAGGAAAGGCGTGAAGAAAAAATATCATTTTGAAAATCCAAATTGATCGTTCCAAGGTCACCACAGGGTCAGTTCTGAAACAGTCAAGCACTGCAGGCAGGCAGGCCATCCCTCAGTTCTGCCACTCAAGTGGGGGTGAGAAAGCTGGGAATGGAGAGTTGTAACTATCAACAGGTCTCTTAAACATCGCTTGGGACTACCCAGGGCACTGACAATTTGAGAACAGAACCATGGTTTTTGATTTCTACTGGTTACTGGCTGGAGAACTTGCTCCTTATCCTGGGATCCCTGCAGATTTATTTGTTAGCTTTGCGTGTGCTGGAAGAAAACGGGAAGTTAGAAGAACATTAAATTGTCTTGGCTGAAATAGAACACAGATATCAATCTCTATTTGCTTTGGACCATAAAAAACTCAGAAACAAACAAAAAACAGAAATAAATAGTTTCTTGTGGGGTTTGAAAGTATTAAGAGTGTATGTATAATTTGAGAGGTGAGGTAGGGAGGGGTGGGTAGTACAATGGGGGCAAAGCTAAGATTATTACTGTCTACTTTCCCCTGTTTGGAATGTGACTTAATTAAGGAGTTTAAACTGTTCTGCATTTTGTATATATCACATCCTTTATATTAAGCATGACGACAACTGTGCTAGGTGGCACTTTAAACTGTTCTGCATTTTGTATATATCACATCCTTTATATTAAGCATGACGACAACTGTGCTAGGTGGCACTAACACCTATGTCCTTTACACACATGAAATTAGGAGATTTGAAATCAATATGCAAATGATGCACACTGACAATCCCCAACTTTTTAACACCAAATTCTGCTAAATTGTAGGTTTATTTTCATGTTCTTTAACCATGACCTAAACACAAGTATTCACAAATCCTTCAGTTATGAGAGAGAGGATTCAACAAAAAGGAAACAAAAAATAGAACAAACAAAAATTTGGAGCTGATTTATCTTCCTTTCTAGATGTTCCCTTAGTCATTCACTAAAGCCCCTTTACATTAGAAACTTCTAATGTGTAGACAGCAGTAATCCAAAACAGGGTACATGTTTTCTAAAATAGGAAAAAGTGTCTGACTTACAGTGTCTATGCCACACATATATGTTCAAAGTAATATAATTAAGATGACTTCCATGCTCCTCAAATGCCTGGGAGGTCAAAACAGATATAACAGCACAGGGCAAATGTGGTTTAATGTTTTTCTACCTGTAGATACAGCTGACTGTAGAACATTAGGTAACAAGTTGGAGAGAAGAGGGGGAGAGAGGGGCTACTTTGTTTCTAGTGTTAAAATTGTCTTCCAAAGTTCCTTAAATTCAGTTCAACAATTTCTGCACTTTAACTCTGCTTACCCAACAGAACACCCTATCACTGACACTTCTCTGTTAATTTTTTACTAGTATTTCAAACTTGTTTGTAAGCTCCCATGAATGACTAAATCTTCATATTATTGCTGGAATCACTGCCCTGCACAGGGGATGGTGACCTGAGGGGTCTAGTGAGGCAACTCTTTCATAGTTCACACTCTCTTCAGGGCAAGTGGGAGTAGGGAATGGCAGGGATTCACAAACCACCAGCAGGGTGCCTGGCAATAGGACTAGCCTGTGGAAACCAAGAACCAACGCAGAACTTTCAGAGTCAGAAACACTACCCATGAAATTAATGCCTTACCAAAAATAAGAACTGGAGCAGGTTCCACCTAGGTAAAGGGACTGAGTAAACCCTCAATCTAAGTTCTGCAAAGGCTGAAGAATCTATGTAAAGCCTGCGGTCAGACTGTCAAGACATAATCAACATGAACAGTCATTTCCTCAGACCATTCCTCCACTCCTTCCTTTCCCTAGCCTCTTAGGAAAGGGCAGAAGGGAAATTGCTGCCTTTTGCCATGTGTGGCATTAAACTTTTCAGTCACATGAAGTGGAACAGCAACCTGAAGTCAAAGCAATACATCATTACCTAAACACCTGGAAAAATGTTAAAACGAGATGTGACATATTTACATGATTTTGTAAGTGCAAACTTGTCACAAATTCACAAAGTCTTGCTTGACTTGGACTTACTATACAAGGTGCTCTTTCTCTAAAATGTAAGATCTGTACTCTGTGTTCCTGATTAAGTAACACTTGTCTCTTAAGACAATTCAAACTGAAACCTACTTGTTTATTTCTATGATTCCAAAAGAACACAAAAACCACATCTGTCAACCCTTCCCCATTCTCGTCTCCTTTACAGAGAGCTCTCCTTCTGATCTCATTACCGGACAACAAGGCAGGAGACACAGAGTTTGGAGGGGCCGATGCAGTCATCGTGGCAGAAGGCTCCACAGCCCTTGCACATGATCATGGCTTTCAACCGGCAGTAGCACTTGGAAGGCGTGTCCTCTATGCTGCTCTCCTCAGGAAAGGCCTGAACAGGAATGGTCTGGCCGTGGCTGCCGGCATTCATGGCCTGGCTGGCAGGGATGGCTGTGACGGTCACTGAAAAGGACATGACATCACCAACATTGCTAGACACCTGACTACAGTCGGGCATCCCCGGGACAGAGGAGTTATGGTCCATGTCTGATGAGGTGGAGACGTTGATCATGCCTCTGTAGCTTGGCCCGATCTGTGTGGGGCTCCCGTACAGCTTTGGGGTTTGCAGTGGTGCAAGGAGGAGAGACTGATGGGTAGGACTGTCTGCAGGCAGAGGAAGAGACGTAGAATTGAAAAGCTCTGGGCTGCTCCGCATGGTCTTACCTCTCACTGCATGAGCCATCTGCTTCTGTGCTGCCTGAATAAAATCTCTGGCTAGGGTCTTCTCGTCAAAGGTTTGGCCTCGAGTGAACAGGTAATTCTCCTTACTTAAAGGGGTTTGCTCAGGCACTGGTGTCTCTGCCTTCACATTCTTTTTAGCTGAACAGTCACTGGTGGACAGGGTTTCTCTACTGTAGGGTCCTGAACTCGCACCACACTTGCCAGAACTCTGAGAAGCCTGTGGCTCCTCCTTCACCAGGACAGATTCTTGCTCATCACCAGTACTTTCCTCGTCAGTATCATCTTCCTTTCCGCTGCTACTATCTCCTGCTGCATTCTTACAGTCTGTGTATCCCATTTTCAAGGCCTCAGTGGGGCTACTCAGACAAAATCGGTCTTCGGGGTTCAAAGAATGGGTCCTCCTAAAGCTCTCTGAACCCCGGCCATAGGTGGAAATATTAAGTAAGTAGTGACCTGCCATTGCAGGCTTGGATGTCCTTCTGCCAGCAAAACCCAGCATGAACCTCTGGCTTGTGGAAATGTCCTCTAACAGGAAACCTGAGTGAGTAAAGTTGAACTGCGAGGGCTGCACAAATGAGAGAATGTTCTGCCTCCGAACCCTCTGGCTGAGAGTCTGAAGAATCTGATCTTGGGTGGCCTTACTGAGTCCTTCTTGGTACTGGTGTGTGTCAATGCCAGAGTCCCTTAGATCCTTACCTGAAAAGAGCTGCAGGGGTCTTGGAACCTGGGGGAGCTGCTTACTTTGCAAAGTTTTACCCAGGTGCTGTGCAGCTGGATGGGACGGTCTCTCGTGAACTTCCTCTCTCGTGCTCTTCTGTGTCACACTGGTACCTAAGAGTGCTCCTACCCCCTTTTCCTCTTTTGTAGTGAGTGGAACAGTTTTCATTTCAACTTTGGTGAGAGGTTTAGGCAGAATTTGCTCCATGGGAACATCTTTGCCCTGCAGCAGCTGAGTTACCAAAGGATTATTAGCAGGGATACTAGAGCTTGGCCTTGAAATGGGTCCATTCATATGTGAAGAAGTTCCCAGAGTTTTAAGGCTAGAAGCTGCCGGCAAAGTGCTCAAGGATGGAGCTGATCCGGTAGGCGCTGTGGTTACGTTGACCTGGGGCACAGGGAGCTTCTCTAAAGTGGCTGTTGTTAACAGAGTTGTTAAAGGGGAGGCAGTTGTATCCACTGAAACGCTAGCACTTATCTCTGCTGAGGCCGGAGGATTTGGGGCATTCTTACTAGAACCCGCTTTAGGCTCCACTGTGCCAGCGGCTGCAAAATGAACAGGCGAGGCACCCGTGATCAGAGCAGGATCTGCTGGAGCTGGAGGTGCTTTCTCCTGCCTACCGTTACTGGGCACTTGGGGCTGGCTAAGAGAGGCCACCGTGCCTGCTTCCCTGGGGGGATTTAGTTTTTCATTACTTAACTTTCCTAAAGCTGGCGGGAGTGCATGAATGTGGGCTGGTGAGGGGACACCTGCGCATGCTCCACCGACGGCAGATGCAGGAGGCACTGAGGAGGTTTGCTGTAGTTGTGCTCCAGGGCCACTAAGAGGCTGTGGCTGGCCTGCGGTCCTGGTCTCAGACTGGGGCTGAGTGTCTGGCCCAGCGGGTAAAAGCTCTCTCGGACCTCCCCGGCTTCCAGTTCCTGCCAGTTCCAGTGCGGGGCCCTTGCCAGGCTCACTGACTCTGTCTGAGTCAGGATCCCCTCCTCTAGCAGTTCTCCTTTCACCCCCCTCCCCTGGACCCTGTCCACCGCCTGGGCCAGGTCCTGGAATGGTCCCTCCAACGGAGGCGGCAGCAGCAGCTGCGGCTGCGGCGGCGGCAGCTGCCCTCTGTGCTTTGACAAGCTGGGCTTTTGCTTTGATGTCTGCAAGGGTTCTGGCTCCTGTTCTGTTAGGACTAGTGATGGAGATTGGAAAACGAGCCCTGGGAGAGACCTGCGATGTAGGAAACGGCATGGGAGAGATTCTGGAGACCGGGATCTGAAAGAATTAAGGGAAAAAAAACAACAGAGCTTAGCTTTCTTTTATAAAAGTAACAAAACTTCATTAACACAAATTCTCAGAATAGGGTGAATGCTATCACAAGGATGGGAGGCCTGTAGCTAAGAGACCAACCCTGGAGACAGCCACACAGGTCCGTCTCTAGGGTCTTTTCACCTCCTCTACTGGTGCCATAGACTCTCCTCCGTTGACATTCACTCCCACTCAGTCACAAAGCTCTTTTCTCAACACAATTCTGTCTTAATGTCACTACTACTCACAACAGCTGACCATTTAAGATACAGACCTTTCTATGATATCTGTATTTTAAAATGTGCGTAAAACCAAGAAAAGAGAAACAGAAAAAATAAAGTAGCACACTACTGTTGCTGTTTAGTCACGAAGTCATGTCCATCTCTTTGCAACCCCATGGACTGTAGCCCACCAGGCTCCTCTGTCCATTGGATTTCCCAGGCAAGAACACTGGAGTAGGTCGCCATTTCCTTCTCCAGGGGGGTCTTCCCAATCCCAGGACCAAACCTGTGTCCCCTGCATTGGCAGGAGGATTCTTTACCACTGAGCCACCTGGGAAGCCTGTCTTTTATTTCTTGGCTTTACTATGAGGTCCAGGGAAAATTTCTTGTTCTCTTTTACATACTCACACATGTACAGCTAAGCATACAGGCTGNTATCTGTACATGACTACTGGAAAAACCATAGCTTTTCATACCCTGAATGAAAGTATTAGTCATTCAGACATGTATGACTCTTGCGACCATATGGACTGTAGCCCACCAGGCTCTTTTGTCCATAGGATTTCTCAGGCAAAAGTACTGGAGTAGGTTGCCATTTCCTTCTCCAAGGAATCTTCCAGAACCAGAGATTGAACCCAGGTGTCCTGCTTTGTAGGCAGATTCTTTATGGTCTGAGCCACCAGAAAAGCCCCCTAATAAAGTATAAAACATCTCTCCTGCTTACGGCACTAGACTTTCTCCCAACATCAGTATTCATGTTAATGTTTTCCAACTAGGCTGGGAAATGTTCCTTCATCTGAGAAATCTCAACCTGGTCTACACCAAAGGCGGCTGCTAGACTAACAAGGAAAGGACTCTGAAAAGCACTGCAACCCTCCTTGGGGCAAGAGCACTCTCTCTCATCTCTGTGTCTGAGGGCACAGTCCCCTGGCAGTTCACTGAGGATTTCAAGTCCCACCCTATCCTCGCCGCTCCCCGGGATGGCCAGCTTTCAAGGAACTGCCTCTGATGAGTTCACTCCATCAGGAATCCTCTGGGAAAACAGACACAGATTGTGTACACCACAGAATTAGCCTCTCTACATCACTGTGTGTCTGTTGAGGCGGCGGTGAACCAGATGTGGTTTTCGGCAGACATGACTTCAAAAGCGGTAAACACAGTTATCAGTAACCTGCAGAACATCAGGCAGTTCTGCAACAGTCAAGGTCACTGACAGGTGACATGGCAAATAAAGGGAGATTAAAAGTCATACCTTGTCTGACACGGGCCCATTTGATACTTACCAATGGCCAGATACGGAACATTGCCTGCTCTTGATGGGAAGGCATTGAACATAGTGTAATTTCTTGGAAAGTGAGTCCTTGTCATTTTTCTCCAAAAGGGGTGGGGGGAAGGAACAAAATACAGGTAGCTGTCTGTTGATCGTCTAGATGTCTTCACTTATTTCATACTAACCTTATTCAGAGTTTGTCATTGGTCAGGTTCTCTGCTAAGCCTTCTCTTTCTTGATCCCCAACCAAATTTATCCTCACTTTAATAATTATTTTCCCTTTCCATTCAGGGAAACTGAGACTCGGGATTGATGGCCACCGTCCCAAGCTAGTCAGTGACCAGACGGGCCTGGAGCCCAGAGATTATGTTATAGTGCTTACTCATCATGACAGAGATTTACTCTGGGTGAAGGAGGGAGTATATTAGGATGGCATCCAGATGGCATGGCTTTCTGGCAGGGTAACACTTGGCATGCAGAGTGAATCCTACCTATTCTTTGGACACAATGCTCTCTGCAGCCTAGAAACATGCACTCTAAAGAATTACTAGAAATGGTCATTTGCATGCCAGGATGGTACTGCCAACAGCCCTTCATTCTGCATCACTGTGGCACAAACAGGATTTTCATAAATGAGACTTTTTCCCACCCCACATAACATTTTCTGTGTGTCAAGGAAATACACTCTCTGAAAAAGCCCACTCGTGAGAAATCCTTTTGTGTTTCACCCGTTAATCTATTTAATATTAAAGGTAGACGTTAAAAAAAATTGTGAGGACTTCCCTGGTGGCTCAGTGGTTAAGATTCTGCCTGCCAGTGTAGGGGACATGTGTTGGACCCTTGGTTCAGGAAAGTTTCACATGCTTAGGGGCAACTAAACTCTCACGCCACAACTACTGAAGTCTGTGTACCTAGAGCCCAAAGAGAGACCACCCCAGTGAGAAGCCCGTGTACCCTAATAAGAGAGTGTCCCCTACTCACTGCAACTAGAGAAAGTCTATGCACAGCAATAAAGACCCAGAGCAGTCATACATAAATAAAAATTTTAAAACAATTTGAAAATCAGGTTTAAATCATTGGGTGTATCCCTAAGAACAAACCAAATTAAGATGATATGATTCTCCAAATAGTTTGTGTCCTAAATATATTCAGCCTAGATGTAAACAGGGTCCTGACCCCTTCCTTGAGTTTTGAATAAATTTGACCTGAGCTCCAATCCCAAGTCCTGTGCGCCTAACATTCTCCCGAGACTTCTGTGAATTCTCCAGGGTCTATGTTTCTCTTGATTACGTGTGCCTCCAAGTCCTTCCTCCCCTCTGCCTCTCCCATGGTTCACATTTTCTCTCGCAAGGCTATTCTGTCTGTACAGCATGGACCCAGAGAGTAACAGCCTCTTTTGCTGATGCTTCTCAAACTGTCCAATATANCTGGCATTATATTTATTTGTGGAACTTTAAAAGATATATATGTGCTCTAAGTCCTATCCCTAAAATTAAAAATTAGAACTCCCAGAAAAAAAATGCATTTCTAAAAATCTTGTGAGGAGATTCTGAATGCATTGTTAGGTCTGAAACAACTGATTTTCATGTCATAAAATATATTTGAAAGACTCTGACTTCTGTTCAAAACAACACTTTGAAATCTTTGGAATGCATCAGGATGCACCAATCTTAAACTTTCTAATAGTTGGTAAAGTTAAAAACAGAAAATACTGGTTACAGATGTTCTAGGGCATTTAACTAAAAAATTAAGCCACTGAGCCCAAAGATAATGCATCTTTCTGGAACACCTTAATTGAGAATAATAAAATCACTAAGGACTTTGCATTACTGGCAATACTCATTTCTGAAAAGGTCAGCAGTCCTGAAAAACTCTATTTCAGAAGTTAGACCCATGGGATTCTAAAACACTTGTCATAAAGCCCACATATTTCTCATCTTGAGATATACTGAACCTCTATCTCAAAGTTGAATCTATTTTACATCCAACTGCACACAGTATTTCACAAGCTGCCCAAAGTAAAGTCGTTATTACCCCTGAGTAATACCATCTGGAACAGACAATTAATAGAGAGAAAAAACAGATGAAACTAGAAAATTAAAAACAAGAAGTAAAAAGCACAGTTGTTTAGAGGAATCATATACAGGATTAGGAACAAATCATCTTACATCAGAATAACCTTGAGAATAACAAGATATCCAGCACAATAATTAATATCTATCATAGTGACTAAAAATCATCAATAACATGTTGATGAAATAAGGATAATCCTTCAAAGTGGTTAAAATAAAAATTTTTAATGCTTAAAAATAATTTCAGTTATTTATGTAACTAGTCCTAGTATCTGTTTATGTAGAATAAATGAGATGTAATACTCTTTTTTTTTTTAAATTATGAAAACCACACAAGGTTTCTAGGAGTTGATAACAACTGCAACAACTTAACTTACTGAGAAGCCCTCTCTCCTTGTATAGAAAAGCAATTAGATTCTTTCTGTTATAACTGTATACTGAATGGAAAACATATAACGTATGTCTGAGTTTTCTATCTCTGTCTGTAGCTATATATATATATGTATATATATTATATATATATGTAGGGTAGATACATGTGCATATATAATTTTATACAATAAGAGATTGATAATAAAATTCAAATTTTGTTTTTCTACTTAAGTTTTGTTTAAAAGATTTGTTCTAAATTACATTAAGCTTTTTCTCAGAAAGAGGGATTTGGATAAGGTCTAAGGTAAGAGAATTATAATACTAAAGTCACTTCTGCTCGAAAGCTTTGAAATGAGGCAGGAGTTAAAAAAAAAGGAAAAAAGTTAGGTAACATAAATTTGGTCACAAAAGATTTAAGTTTTCAGGGCAGAGCCGCTGTGGATTAGCAGAAAGATGTGGAAACAGAAATGATGGTTCTTACCCAGTGTCATTTATATAAAGTAAAACCTAAACTGTAACTCATCTCTCAGGTCTAGAGATAAGCTTCAAAGAAAGGTTTCTCATATTTTTAAAGAACAAGAATGAGTGATTACTATAAAAAGAAAATCTCCAGCAAAGAATGAGAGTATATCCTAATGGTAGAAAAATAGCAAAAAAAGGAAAAGGAAAAAGGAGATTCCTGAGTGCTAAAACCACAAAATTTAATATTAAGAACAGCACAGCATTAGTAAAAAGAAGCAAAATGGAGAGGGGTCTCATAGTGCATGAAACAGGTCAAGTACTTCTAATGGAGTATTTCAATGGTTATTTCCAGTAGGACTTTGGTTCACCTAAGTTAAATTTAAAAAGGGAAAAACGTATTTCTATTTGGCTTATTTTTAAACTCATATTCCAAAGTGAATGAATAATACTCAGTGCTGGAGTTCATGCAGACACAATAATACTAATAAGTACTATTAATAGAAAACATTAAGTCAATAGATATGATTAATGAAGAATGAACTGAAAACTGATGTTAGGCACAAGACCAAGTACACACAAAGGTAGTGACACTGCTATAGAAATTTAAAAGATCTTGATACACGGCAATATATGGCTAAAGCACAAGTTAATCACATATCCAAAGCAGTAGAGCTTAGTAAGGCTATACCATCTTACTAAAACCCCTCAAGTGAGGGAGATTCATGGCGGCCACACACATTTCCTACAAAAAGTCAGAACTAAAAGGGAGTTCAGACCTTCAAAACCTCAAATCAGTTATGGCAGCAAGAAAAGGGTCAAGGTACACTTAAACACCACAGCTCTTGATACAAAGATACATGATCTCTTACATCAATGACCTCCTCCTGTTTACTATTATACTTAACAGAATACATTCCATAATTGTCTTAAAATACAAGAGTAACCAGCAGGGAGGGTGGGTGGAAGTGGATTACATTAGGTTCTCAGATATTTGAATAAGTATTCAAATCCCAATAAAGACCTGTAAGGTTGCATTTCTAAATGCCTGTTTCTTAATAATTTTACTCAATATGACCATGGTTATACACATATCAAATACATACCACTGCTTCCACATTAAGAAACATCACAAACACTTGAAATTTAGTAGGCAAAACCAAAAACTTGTTCAGACCATCTCTCTTCTTCAATTCTTCCTTTCTTACCTTGAGGGGTGGTACTCTCCGCACCTGGAACCTGTCCCCTCTACTGAGAAAGGGCTGTGGGGAGACCTGAAATGGCTGCTGGTGCTGGCGATGCTCAGTGACACGCGGCCTTTTCTCCCAGCTTGTCGGGGCCTCTTCTTGGGTGAGAGGAGACTTCCTCTTGAGGCTTTCTGGGCTGTGATCAGCCAGAATTGATGGAGGCTCTTTCGTAGTTGTCTCCTGTGGACCTGCTTCTACTGTGGGCTTCATTACTGTTGTTTCTACCCCAGGACTCTTGGGTTTGCTCAAGGAAGTAACTAAAGCTTCCTGGCTTTCATTTTTATTACAATTTGAAGGTGTAGTGAGATGATTCTCTTTCTCAGATTCCTGTTCAGCAGAGGCAACTGGCTTTTGCTCCACAAGAGCCTCATCCTTTGGGCACTTGATGGGAGGAATGCTGCTAAGCTCATTTGTATTGGTAGCTGGGGAAAGAATGGGCTCTGTGGAGTGTGGCTGCGTCTTATCTTGGCTTTCATGCTCTTCTTTTCTGACTGGTGATGGCATCTGCAGTACTTCTTCTTTAGATTCTAACTGGGGAATTACTGGGACTACACTGACAGGTGAGGCCTCTGAAGAAAGCATAGATTTTGGTTGCTCAGCTGGGGTTTTCTTTACTTTGGGATCATTGGGTGAAGCTGTCAATTTCTTTGAATCTTCAAGACTCAGGCCAGAACTAAAAGGTGGAAGAAAAAAATACTGTAGTTGAGAAATCACCTATGTTACTGAATATATTATGAGATACTGTATGTGGCAATATCTGGAAGAACCTGTGATAGTCAGTAGTGTTTATATATTATCATCACTATTAATATTAGTGAAAGGTCTGGAGCTAGAGCACCTAGATTCAAATCCTGGCTCTGATACCTACTATCCATGTGATATTAAGTAAGTGAGTAGCCTCTCTGTCTCAGTTTCTTTAACAGTGTTGCTGTTTAGTCGCTAAGTCATGCCTGACTCTTTGCAACCCTATGGACTGCAGCATGTCAGGCTGCCCTGTCCTTCACTATCTCCCAGAGTTTGCTCAAATTCATGTTCATTGAATTGGTCATGCTATCCAACCACCTCATTTCTTTAATAGTACATTGAGGCTAATCAATTCACAGTGCTGCTAGGATGAGCAACTAATGCATGTAAAGTACTTAAAACAGTGTACCTAGGACATAATAAAACCTCAATATAATGTTAATTATTATTAATACTTCTGCTTACAAAGGAGCTACACTGTCTACAGGCATGCACCACAGACTTCCCACAGAGAAGTGAAAGAAGCCAAAGACCCATGTTCCGTAGGATTGCGGGTTTGGACTGTAATCAGCTTGGACAGCAAGGAGATCAAACCAGTCCATCCTAAAGGAAATCAGTCCTGAATATTCATTGGAAGGACTGATGCTGAAGCTGAAGCTCCAATACTTCGGCCACCTAATGTGAAGAACTAATGTGAAGAACACTGGTAAAGCCCCTGATGCTGGGAAAGACTGAAGGCAGGAGGAGAAGGGGACAACAGAAGATGAGATGGTTGGATGGCATCACTGAGCTCAATGGACATGAGTTTGAGTAAGCTCTGGGAGTTGGTGATGGACAGGGAAGCGTGGTGTGCTGCAGTCTATGGGGCTATAAAGAGTCAGACATGACTGAGCGACTGAACTGAACACCTTTGTTCTGAAGCACCCATACAAAGGCTGGCCCAAGAAATCTAAGGAAACCAGAGGAAACAGTAGGAGAGTTGACTAATCTCCAGAGGTTGAAAATGAAAACTGAGTTTTTGAAAAGTCTGTTTAAATTTTACTTGGTATAGGTCTAAAATTCTGAGATTAAGTGCCTCTGAGTTATCCTGGGAATGAAGGCCAAGTAGGACTTCCTGGCTAACAGCTAGACTACCCTGGAGGGTTCACTATAGACTTCCCCTAATGTCTCAGAATAATGTACAAGTAAAAATAAGATAGTCCTCTTTGGTGACTTGAAATAATCAGTCCTGCACCCCTGAGATAGAATGGCTAAGGACAAATCTGTACAATAATCAAATGTAGTCCTTCCCAAAAAGCTGGCAGAAAGTAACAGCTAAAAACAGAAAGATCCAAGAATGGCTGTAACACTTGGAATGAACAATATTTACAGAATAACTGCCACCTGTGATCATGGGCTAAATGTATTCACTTTGATTTCTGTGGAACAGCTCAAATCTCACACCAAGAAAGTAAAAAAATCATTGTACTGGGCTCTGCATTTCATTAAGAATCACTTCTGAAATGACCACAAAGGGGATAAGGACAGGGAGACAAGAAAAACAGCTGTTTGTTCTCAAGCTATGATTATGGAGTATCCTTAAAAGGTTGCCATTAGGTATACACAAGGAAGGAAGAGAAACTAACAGACAATTAAGACTCTGGGTATTCAATTCTATTTCAAACAATACAGCTCCATTGTCATCTATTAAGTGTCTTCATTAAGTTTTGTGTTTTTTTTTCTGGGCAGTCGGATGGGATGCTTCGTGGCTTATGGGATCTTAGTTCCCCAACCAGGGCTTGAACCTGCACCATTGCAGTAATGCTGAATGCTAACCACTGGACTGCTAGGGAATTCCTCCCATTAAGATTGTTAAGGAAAAAACAAGACTCAGACTACAGTGCCTTGAGAAAAGGGTCTGTATCTCAATTCAGCTATGTGTATCTCCCAGAGTGTCTTTTAGAGAAGAAAGGCTGTTTAACTACAAGTTGAATATTATGGCATGTATTATAGGATTCCTTGGTGATTTTGGATAAGTTATCCTTTTGTGGGATAACTGCCTACAGTAAAAAAAAAAAAAAAGTATAGAACTTCTGTATTCTTATATATTAAAAAGTTAATGGGAAAAAAGCCAATCTATCCAAAGAAAGGACTCTAATTCAAGAAAATAAAATCTTTTTTTTTTTTTTTAAGAAACCATACCATCTATAATGGCATTGTGTTAAGAGTTCAAGATTATGAGAAATCCAATTCTGTGTACCTAAGAATTATAAGAAGAAAAAAATTTTCTTGGTAAAAAAAAATAGAAGAAAATTGCAGACTAGATTTCCTGGGAAAGTAGTTAGATGAAGTAACACATGACTTATGTATAGGAATTAACATTTAGTTTACAAAATCTGTCTTGATATTACCTCTGACCATAGTAGCTTTCAAAGAATTGTTCTTTCCACGGCTCTACTTTTTTCTCCTTCTCAATCTCTTGTCGAATTCTCACCTGCATCTCTGGTGTAAACTCACCTACAATGTACCAAAAAAAAAGAGATGTTCGATAGGAATATGTTATTTGCAGCTTTCCACTATTGGCAAATCATGATAAGAGTCATGAAGGAGTAATACTATCATGTGAAAGTAACAGAAATCTCCCCAAATTCCTCACTGTAAGGGAGAACTCCCTAAGTGCCATGAGCTGAAACATACACACTTGGATCCCACTCCATATAGTTTCCAGTACTCAGCTGAGTTTAAGTGGGCTTTTTCTCTGAATTTTCCTTGTATCACTCCCTTCCAGCTACAAATATTCCCTACAGATTTTTTATAAACTTTTTTCTCCACTGAAAAAAACAGTCATACACTTTTGGTAAATAATGACACTGAACATTTTATTATTTAGATTTTATTTAATATGGGAGACCTGGGTTTGATCCCTGGGTTGGGAGAATCCCCTCAAGAAGGGAAAGGCTACCCACTCCAGTATTCTGGCCTGGAGAATTCCATGGAACGTGTAGTCCATGGGTTGCAGAGAGTTGGACACAACTGAGAGACTTTCGCTTTCACTTTCTCTGAGACAACTTGTATTTTAGTCCTTTTAGCTTTAACAGCATAATGAACAGCTATGGCCCTCTTTAAAGATATTTTGAGGTTCCAGTGAAAAGGTACAGAGCTATTTTTGGAGTTGTCAGTTTTCTAATTGTTCCAGAAACTCTATGAGTCTAGTGCCTTAGCAACAAGACACTCAAAATGCCTAAGACTAGGCTGCTCTGAATATACCATTTATTTTCATATACTACCAACCACACCTCAATCCTTCCCACTCCATCAGTAGAGAACAATAAATGTGCTTGGTAGGCCATCTTAAAACCTGTGCCTGAGACAGGCTGCTGCTAAGTCACTTCAGTCGTGCTGTTTCCTATTAATTCTCTAATACCCAGGACATCAAAGAATAAGTGGAAAGAGTATATTTGAAGTATAAGACCTCTTAGGTCTTAGAAGTATAGGAAGAGGGGAAGGAATAGTGTTAGAAGACATCTAATACTTTGTCGCTTCAGTCATGTCTGACTCTGTGTGACTCCATAGATGGCAGCCCACCAGGCTCCCCCATCCCTGGGATTCACCAGGCAAGAACACTGAAGTGGGTTGCTATTTCCTTCTCCAATGCATGAAAGTGAAAAGTGAAAGTGAAGTCGCTAAGTCGTATCCGACTCCTAGCAACCCCATGTACTGCAGCCTACCAGGCTCCTCCATCCATGGGATTTTACTGGAGTGGGGTGCCATTGCCTTCTCTGAATACTTATCACAGTCTTGGGCGTATGAGTGGGAGAAGAGGGATTTAGCCATCAGAATCCACCAAGAACTTCTGCTTTTTGGTTGTGTCTACTGGGCTCAACAGAAAGAGGGATAAATAGTACTGAACTCTGTTCACATGTGTACAGTGTTCAAAGTTTTTGCTGCTCATAAAATATGATAGCATGTATAGGTATAGCAGTGACTGCTCATATAAACAAAAAAGTAACGTAATAATAGAGGTAGCACTGTTGATAATATCTACTTTAAAAAGTTGGAGAGTAGGGAACATAAATCTAAATTATTCTTTAAAACAAGTACTGATAACAGATATGTTTTTTTTCCTTAAATTTATTTATTTTTTTTAAATTTTATTTTACTTTACAATACTGTATTGGTTTTGCCATACATTGACACGAATCTGCCATGGGTGTATATAAGCTCTCAATCCTGAACCCAACAGATATGTTTTAAAGTGCTCAAGTGATTTCGACTCCTTCAGAAAAATGGGGTCTCTGTTCATGGAAACCTTTAACAGAAAGGTCAAAAGTAATCAGTAATTGATCCTTTCTACACAGTTGTAGTGATCACTTTTATAACAACTATAATGAAAAATATAGATATTAATTAGCTGGTCATTAGCTCCATCAGTGATCTGACAAAAAGTGAACAATGAATAGCATTCCCAGTACTCCCCTTATAACTGTATTTACTTTAAAGCTTCTCACACTTGTTTTCACAAAGCTATTCCTTGGCACAGCTTCCCATAATTTTCAAGTGTTATTCTGTATTCTATGCGTACTGACACAGTGACACAAACAGTATTTGAAATAAAAATAATACAGTCACATACTACAAAACTACAGTCATCAAAACAGTATGGTATTGGCACAAAAATAGAAACACAGATCAACAGAACAGGACAGAAAACCCAGAAACAAGCCCATTCTGTGCTATGCTTAGTTGCTTAGTCATGTTCAACTCTTGCAACCCCATAGACTGTAGTCTGCCAGGCTCCTATGTCCATGGGATTCTCCAGGCAAGAATACTGGAGTGGGTTGCCATTTCCTTTTCCAAAGCTCATGCACCTATGGTCAATTAATCTATGACAAAGAAAGCAAGATTCCACAATGTTGGAAAGACAGTCTCTTCAACAAATGGAGCTGGGAGAACGCGACAGTTACATGTTATATATGGAATTCAGAAAGAAATGATATAAATGAACTTATAAAACAGAAACAGATTCACAAACTTTAAGAACCAGCTTATGATTGCCAGGGGGAAGGGATAGTTAGGGACTTTGGGAAGGTCATGTACACTCTGCTATATTTAAAATGGATAACCAACAAGGATCTATTGTATAGCATATGGAGATGTTATGTGGCAGACTGTATGAGAGAGGAGTTTGGGGGACAATGGATATGTGTATATATATATGGCTGAATCCTTTCACTGTTCAGCTGAAACTAACACATTGTTTATCAGCTATACCCCCAAACCAAATAAAAAGTTTAAAAAAAAATAGTGGCTTTAATAATGGCTGAACATTAGAATCACTTGCGGAAAAAAATCAAACAAAAAACCCTCATTGAAACTCAGGCAAAACAAAAATTGAGAGTGAGGCCCAGATTTCAGTATTAAAAAAAATACCACAAGTGAGTATAATGAGCAGTCCAGGCTTAAGAACTGCTAATAGTGACTGATAATTACATGCTATGAAACACAGTCAATTACTCTTTTTAATGCTTTATAATTTACCCTCTGTAAAACTGTTAGATAAGAATTAGAAACATGGTAAACCAGTGACCACAGTTAGGAATTCTTGGTCATAATTTGTATTTATTAAAGCACTCTAGCTGCCACTGAACTGTACACCTCAAATGGGTAAACTTTATACTACATAAAACATTTCTCAATAAAGTGGATTTTTTAAAAGTTCTTAGTAAACTGTTAGTTTCATTGATATGGGGCAATGAGAAAGAAGTTATCTTACTGTTTACCAAACCATGATTCGTAACACCATGAAGTAACTCATTCTATATTCTGCTTATTAAAATTTCAACTACCAAGCATGAAGTTAGAAATAATGAAACAGAATCTTCAGAAATAGGGCCTAAAAATCTGTATATTTTCAGTTTCCCAGGTAACTTTACACCCTTGAAACATCTTGCTAAACTCCATCTGGAACCAAACCTGGTTATGTGTTCTAGATAAAAGTCTAGCAATGTATTTCACATAGAATAACTAGTTCTTCCCCATGAAATGTTCTGTCCTTTGCCTTCCCAAACTGGGCAAATACCTACTGAAGCTCAGAGCTGTCAATATGCCTTCCCCATGCATACACATTCTAGGAGACACGTAAAGTTGAACACTTACCTTCTGAAAGTCTTTCCTTCCAGCCTTGGGCCGCTGAAGTGAAGAACTCATTATTAAGGGCTGAGCCATTTAACTTCATCAGACCATCTGGACCAACCTGGGTCAAAGAATAAGCCACAGAAAGCTCAGGAAGAAAACCAAATGTTAACATGTGGAATTTGATGTTCCTGTCTTTTTTTAGAAAAAACTGTGTGTACATTAAATTTTACAGAAACAAGACTAAATCATACCATGCTGATTATGGATACTTCTATTTTATAATGTAATACTGTTTTATTTTTTCCCCCTAAAAAATTTCTTTCCTGTTTATCTCTTTCTTCCTCTCAATTCTATTCCCTATTGATTAATTATACTTAAAGAATCTTCTGCAAATAAATACATATATAAGAGGATTTTTCTAAAAGGTTCCTTGTTTATTTTCTAAAAATGTGACAAATTACACACACTACTCTGAAACTTATTTTTCTCATATAATACAATATCAAAGTGTCTCAACTTTTTTTTTAGCTCCACTATAATAGCTGCAGATTATTTCATTGTATGAATGTCCCTCAATTCATGTACTAATTTCCTAATCATAAAATATACTTTGTTTACAGTGTTTTCCCATAATCAACAAAGCTGCAATAAGCATTCCACTAAAGATGAATATACTAGTTCTTTTTATCTATGGGACAGGTTTTGAAAGCAAAGAAATATCTGTGTGTGTATATAACTAAAGACTGTTAGATTATTTTCTAAAAAGGCTAAAACAATTCACATTTCTACTAGAAATATATGACCATATTCCTTATCTTGTGAACAAGAGATATTAACACGCTATTTAACTTCTACCTATTAATGAGTTTGAAATGATAAAAATTTCCTTTATCCTGACTACTAATTTTGTCTATCTTTCTGGTTGTTTACTGACTACTTAGATTTGCTATCCAGTGAAATGCTAATTCCTATCATCTGCTCATTATTCAGTAAGGCTCCTTATCTTTTATCTTGTGAGAATCTTTTGCACGTTTACTTTTGCACAGTTAAACAGCAACATAATTTGAAGGTATTTCCTTCCATTTATTTGTCTACTGATTTGATTTGTGATGTCATGCCAAAAGGTTTTAAGATTCTTCTTTACATTTGCGATTTTATTAACCACCATTCTCTCAAAGGTAACATCTAGATTCCTATCAGAATCCCTATGCATATTCTTCATTAATAAAATGATTTTAAAATGTATATGGAAAACTGAGAGAGGAACTGCCTTTCTAATTGCTAAACATACCACACAAAGTCACTGCAATCAAAACACTTATTACTAGCATTAGAGTGAACAAAGAAGTAGGTCAAAGAGGAAAGTGTCTATAAATACATACTGCATGTAAATAGTAGAATATATAACAAAGATGGTAATTCAAACCGAGAGGAAAAGGATGGTTATATAAACATGTAGTGCTGGAATAGCTGGCCATCTAGTCAGTAGAAAATAAAGCTGAAGCACAATTTCAGAGCAATATTAAAAATATTCTTGATGGATTAATAGACTAATTTTAAGTTTAAAGTCACACGTTTTGAAGAAAATTTAGGTAACTATTGGGACATCTTAGGGATTAAGGAACTCAACTCACTTTACTTTCTATATCTATCTGGGCCAGGATATTCCTCTGGCTCTAGAGCACAAACTTTTTCTGTTAAAGGACAGACAGGTCATATGGGCTACAAATAGGTCATATGGCCTCTGCCGCAACAGCTCAACTCTGTTGTAGCTATAGATAATATGCAGGAACTAACTGAAGTGGCTGAATACCAATAAAACTTCATTTACAAAAACAAGCAGTGGACTGAAATTGGCCTGCATGCTAAAAAGCTTGCTGACTGCTGCTTTGTATTCTATGGATTTGGCAGAAGAGTAACTGACTTTCCTATGAGAACAGGTCACTTAACATCTCCTTGAATATTCCAATGTCGAGCAAGTTACTTCAAAATAAGTCAGTCCATTCTACAGTTTAATAGCTCTATTTTTTAAAGGTTATTTTAACTCCAAATCTGTTTCCTGGAGAAACAAAGTTTACCTCTTCCATAGACAGACCTTCAAATGTATCTGAAGAGAGGTGTTTTAACCCACACTCCTTCCTTATTCTTTCCTCTGGTCTAAATACTACTTTTCCTACTGTACATTTTTGAGTACTCCATACACTGAAATATGGTGCCCAATGTTTCATGCTAATAATAACCAGAATTTTGGATAAACTCCAAATTTCACCTGACAATGAGGCAGAGTCACTAATACATTCACTAATAATTTCATTAATAAATTCCATATTCCCTATTCTCAGATTATTGTGCCTTCCCACCACAGTAACTGAAAACGACAGTCAAGTAGCCTCCTACTAAGAATATACAACAGGACCGCACTCAACAGAAAGCTTATAAGTTCTAAGTTGCCTTTTAATTCCAAAATTGAACATAGCAAGATCCCCTCTAACAGAGGACAAGGACCATTAGTCATAAGACAGTTCTGAGGAACCCACAATAAAGTTCTACAGATAGACCCTCTCTATTAGGTCTTGTGTTATTGGACCCAACCTACAAACTTGAGTCTTTAAAAATGATGAGAGCAATACCAGGCAAGAAGAGAAGTTATTTAAAAACTCTCCCAAAACTTCAGGTTCCTTACTTGTTCTAACCAAGAACTGGTGATCCCAAAATTTGTAATTTCTCCAAGAAATGTTAAGGTAGGGAGAGCAATAGCTGGGAAGGATCCATTTTACTTCTTTGTCCCTACTGCTGGTAGTACACTGACTTATCTGACTCCCCAGAAACGGAATCTGACCTTTCACACGTGCTGNTGTTCTAACCAAGAACTGGTGATCCCAAAATTTGTAATTTCTCCAAGAAATGTTAAGGTAGGGAGAGCAATAGCTGGGAAGGATCCATTTTACTTCTTTGTCCCTACTGCTGGTAGTACACTGACTTATCTGACTCCCCAGAAACGGAATCTGACCTTTCACACGTGCTGCTGCTGCTGCTGCTAAGTCACTTCAGTCGTGTCCAACTCTGTGCGACCCCATAGACAGCAGTCCACCAGGCTCCCTTGTCCCTAGGATCCTCTAGGCAAGAACACTGGAGTGTGCTAATTCATAGCAATATAAAAACTGGTATCAATATAGTCTAGTAGAAAGACGATTTTCAGAATGAGAAAGATTTAGTTTTGACTTTATAGTCAAATAGCTATAATGATCTGTACAGCTTACTTATAATCTCTTACTACAAACTAGAGGACATATCTAGTTCTCTTACTATAATACAGGTAAAACAGATCTCTCTCATCCTGTTTTTAAATGATTAGAAAAAAGTGGAATGCCTTACAGATTGCTTAGAACATAGTACATACTTGGAAATAATCATTAATCTTTTAAAGAAACCACAGAATTGAAAAAACCTTACAAAATCATAACGAACCTTTTGCAGAGGAGGAAACAGAAGATCAAAAGGGAGAATGACTTGCTAGTCACTCGTCCTTCCTCAATGAAAGCCTAGGTCTTGGACCTATGCCTTATTCCTGACCAACTTAAAATTTCTCTGGTCCCTGCCAAGATTCTTCCAAACCTTTAGTGTTTCTGCTAGGTACCATTTAGTTTTATTAAGGAGTACAAACTATTTTGGATTTTGTTGTTGTTCAGTCACTAAGTCATATCCAACTGTTTGTTACCCCACAGACTGCAACACACCAGGCCTCCCTGTCCCTCACTATCTCCTGGAGTTTGCCCAAGTTCATGTCCATTGAATCACTGATTCTATCCAAACAACTCTTCCTCTGCCACCCGTTTCTCCTTTTGCCTTCAACCTTTCCCAGCATCAGGGTCTTTTTCAATGAGTCAGTTCTTCACATTAGGTGGCCAAAGTATTGGAGTTTCAGTTTCAGCATCAATCCTTCCATGAATATTCAGGGTTGATTTCCTTTAGGATATCTAGTTTGATCTCCCTGCTGTCCAAGGGACTCTCAAAGAGTCTTCTCCAACACCACAGTTCAAAAGCATCAATTCTTTGGTGGTCAGCCTTCTTTAGGGTTCAACTCTCACATCCATACATGACTACTGGAAAAACCACAGCTTTGACTAGACGGACCTTTGTCAGCAAAGTGATGTATTTGCTTTTTAATACGCTAAGTTTGTCATAGCTTTCCTTTCAAGAAGCAAACGTCTTCTAATTTCATGGCTGCAGTCACCATCCACAGTAATTCTGAAGCCCAAGAAGAGAATATCTGCCATTGCTTCCATTTTTTCACCTTCTATTTGCCATGAAGTGATGAGACCAGATGCCATGATCTTAAGTTTGTTTAATGCTGAGTTTTAGGCCAGCTTTTTCAATCTCCTCTTTCACACTCATCAAGAGGTTCTTTAGTTCCTCTTTGCTTTCTGCCATTAGTGGTATTATCTGCATATGAGATTGTTGGTATTTCTCCCGGCAATCCTAATTCCACTTGTAACTCATCCAGCCCCGCAATTCTCATGATTTACTCTGCATATAAATTAAACAAACAGGGAGACAATATACAGCCTTGTTGTACTCTATTCCCAATTTGGAACCAGTCTGTTGTTCCGTGTAAGGTTCTAACTGTGCTTCTTGATCCATATACAGGTTTCTCAGGAGACAGGTAAGATAGTCTGGTATTTCCATCTTTTTAAGAATTTTCCAGTCTATTGTGATCCACAGTCAAAGGTGTTCACATAGACAATGAAACAGAAATATACGTTCTTCTGGAATTCCCTTGCTTTCTCTATGATCCAACGAATGCTGGCAACTTACTTTGTATATCTGGAAATTCTTGATCCAAGTCTATAAAGCCTAGCTTGAAGGATTTTGAGCATAGCCTTACTAGCATGGGAAGTGAGCACAAATGGCTGGCAGTTTGAACATTCTTTAGCACTGCCCTTCTTTGGAATTATGATGGAAAACTGACATTTTCCAGTCCTGTGGCCACTGCTGGGTTTTCCAAATTTGCTGACACCGTAAGTTTATTATTAAAGCAAAAAGTGTTTTAGAAAAGTTTAACAAAAAATGAAAATAACATTCTTAATCTCATCAAAAGATCCATTGAAACACCCCATGTAATGTCTTAAGACAATTCTTCCTTCTGAATTATACTCTGTGGATGTCTACATCCTAATATGATAGCTAGACAAATTTTATTCCAAATCCTGACATTTCTGATAAGAGGGTTCTTTTTTTTTATAAGCCTTACAGGGCCACCCAATTAAGAACACTTACAAAAAATATTATTTTCCTTATTAATACCTTTGATACCACTTCTTTACACGTACACACAAAAACCATTTAAAAAATCTTAAGGAGTTCTAAAGGTGATGGCTGAAAGAAGCCCCAGAAGGGTTAGAAAACTGCTGATATGCTTGAAAGAACACACCTGTCGATCCACCTCTGGAAGTAGTAAAAGCAGTCGCTGTTGGCAGTCTCCAGGAAGGACTGAAAAGGTGTGTTTGTTGATTAGCGCTCGTAGGTTTGTATTAACCAGAATGGAATCTGGCGTCTCAACATCAATCTCAGCACATTTAGTTCTCTTCATTTGCCCTGTAAAAACATGGAGAAGAATCACCTGGGCCTTCTTCACATTCCTGTTTCTTTCTAAACTATACCTTGCTCTGTATTGCAAAAAAGCCATGGCTGTCATTATTTTAAAATATCACACTATGAAAAAGATAACACTTAAGGTTCTTAGAAATAAACAAAGCAAATTTTGTTCATTCATAAAGGATTAAAAAAATGTTATCTCCCCTGCAAAACTGGAATATACTGTAAAAGTGCACCTTTTGTCATACTAAAAAATGTATTTTATGTTTGAGATTTGATAATTTCCCTAATGGAACTGAGAAGTTTATAACAACACATACACAGAATGACTGAAAAGTGGAAAATTCAAATATCTCTATAAATTACACCGAAGCTCTTTTTCTCTTCCCATAATTATTTTCATCAATTTTCTCTGCATTAGCTAGCTAAAAATGTTATGATTGAACAGCTCAGCAGTTATAGGAAGTCTGTTCACAATAGGAAGTTTTCAGTCTTTCTAGACACTGATGGAGTTGAGAACAGTTTAAAACATAAATGGAATCTGTGGCTTTCAATTCTACAGAATTTTCTCACATTATTTTTCCTGTATCCTTGCATTATTATCCCTCTTTTAATTTCTGGCCTTTCTGACATTTCCACTATTTAAGACACTGAACAGGCTAGACTCATGTTCCCACTTTACCTTCTCTCTTCTTTTTCAATCTCTCCTTTGACCTATGTACTAGAAAATTTTTCCACCTCTAACTTTTAGTACTTCTACTAGAATTTTTATCTCTGCTCCCATAGTATCTAATATCCTGGAACTCTTTATTTTCTGATTTTTTTAAATAGTAGTATTCTGTTCTTTGTGAATACCATAGCTTTTAAAATTATTTGTTTAACGTTTTCTCCTTCCTGACTTATCTCTCCTTTTGTGTCTATATTTCAGATTCTCCCATGATGGATGTTTTCTTCAAAGATTAAAAAAAACAGGTCCTAGAAGACTGACTGAAAGTTCTGGTGCTGGGGTGTGTCTTGTAGGCTAATGAGCTGCACAGAAGTCAATTCCAGATGATCTCTTTTAGCTGGTAATCAATAAATTTGCTGGGGCAGTTGTTTGGTTTTTTTAGTCTATTCAATTTCTTTAAGTACCAATCCTTCAATCTCCTGCTGAAGCTTAGGTGGGGAGGAAGAACAAAGTAATGCAGAGAGAAACATGCCCCACTACTAACATTCTGGACACCAAGCAAGCAGGAGGATCACTATTCTGTATTTGTGTTTTATTTCATTTCCCTGATTCCAGTATACTGCCTCCTTATCTGTCCTCAGTTATGTATGGTGTCTCTAAATTTAAAGTCTGTAAGATTTACTTTCACCTCAAAATAAATCTCTTGTCTCCTGCTAGGCTAAGGCATCAAACTCCTTCTTATTAACTTTTAAAGAAGGTTCTTCTTTTCAACCCTATGCTTCATCTTCTCTAAGATACGGTATTTCCAATTCTTAAACCCTTCTGGAGTTCTACAGGCTCCGCTGGCTTGCTTCCTACTGGCACCTGCTCCTCGGCTCTGTGAAAAACTCTATCCAGTTTCTATCTTTCAAAATTTGGTGAAATTGCCTGTCCATCTGTTATCTTGTTTTCTTTACTCTTTAGGGTTTAATCTTTTAAAAGTTTTTCCATATTCTTGCTTTAGTGGGACTTAGAGGGAACAGGAAAAGTGGTTCAGTTTGCTATGTTCAATTATAAGCCCTTCTATGTACACAGAGATAAAATATAAATAATGCTAAAGAAACCCCTTGTCAGAAAGAGAAATTAACCACAAAAAGACTGATAACAGATCTTATTCGAAATGAAGTTTGATATGCAGGAAAGGAAGAACATGAAAATAGTCAAGAGCTCAAAGGTGAATAGGAAGCAGCAATTAAGCCTGGCAAGTAACAAACTTCAAACACAGATTTGACAATTTAACGTCTGAGAAATGAGTCCTTAGTAAAGTAACTTACTTGTGTGGAGCCTGTCAGACCTCTGGAATGACTTCTTCCCCAGGCCCAGCAAATGATTTTCCACTTTGACCGAAGAAGAAGAAAAGCTAGAGTTTGAGTTCTGAGGGCTGCTCGACTGTCCGTCAGATTGCTTTCCTTCCCATATTGCTAGGGGAAAAAGTATATAACCCTGAAGTTATAGATAGAAACTAATCAATCAAAAGAACAATTAAATCATACAATGCTAACCAAAAGGTTAGCAAGGAAATCAAATCAGTCAATCCTAAAGGAAATCAATCCTAAATATTTATTAGATGCACTTATGCTGAAGCTAAAGCTCCAATACTTTGGCAACCTGATGCGAAGAAACGACTCATTAGAAGAGACCCTGATGCTGGGGAAGATTGAAGGCAGGAGAAGAAGGGGATAAAAGACGATGAGATGGCTGGATGGACACAGCTTGAGCAAGCTCCAGGAGATGGTGAAGGACAGGAAGCCTGGCGTGCTGCAGTCAGTCCATGGGGTTGCAAACAGTCGGATGTGACTGAGCAACTGAATAAAAACAAACCAAAAGGAGTTATGTTTGAGGCAATGTGACCCTGCAAATGTGTTTTGAGTCTGAGAATTAGGAGTCAAAAGTAAATAAAATCCCTTTCTTCCTCCCAGCACATTATTTGCTTCTAGTGGTAAATTTCCTTTCTAACAAAAATGCAAAATTCTACAAGACATGGTTTAAATCTGGCAAACTCATAAGTAAGCTGGCATTGAACTGAACTGTGTAATAAAAAAGCCTATACCTCGAACCAGTTTAAATTCAAAAGAAAATAAGCAACAGTAACAAAAAATCCAAAGGCCCGTGGATATGTCCAATGGAAACTCAAAGGTATTATGTACTCTTAGGAAAGATTTATATTTTCAAAGGAGAGAATTTGTAGAGTTCAGCTTGAACAACTTGGAAACATCAAGTTTATAAGGTTACTAATTGGAGGCTTCCAGATATTATTGTTAGACATTTTGGGAATGAGTCACTGATCTTATTCTAACATGCAAATCCCAGTGATGTATTTTAAAATAATTGTATGATTACTCTGCATAAATTTCTTCATTTACCCTAAAAGGATTTATACTGAGCATTTGGCAGTATAAGGATCATGTAAATAAATACAATAATTTAAAAATAAATAATAAGACTATATGGGTTTGGTATACAAAAATATTGGAAAAGAAACTGAAAAAACAAAAACAGTGAAAAGACACTTGGTCTGCCTACCAGGTTTGGCAGGTACAGGGTCACTGGATGCTTTGACAGTCTTCAGAGAGAGGTGCTGGTTGGAGGAGATGGACATGCTTGGCCTGCATTGCTGCTGCTGCTGCTTCTTCTGTTGTTGCTGTTTTAGTGCCTAGAAAGAGAAAACTGACTGTAAGAAACGAAACAAATCACTTTTTAATAATAACAAATAATAAACGACTTCTTTTAAGTGGTGAGGACCATGCTGACTATACAATTTCTGTGAAATCTATCCAAGTAAACAAAAATCTCAATTAAACTAACACAGGCCTAAATGAGCCTTAAAATTTGGATTTTTTTCCTTTACCAATATTCTCCTGAATATAAATCTGAAAAACTGTCATTAACATTTTTTAGAACTTAAAAATCACCAATAAGCCAGGGATTCCTCAAACTTGTAGTAGCAGACAATTATATACTTTCTATCATTCTGAAAACAGAATTCTAAGCCCTGAACCAAGAACAGTTCTCATTTGAATCAACTTTATCTAGAAACAGAAATATTTCCCTTATGTATGCTTCGAACAAAATGTAGTAAAGAACTACTTGAATTTGATCTTGTGTAAGAGCAGTAAGATTCGGCCCAATGACCACATGAATCTCAGTGATTTATAGCAATGTGGTAAACAAAGGGAAGGAAGATTAGAAAACACTGGTTCTATTAATAAGAAGTGTGGTTCCTTCTGGTTACTTCAGAATATTTTAATTTGTATAATGTTCTTATAGAATATACTAAACTAGAATAAACAGAAGAATAAAGAGCCTCCGAGGTTTTAATCATGACGATACATAAAGGCAACTGTTTAATTCAAGAGCTTAAAAAAAAAAAGACAAAGAAACTAAAATTACATTTCAGGAAAAGTATGAACATCTATGACCTCACTAAAATGTCAACTGAAGCTTTAACTTTCAGGACCATCATGTAGAAAAGTGTGGAATATCCAACTGCCTACTTGTTTCCGATTCTTTCTTCACAATACGGTTTTCTCCTACTTCACATTCACATGTTGTTCTGGCTATGCCATATAGGCACAGTGGCAACACTTGATTTCCTTGATCTAAGCTGTCAGTGGAGAAAAGAATACTCAGAGTCTTTGGAATCTGGCTTACCTTTCACTTATAACATTTATAATAGGTGAGGCAGAAACATAATGTCAGTTTTGTCTGATCATTGATGACAGCTTATCTCTCATTCTTTGCAATCAGAATACAAAATGTTTGTAGGCTTCCTGTGTGGCAGCCACTAGTATTTATTTCTTTCTATTCGAAGTATGTAGGTCATTCTAGGTTAATGCAAAATTTAATAGAGCTACTTGATCTTATCTATTTCTGCTATGATCACATAAATTCAGATACAAGATAAAAACGAAACAACTTACAGCTTCTCTGTTTTAAGAACTGCATTCAGTTTCCCCCTCCCTCAGTAGTATACAAACCCTGCTCCTAATTTTAAAAACAAACAATAAAAAGAAACTTCACTGTGGTAAAGGATAACTTATACTGAAATGTTTTCTCACCTAATAATATGAAAAACAGGAGGCAAAAACTTAACTTTACATATCAACAATCTAATTTACATAATTTCCCATATTGATATTCTTTAAAGAAAATACACTATCTGACTCCTGAGATTAAAAGAAAATAATACAGAGTAGTTTTTATGTCATGAATAAGGTAACAAGTTACAGTCATCAACTTATCTTTCTTTACTGAGTTTCTTCTACACTTACATCATATGTGTGTGTCGGTGCATATATACATATTCATGTTTCCATTAAAAATATATTATTGTTCTGGGTATGTATGTCAGATATGTGTATGTTTTTAATGAATGCCATAACACATCTTGATTTTAACTATTAAACATTACAGTGTGTTGATGTTTATATGTGCAGAATAATTTCATTACAAAGTAAACTTTTAATCCTATATAACTGTCTAATGTATGGATATGCCACTGTTAATGAAGCAATTCATGTATGTATCCCTACTTGTAAATTTTTCCTATTACAAACTTTAATGCAAACATTTTTCTGTGTATGAATACATGCATTTTTCTAAGATAAGTTTCCAAATATTTAACTGCTTAGTCATAGGGTATGTGCACTTAAAATTTTAATAAATATTATAAAATTTTTCTCCAAAATAGCTATGATAATTTATATTCTACCAGCAAACTACAAGTAGTCATTTTCCCACATACTTGACAGTGTTTGATGTTATAATTAAGCTCTATTATATATACCAATGTAAGGATAGAAGTGGTCTGTGTTCTTAATTATTAGTCAAATTTATACATATTGATAATCTGCATTTCAAAAAAATGAAAAGCTAGTTCCTTAAAAAGCCCAGTAAAATAGTCAGCAAGTAACACTGAGAAAAGATACATTATAAACAAAGAACACTGAGGGAAAAAAGAAAAACACACAAAAAAAATCAAGTGAACTAGACCATTTTTTAAGAAAAATAAATTTCCAAAATTGGCAAAAAGAATCAGAAATCAAGAGTAGTACTAAATGAAACTGAAACGCCCTAGCAGTAAAAGGTAAGATCTGCAAGACTAATTTCTATTATTTTTTCCAAAAATCTAGAAATATATAGACAGCTGAAGAACTTAATAGATGCTAAGAACAATCCTGATTCCAAAACTGTACAAGGATGGTACAAGAAAATAAAATCTAAGCTAAACTCATAAAAAAGACAATTCCACTAATATATTAAAAATGATGTAACAAACATAATAGGGTTTATTCCAGAGAGTTAACTATAGATTAACATTAGAAAATCTAGCCTTGGAATTCTACATACTGGCTGACTTAAAAAGCTATCTGATGACTTAATAAACGCTGAAAAAAATCAACCTGAAAAAACTCAGTACCTACTTATAACCACACACACACACACATACACACACACACCCCACCCCACCACCTCATAGCAAATTGGAAACTAATGAGGAACTTTTAAAATGTGATAAAGAGTATCTATGACAAAGCTATAACACAGAGGTGCATAAATTATTAAAAACAAATTGGGAAACTGTATAAAATTTTTCCTTAAAAGGACTTAATGTCTTTTCAAGAAACTGTCATTGACTGCCAGAAGTCAATTTTTAAGTACAAGTATACTTCTGTAAACAGAATAGCATGATTACCTGCTTTAGTGCCTTCTTGCTGTGCTTCTGTGATGAAGAAATGACTTTACCTGCCGGAATGGTAGGAGATGGGCAGCCGGAATGAGGAGAAGATGGCTGTGACAGCCTAGATGATACTAGGGGGAGAAAAACGACAATCCCAAGTTTTGTTATCAGAGGCGGTTATCAAGCACCATTCCTTTCCCAATCATATAGTGCTACCTGTATTAAGAACTGTGACCAAACACTTTTGAGAAGTATCTTCTTTTTGGAGGTCTACTGCAAACATCCTTCCTTTTCAGTTTATTTCCTCAGAAAGCTCTAGTGAAGGATGATAGGATGGGGAAGGGATGAATGTTAGTATTCATCACTTCTCATTCTTTTTTTTCAATAGAACTGACTGAAGAAGCAGGAAGCAGAATATAAACCATGAGTCATCAACTAAGGTAAAGTTTAGAAAAGATTCTAGAACCTACTGGACAGTATGTATGTTCTTAAGGTAAATCTAGTAACAACATGGTATCGTGGAAGAGCCCTGGGTTGATAGAACGGGTTCCAGTTTCCCTTATCTTTAAAATGAAGGCAATAAGGTCATTCCAGCTCAAACACTACCGTTCTCTAATTCTAATACTCCTTCAACTCTGATATCAATGTGAAAGGGTGCTTTAGGACTTCTGATGGAATCAGTGTAGGTATACATAGGATGGAACCAGTCTCTATTTCATCACCAGCTGTTTTATCAGACTCAGCCAAACCTCAGTATTGCGTGAAGGGTTTTCGCCAGCAAGGGTCTATACTTCTTATAATAAACACAATTAATATCTTCATGTTCTCTAAAGTTCGACAGTGTATAATTTATGATACAAGATAATAAACAAATTTCTGACTCAGACTCAAAAATAAAAATGACAACAGTAGACAATGTTAAGAAGATTTGTCATACTTAACTTCAGCTTTGTATCCCAGCCCTAACTGGGGGTTTATATATGGGAAAGAAGTGTGGTACTAAAAAAAAAAAAAAGTTAATTGTAACGTATAAAACAAAAAATGGAGTTGGATAATTCTTGAGATGGTTAAGTAACAAAAAGAAACTAAATTCTTAGTGCACTCAGATGCTGACCAATTTTTTAAAATAACAGTTTCACTGAGATACAATTCCTGTACCAAACAATTCACCTGCAGTGTAAAATTTAATGGCTTTTAAAATATTTGCAAAGTTGTGCAACTATCATCAGAATCAATTTTCATCACCCATTAAAAAATTCTTTACTGGTTAGCTGTCATTCTTCTTTCCCCCTAACTGACGTCCCTCTTTAGTGATGGGCTTTTTTTTTTAATGAGTGTTTTAAAGATTCATCTATGTTTCAGCATGTATCAATACTTTATTCTTTTTATCACTAAATAATATTCTACTGTATGCATATACCATATTTTGTTATTCATGAGCTGATACATTTGGGTTGTTTTCACTTTTTGGCCATTTTGAACACTCATTAATTAGCAGGATTTTGTGTTGGACATATGTTTTCAACCCTCCTGGGTTCATATCTAAAAATGAAATTGCTGGATTTTTCAGTAACTCTATGTTTAAACTTTTTAAGGAAGTCCTAAATTGACTTCTAAAATAGCTGCACCATTTTTACAATTCCATCAGAAAGGTATGAGCGTTCCAATTTTTCCACTCTTGTTAACACTTGCTATTGTCTGTCTTCTTGATTTGACCAATGTTTTTAATGGACATTATGAAAATAAAGCTAAAAACTATTAATATTTAACTATATTTACTTTCTAATAGTTTGCAGAAATCTGAGCATATACATGTCCTCAACTCCCCCAATATCTAAAAATAAACAAAAAAGAAACCAACCAAAATGACCCCATTAAAGAATGCAAGAATTCTAACTGTGGCCTGGAAAACAGACAATAAAGCTATCTGTGATTACCAGGGCAAACCTTTGGAATATTTCCCTTTAAGGCAAAAGCCCTTTCTAGCAAATGAATCCATAAACATATCTTGAAGCCAACTAAAATAAATCAAGAAAATTCCAGGACCTACCAATGAGGAACATCTCCCAGAGTTGACTTAATGCGAAATACTGGTCTCACAACTTTAATGAAACTTTCAAATATTAAAGGTTCAGAACTACAAAGAGCAAGCACGATTTAAACCCATGTTGATAAACTCGTCTCTTTTAATCCTCCTAGTGCCTATGCTACCTCTAAGACACATGAACTTTATTAGAGTAACCAAGAATTAAACATCGTCTATTTGCCTAATGCTGTGCTAAGTTCATCTGAACAGAATTTCATTGAATTCTTATAACTATCCTCTAATGCGAAGAACCAACTCATTGGAAAAGATCATAATGCTGGGAAAGACTGAGGGCAAGAGAAGAGGATGAGATGGTTGGATGGCATCACCAACTCAATGGACATGAATCTGAGCAAACTCTGGGAGACAGTGAAGTCTGGCACGGGGCTGCAAAGAGTTGGGACACGACTTGGCGACTTGAACAATAAGGTAGGTACAACTTCTCTACTCCCACCCAATCTCCTCCAATTCTACCCTCTGGGATAACTAAATAGTATAGTTGGATTGGTATCCTTGTTGACATTTTTCTATGCAAATAAAAATATGAAAAATTTTCAAGGATGTGTATTTATATATATTAAATGTAAACACCTGCATACTGTGATGGTATTATCTAAATTTTCCTTACCTAGAAATTTAATTAGCCTGCAAAAGGACTCAGGTACTAAGGAGCACAACCAACATTTGAACTCTGCATAGTTTCAGAAGAGTGAGTACTTGCAGTGCGTCAAGTGGTGGCCACTAAAAGTCTGTCCATTTCCAAACCCCCAGAAATGTAATATTATTTGGAAAAGGAGAGTTGGCAGATATAACTGATTTTGAGACAAGGAAATCATCTTGGATGAACCCAGTGGGTCTTAAAACCAAATGACGAGTTACCTTAAACACAAGACAAACACAGAAGCGAAGTCCATGTGAAGACAGAGGCAGAGTCTGAAGGATCATCTTCCTTTTAATAGCTACACAAAATTTCATTGTGCAGATGTATCATAATTTCTTCAACTGGACTCTGATGAGTAGTTTAGTAATTTCTAGTCTTTTGCTCTTATTATTACACTGTTTTAAACACTGGTTTCTAAGGTATTGTACCAAGAATGATACCATTATTATCTAAAAAATGCAAATTACTGAATCCTAACCCAACTCTACTGAACAAGAAGCTGTGAAGGTATGGCCCAGGAATCTGTGTCTTAATGAGCTCTCCGGGTGATTTTGATGCATGTTCAACTATAATATACTGAGAAACCAGGTTTCCAAAGTGATTTATAACTTGAGGCTCATTATATTATACAGTTTACTGAAGTAGTTTCAGCTTGTTGGATACATCTGTATCATCCACTGGGTATAAGCTCAGAAGGCACCACTTTTCAATATAGCATTGAGAATTTTCCATTTCAACAAATGATTATCATATGGAACAAGGTCCACAGGGTAATGGACTATTCATATTAAATGCATTTGAATTAAAAGAAATAGTAAATAATCTCTTAGTATTTTATTTTTTTCCTGAAGATATTCAGTGAGCCCCTCTGAAGTCTTAGAGGGACAATCAGAAATAATGGAGCACTAATATGAAAATTGAAACTGAGCTTTATACAGTTAAAGGATTAATCGTTGAAAGACTGATAACAATTTAAGTTCCCCAAATTGTTTTCATGTTCAAAAAGAGCAATACTTCTCTTAAGGGAGAGTTTTAATTTTCACAAATTAATAATAAAAATAATTTTACTATTAAAAATATATGAAGACAACAATAATAAATAATTTTATCAGAAGATAAAAACAATAATACATGTAGTTGTTTCATGCTGCAATATCATATTTCAGGGAAAAGGCAGACTTTACTTAGATACGATCCTACCAAAAAAGCAATAGAAAAAGTTTATTTTAATCATTTTTCTGGTGTTATTCCATCTTACCTTGACTTGGAATTCCATAAAGCTCTTCTCTGAACATTTTTTCCTGTCTGGAAATTAGGAACCAAAACTACAAACTCCTAAGTTCTTCCACCTCACACAGAAATCAATAAACTAGTTTTAACATTTGACTGAATTTCAAGGTTCTACTCTCTGTTCCTATCTGGCTGAAAGGTACACCTATTTCAAGAGAGTCTCTATCGATTTCCAACTAGAAGTATCAGTTTTGCTGTCAGAGCTCTTTATTTTTGTACATAAAAGGAAGTGGGTTTCGATACTATCTCAGTGTTCTTCCTGTCTTATAATGCATTTGAAATAAAGTGATGTCAGATTGAGAGTAAAAGCTCTAAATAAGAAAACGGAATAGACACACATTTGTTTTACCTTTATTAATAACTGCAACCGTCTTAGAATTGTTCTGCAGCATGCTACTACTATCACTGCAAACTACAAGTTTTCCACTTTAATTTGCACTGGACTACAAAAATACTCATATGTATACAACAGAAAACTATAACTACATTTCTATGTCTATGCCATATACATGACTCAAGAATGAGTGAAGTACATCCTATGAGAGACTAAATCATTCTTCATTATTGCTAGCTTAGCATTTATCCATTTCTTAAGATATCAGAGCTGCCAGAGTCGATGTGAATTCCATATGACATCACATACATACACTTCTCATCTCCACCTTTTAAACACCACATGAAGTTCATCCTAGTCTCAGTTTAACAGGCTAATCAGAAAAGATCTTAAGATCTCAACATAAACTGAGGCTAAGTAGTTAATACTGTGACAATTTCGAGAAGAATGCATCAGAGGCAGCTCAAAAATAATTTATGTTGACTACAATTTTGAATTTGCTATAACTTTGATGTTAATATCTTCTATTATTTTGCCAAGTATGGGGCAAGGTTGTAATATTTTAATCTACCCATTAAGCTACTGAGAGGAGGACAAGGGGACAGAGGATGAGATGGTTGGATGGCATCACCGACTCGATGGACATTGAGTCTAAGCAAACTTCAGGAGTTGGTGATGGACAGGGAAGCCTGGAGTGCTGCAGTCCATGGGGTCGCAAAGAGTTGGACATGACTGAGCGACTGAACTGAAGCTACTGAGAATGGGGTTCAAGTGTTATTTCTTAAATCCTCCTGTAATCACAACACATTTACCTCACAGATACAACCATGTAACAATCACTACCTAAAACAGCTATTGCAGCCTATGAGCTACCAAAAAGCAAAGACCTACACAACCGTGACTTTGTTCCTAGTTCACTGACCACCTTTAATGCTGATTTCCCTGTTTCTAGCCACATCCAGAAATTATCAATTTGTTTCTCTTGCCTGATGACCTGGTTTGGTTCCTAATGCTAGATCAACAAATCCCAAACTTAAAAAGAAAAATGTAAACTGGGGGGAAGCAGAGGAGAGAAAGAGGCCTATTGGCTCTATCTTCTAAAAAAAGAACAGAAAAAAAAGGGGGGATGGTCTTTAGTATAATCTGAGAAACGTTAAGACCCTGGAAACACCTCTCTTCACTATTGACTGGGATTCTTTTTAAAAATACATATCAAGAATACTGAGGATTTCCCTGGTAGTCCAGTGGTTGAGAATTGGCCTTGCAATGTAGGGGACGTGGGTTCAGTGCCTCATCAGGGAACTAAGCCCGTGCACTCCGGAAACCATGTGCCACAACTGGAGTTTATACACTGCAGCAGACCCTACGCAACCAAATAAATAAATAAATATTTTTTTTTTTAAAAAAGGAATTTTGGTCACAGGTCCCAATCTTGCCTTGCCTTTATTCCCTTTGTTCATAACACTTAGGGTCTGGGCTGTTCTCTAAGAGGTTGTCTTAAAGCTAAGATCCCCTGGTTTCAAAATGTGTCCAAATAACACGTGTAGCAGCTGTTATGAGAGAACTCAGACAACACAACCAGTTATCTAAATTTTCTCCAAGAGTAGTCCACACATTAACAAAGAAATGGTAATAAATCTGATGACTTTTCTGATACAGTTCAAAAATCAATAGCTCTGCTAGCACTTAAAACTGAGTCAATTATTCTAATAAGTGTAACTCTAAATTCTAGATCCAAAGACAACTCACCTACAACTGAAACCTAAGAGGATATCCAAGCTAGGGAAATTCTTGGATGTCTATTATGCTCTGGCATATCACTGTATCAGTCCTTATAAAGTAACCAGCATGAGCTGGCTTAAAATCTGTCCTGCCATATATGGCTCAATTTACCAATACTGGAGTAAAAATGATTTTGCCTCTTCAAAAAGACTGTTGAAAGAGAAGCTACAGATAATTAGCAAGACTAGGTAATAAAATGTATCTCTAAGTGGAAAATTCATCCCAGGGAAGCTGCAGCAACAAAGATGTTATTTTCTAAAAAAACGGTCTGGGGTAAACTATAAAGCAGAAACCAAGCAGGAGAGGAGGGCAAAGACTAGCAGACTAAATTTAGTCTTTGCTAGTAGAAATGAAAAGCATTCTTTTCCTAGTAAGGAGTAAGCTGTTAAAGCAATTAAGTCCTCAAATTTTAGAAGAGGGTATTAAAGAGGTAAATAACATAACAGCATCCTAAGAAGGGTTACAGGTAGCCAAGAGCTGAAAATAAACCCAGGTAAAAACGTAGAGCCATGTTGTCCAATGTGATGGCGACTAGCCACATGTGGCTATTTAAATGCATGTTAACATAAAGTGAAAATTCAGTTCTCTGTCACACTAGCTGTATTTCAAGTGCTCAAAGACGCATGGTGCTAGTGACTACTTTGTTGAGTTGCACAACATAGATGCAGAACACTTTCATCACTGCAGGAAATTCCATGGGACAGTACTGATCTAACTAGGAAGGGAAAGAGAATAACCGAAGAAGAAGAACTATTAACAAGGGCATTTATCCTACGGCATTCAGTCCTGTATTGAGGGGTCAGGTGGATTTACCTTTCCTTTTCCACCTGCTCTTTTTTCCCTCCTTGTTGCTGCCACCATCACTGCTGCTGCTGCTGTTCTCAGAACTCTGGGAATCTGACTGACCATCACTGCTTTCTTCTGAACCTTCTGAAAGCTCTTTCACCCCATCCGGCACATCTTTCTGAAAATGTAGGCATCCAATTAGGATTAATCATTACCATTTCAGCAAACAGGAATTAAATTTCTGATATGCATTATTGTGACTTGCAATTGTGCTGATTATTTTTTAGGATTGTAAGATTCAGTAGCAGAACCAGCAATTTCTGATCCTGTCACCTCTCTTCTTTGTGTCAAATCAGCTACTGTTTGCTTCTATACTCAAAGATAAAAATTATACATGACAATCTTATGCATATATAACACAGAGCCTTAGACAAAAACTTGCAAGTCCAGATAAATGATGAAATGAAATCTATAAAATGTATACAATAACAATTTTTTAAAATGTAAGCATACCCATCATCCATATAATGTATATATATTTGTGTATATAATTGTCATTATGTATTATAAATTCAGTTAAGAGTCTGGACAGCAAGAAAGAGATAGTAATTATTTGAATCTATTTGGTTCCAAAAATTGGCTAGTAAGTAGTAAGAGTCAAATATAAGAGGAATCATTAAAAAAAAAAAATCACATGAATCTTTGGTTTCTGCACTGCATAGTAAGAATGCTAATCAGAAACAATTCCTGTGTCAGCCACAGTATGATAGATATAACAGGGAAGCTGTAAAATTAAGAATCTAGAGTTTGAATTCTGGCCTTATCTTCTCCTAATGATGCAGCCTTGGGCAAAGTCTTAAATGCTCATGCCTCAGCTTCCCTGTAAGATGAGGTAATAGTACCTACCTTAAAAGATCATTCTGAAATTAGAGTTAATAAATGTAAGACGCTTAGTACAGTGCCTAGCATATGATAGGGTTCAATAAATATTAGCTGGCTATTATGTATTTATATAATATATAAAATATAAATACATTAGTGAATGTTCTTTCTAAGTTATAAAACTACAAATGATTTTTTTTCTTCTCAATATAATTTTGTTTTCCCACATAATTATCAGATCAAAAACTGACACATGACCATCCTACCTACAACTGGCACTCACAACATTATAGTCAAGGCAGTAATCTCTGGGGGCTTCCCTTTTGGTTCAGTGGGACTCTGAGCTTGCACCAGAGGGGGCATGGGTTCGATTACTGATGGGGGAACATGCCGCAGGGTGTGGTCAACAAAAAGAAGAAAGCAACCTCTGATCTGATAAGGAGCTATTTTTTCTCACTTATGTTTAACTCCAGTGCCATTTCACATGTTATACACTTTCTTAAAATACATATCCCTTATTTTTCTATTCTTTCTTTCAAAATGAAGGAAACTTTTACGGATTAGTTGCCAAAGAGACCTCTTGACCCGTAAGTTCAACTACTTTAGTACAAATATAATTATCTTCCTAAACTTGTGATCCCTCCAGGATCAACTCACGCCCCACGTTAGAATCACTGCACCTGTTCTTTTACTCCCAGGAGTTCACATTTTATTTCTCTAATCTCCTTCCCTCCATCTCTTTTAGCAGTCTCATGAAAAGTGTTAGTCGCTCAGTCGTGTCTGACTCTTTGAGACCCCATGGACTATAACCTGCCAGGCTTCTCTGTCCATGGAATTCTCCAGGCAAGAATACTAGAGTGGGTAGCCATTCCCTTCTCCAGGGNGTTGTTTCCACACCTTGGCTATTGTGGATAATGTTGCATGAATGCAGGAGTGCAAATATCTCTTTAAAATCCTGATTTCAATTATTTTGGATAAATGTCTAAAAGTAGGAGTGCTGGTAGTGCTTTTTTTCAATTTTAAGAGAATAGATCTCATGATAAATATTCTTATCACAATTTCAAAAAAGGAAGAAAGAGAGGAAAGAAGATCCTATTGTCTGCAACAAACAATACATAAATTAAATATGTTTTTAAAAAGTTGACCAGGGCACTATCAGTTTTTTGCAAAATGATCTCATAATTCCACATTAGAAATTGCAAAAAGGAACTTGAACAGTGCAGGCAAGATGGTCATCCCTGACCTCCCTGGACCCTGGAGTTTCTAGACAAATTTACAAAGCACATCTTTCTGTTCAATGTGTCCTTGGAAAAAGACTGAAAAATATGTTAATTTTACTCAGAACATTTCTTAACATATCTCTAAGAGGAAATTCACTTCTAACACAGCTCATGGGATTTTGTTTTCATATTATTTTCATTTCATGGATGATTTTATCTACTGATTACCCAACTGACAAGAGCTCCTACCAGTTTCTGTTCAGCATTTATCTTTTTAATGGTGAGAGAATACTATCAAAAAAACAAAATCCAACCTAGTAAATGTGAAGATATGATTGGCTTTCATAGGCAATTCATAAATTGAGCAGCATCCCTTCTGCTGCTACTGCTGCTGCTAAGTCACTTCAGTCATGTCTGACTCTGTGCGACCCCATGGACTGTAGCCCACCAGGCTTCCCTGTCGCTGAGATTCCCCAGACAACTCGAGTGGGTTGCCATTTCCTTCTCCCAGCATCCTTTCTAGCAACCTTTTAAAAGGATGCTTGGAGGAGTTGCACAAAATGGAAGGTTTTTAGAGAAAAGAGGGTGGGGCAAGAAGGTTATTAGCAAAACAAGAGAAAGAGTTATTTGAGGCCAATACTTCCACTTAGTAAAGTAGTACTTAGAAGTACTAGTACTTCTACTAGTAAAGTCATGCTCAAAATTCTCCAAGCCAGGCTTCAGCGATATGTGAACCGTGAACTTCCAGATGTTCAAGCTGGTNGTGAAAGTGAAAGTGAAAGTGAAGTCGCTCAGTCGAGTCTGACCCTCAGCGACCCCATGGACTACAGCCTACCAGTCTCCTCCGTCCATGGGATTTTCCAGGCAGGAGTACTGGAGTGGGGTGCCACTGCCTTCTCCCCAGTTACTCATAGTACAGCCCAATTATCACTCCTGAACAATCATAACCATCTTTTTGACAAGTTTTCCTGCTTAACTCTTAAGTGTATCCTATTTGAATTATCTTCCTAAAGATGGATTTGATCATGCTATTCCCCTGAAAGCCTCTGCCACTTCCTCAACATATGCCTACCCTCCCTCCTCCTCCTCTCTCCAACTGCTGAGTCAGGTTTTCAAAAGCCTCCAAAGTGTGTTCTTCACCTAACATTTACCCCACCCTGACTCCTTACCACACCAGCCCACACACAGATTATGGTCTAACCGCTCCAATTTACTCCCAAGTCCATTCTGAATCCTTTTATCTGTGCCTCTGCTTAACCTATTCCCTTGTCCTGGAAGGCCCTTCCTCCTATTACTTATCTATCAAAGTTCAACTCAAATTTTACAACTTTAAAATAGCAAAAATAAAAACAAAAACTTCCAAACCCCTTTATTCAAGATGAATCTTTATTTCTCTACACTATAACAGCACTTTATAGCACAGTACATTCTGTCACTAATTATTTCAGTAACTATATGAGATTTAAGAGATCAGGAACCTTATTCTTCTTTATAGCCTCTACATGTCCAGTACAGAGTAGGCATTTAATAAATATTTTTAACAATATGGAAGGTCTACAACAGCTAAAACCTAAAAGAAACATAGAAAGCTCCATGTGGGCTAGATCCCTGTAACCCCAAGAAGTTGAACAAGGTATTTTAAAAGAAGGTATTAAAGGTGAGTTAGATCTTTTGAAAATTAGCATGCTGCACACAATCACCAAGCACAGTGATGACTACAGCTGAAGCTAAAAACGTTAATAGGGGAAAAGAGCTGCACACACAGGTGGACATAAGTCACTGCCGATAAATTTCCTTTGAGAAATAACGCTCTCCTCAATCCATCTGGCTAGAGAGGGCTGAACCACACCCTCATATCAAGGGTGATCATGAACCTAAAGGCAGCCATCAGAAGATTCAATACGTTTGGCAAAGGTGATTGTTTAGGTACATGCACTTGCGGCAAGCCACACCAATTAAGCTACAACAGAACTAACTAAAAGGGCTCCTACTTTAGTTTGTGAGACTCCTTCCCCCCAGGCTTACAGCGTGCAGAATGGGGCTTGGGAAGTGAAGTCATGTAGATGAGGAGAAGGCCTGCCTTACAATGAAGCCAAAAGAAAGCAGAGACCCATTTCTGATGACAATCATTTGAGCTCCTGAATTCAGGCTGAGTTTTCCTAAAACTTTGAGCCATGTGAACTAATAAATTCTCTGTTTTCCTCAAGTTCATTTGAGTTGGTTTTTCTGTTTATAACTGTAGGGACAATGATAAGTCAAGATCTCTCTTTTAGTGCAGGAATTAGAAATTAGCAAGCTTGTTACGGTAAAAGAAAATGGAAATTCAGTCAGATCTGAGTTCATATTCTGGCTCTAATACTATCTGTCCAACTTTGGGCAAGAAAATCCAACTTCGGCTTTCTCCATTATAATAAAGAAATAATAACCACAGTTCTGAATTGTAACGGAGAATTAAATGAGAATACAGTATAAAGCACTAAAGCTATACGTTCCACGGTAACACTCATTATTATTTAAATGATGTGAGGCCCTTTAAAAAGTCACTGGAAGTAATTTTCAATTCATCCTTTCAAAATAATATTGTGGCAGAGAATGAAGTGAAGTTACTTCTCCAATCTATCTACACATGGCTACAGAGTAATTAAAGAAAAAAGTACTGGACATGGGATTGAAATTTTTACTTCTTCTTGAAAAGTAAGCTCTTCAAGAACAGAATTCTGTCTCTATGATTCAAATATTATTTATATACAGTCACTTCCTGTTTTCACTTTTAAAATGACTCCTTAACAAAAATATTTACCTTCAAAGTATATACTCCCATTCTACCTGGAACCTTATAGAAGATGCCTTCTTCACCTCGGGAGTTTGTGTGCAGCATGGCATTCAGGCATGCAAGAGGGGAAGTTCCACTGTCAAAAAAACAAAAAGAACACAATGATTAGTTTCTAGTCTCTAAATAGCCTATGTAACACTGAATTAAGATAAAAATTAATGGGTCAACACTCATTTGACAAAACACATTTTATAAACTATAAAAAGTCTATAAACCTAGAGAGGTGGCCATGGAAAAAATGGATGTAAAATTCATTCCCAGATATCTAAAGAAAAAGCAATTTTATAATTTTCTTAATCTCAATTCAGCATCTAACATTTAAGTCAAGAAAATTTTCTCTCACATAAGTATCACAAAAGTATTCTGTAAAGATTTTATTTTACTTACAATTTTATTTGTTAATACACTTCAACAAAGCCGAAAAGAAATTTTTTTAAATATATTTCACTTAGCACAAGTCTATTCAGAAGTAAAACAGTGAGGAAGAAGAAAACACAAAGAGAAATAAACAATATTAATCTCCTTTCATACTGCTACACCAGAATGAATTTTAGTTATGGAAAGAACATATTTCCGTGGCCTTTTAAAAACCAAGATATAATTGACATATAATATTATATTAGTGTCAAGTGTGTAACATAATGATTCCATATTTATCTATATTATAATGGTTTCTTATATTCAGACCTATCATAAGATCACTTTAGAAGACTCATAAAACAGGCTTTGGAATACTCATCTTCTATGTAGAAACTTGATTAAAAGTTTACTAATTCTAATATGTTGTTGTTTATTCACAAAGTTGTGTGGGACTCTTTTGCAACCCCATGGACCATAGCCTACCAGGCTCCTATGTTCATGAGAATTTCCAGGCAAGAATACTGGAATGAGTTGCCATTTCCTTCTCCAGGAATTCTTCCCAACCCAGGGCTCAAATTCACATCTCCTGCATTATAGGCAGATTCTTTACCACCCAGCCACCAGGGAAGTTAATATACATTTATCATATTTTCTGGAGTTTTAGCTATATAATAAATTATCTGTAGAAAATTCATATGTAACATTTTCCTTTCTAATTGCAATCAATTCATTTTCCTAAATGGAAATGTGTGGCATCCTACAGGATAGAGCAAACTTTTGACATAAGAGAGAAAACTCCAACACCACAAAAGAAAACCTTAATAACTAAATAAAAAATAAACATTTCTGTACAGCAAACAAATATCATCAACAAAACTACACAGAACATACAAAGCTAGAATAAGTAACTGCATAACAAATGGCAGACAAAAAAATGAATACTCCTAAGAGAGCTTCTTTCAGGAAAACACAACCAACCAATTAGAAGAAAATGGATTAAGGATATGAACGTGCAGTATAAACGGCCAACAGAATACATGAAAAGCTGCCCAAACTTAACAGTGGTTAAAGGAAAACAAATGAAACTGAGACACCACGGTCAGACTTGGAGCCATCAAATACAGTCAGGTCGCTGTCGGCAGTACTGTACTACTGTCAGTTTCCTGGTTTTGACATCATACTACAGCTACATGTAAGATGCCACTCCTGGAGGAAGCAGGGGGAGGTATACATGGGAGTATTCTTATAAGCTCTTCTCATAAGTTTATAATTACATTTTTAAAAAGTGAACTGATAAAAGCCATTGCTGGTAAGGTTACGGGAAAATGAGCACTCTTAAAGACTGCTGGTGGGACTGAAAACTGCCACCCCCTACTCCCCCTTCAATTCCGTCTTAGGAAAGTAACATGGTAGTTAAAATTAAAACTATTAGGGGCTACTGATTCAACAATCCCACTTCCATCAATCCCTCCAAAATAAGACCACAAAGACTTAAAAACACACATGCAAGGACTAACTTCAGCACTGTTAAAAGTGCCGCAGCACTGAAAATGACTTCCAAGGCAACAAAAGAATGGCTGATCATGTGTCAGTAAGGTAACCAACAGGATATGAATCAATAACAGCTACGTTAACAGCAAAAAGAGTGCTAAATTCCAGGAAGCATTCTGGTTAGACCTCACAACAATCCTTTGAGGTAAGCAAAATTATTACACCATTTTTACAAATGAACAAATGAATATACTGAGGTGTTAATAAGTAAGCTGGTTCAAGATCACATAGTGCTTTGTAAGTGGTGAAGACAAAATTTCAGTAAGAAGAAAGAAGCAGAAGAGGAAAGAAACTGCTTAAAAAGAACATCTAACTAAGTAAAAAGAAAACATGCTATAATCTATAGCTCAATAACCTATCTGGTAAAAGTTTTGCCCTAATTTTTGGTATTCAATTTCAGTATTAAGTACCCACTCTGTTTAGTACTGTTTTATTAAGTATCCAATAAACTAGGGTCTGTGGCTCCAAAGAGGAAAGCTTTCATGTTCAAAGTTTAACAGGACAGTTAGACAAGGGAACAAACTGCCAGAGCACACTACAACCAGTGCGACCAAAACAGACACGAGTCCACAATCCCTGACCCCCAAAACTTAAGGCCAATCTTATAACCAAATACAGTAAAATACATGAATATTCACACTAAGTAGGAAAAACAGAGAATTGTCGACAAAGGCAAGTTTGGTACCAAAAGACTGAAAAACCTTTTTCAAGCATTTTGGATTCTGGCATTATGGAACAGAGATTGCAGGTTTGTACAAAGTACTTTAGGTCTGAGAGAAAGTAACATATAGTCTCATCTAGAGCTTAGTACCTAGAACCCAAACCAAAACAAAAAAACACCAAAAAACAAACAAAAACCCCAAGCCAATCAAACCAAAACAAAAAAATCTCTTACGGTAAANGTACAAAGTACTTTAGGTCTGAGAGAAAGTAACATATAGTCTCATCTAGAGCTTAGTACCTAGAACCCAAACCAAAACAAAAAAACACCAAAAAACAAACAAAAACCCCAAGCCAATCAAACCAAAACAAAAAAATCTCTTACGGTAAAACCCATAAAATGAAAGTAAATGGCACACACATCTGGTGAAAAGATGTGGTAACAGATACAGACACCATCATATTTTCCTCACAAATCTGGTATAATTTTCCTTTGAAGGAAATACCGAAGTTTCAAAAAACCCACAAGATATACAGAACACTACACTGTTTAAAACAAAAATTTAGATCTGATTTCAGGAAAATATAAAAAACCAGAGAACCCTTGAAAAATTCATTTTTATGAATAATGAAGCAATGGCAGAGAAGTAAAATAGGCCACACTGCCCATGATGGCAGGAATATATCTTCAAGGGAAGTAACTCCAGAATGACATAACTAAATAAAAATAACTAAGTGACTTGAAGGAACAGACAGCCCCTGCATAAGTGATAAAACCCTGGTACAGAGGAAATCAATACTGATGTCAACTCAAGTAAGAATAATATGGGGTTGAAGCAGCTGAAGCAAGAATACCTCAAAATATTACATAACTATCATGAGATAATTTAGTTTCTAATTTTTTTGGTCCATGTTTAAGAGACTGGAGTTGGGAGTATGGGTTGGGGGTGGGGGAGCAGTTATCAAGGAAAGGAATAAGTGTAGTAGTATAATTTTATGCTGATACACTTCATGAAGGAAATATACTAAGATGCTTCATACACAAGGCCTAAGAACAGAAGTAACTTCAGTCATACTGCCAACAGCCTTATTTGATTCTCTCTGCAGTAAAAGGGGTTAACAGTAGCCAGCAGGGCTGAAAGACCTGAGGCCTATAATTAACACTGCTCAGAGGAAACAAACATAGCAACTCATGAAAAGAGACCACTGTGTGGCCTAAGGAGCCAGATTTATGTATTCAGACCAATCTTAGAGTTCAGATCTGAGTATATCATGGGCAGGTCAGTAAATATCCTTAATCTGCTCATCTGTGAAATAGAAGAAACATCATCTACTTCATAATCTGTACAGAATCTTAATTACACACAGCAAGTGTATGTCACAGAGAAGTGACCGAGTAACTGTGGTATTTACCTTCACTTGTTTCCCACCCCAGTGTCATAATATTCCAGTGTTCCCTACCTATCTTAAGTGACAGTAACTTCACTCACCCTCATCAAGTCTCCACTCTGAAGCCAGTGACCTTTTAAAAATATGTATGATTGTGCCGTCTCTGCCCAGCTGAAAATTGATCCATGATATCACAATGTGTTTAAAATAAAGCCCAGCATTATCAAAATGTTCTGACCCCTGCGACACCCTCTCTGCTCTGGCCTACTCTAGTTTTCTTTTCATTTTGTAACTTACAATTCTTCTGACCTCTTGGCCTTTGTACTAGTTAATGCTCCTGCTTGCAATTATAACCCTCACCTTTTCTCTTAGAAGCTCCAATTAATTCAGTCTTCAGACTTCAGCCTTAAGTACCTTGTCTATGGAAGCCATCTAAATGTTGCATAGAATCAATACTTCTCCTGAATATATTTCATTTATAACTACACATATTGTCATGAAAAAGTTTTAATTTAACATGTTACTCTACTGTAGGCCAGCCAGATTCAATAGCATGTGATTTCACTGAANCTAAATGTTGCATAGAATCAATACTTCTCCTGAATATATTTCATTTATAACTACACATATTGTCATGAAAAAGTTTTAATTTAACATGTTACTCTACTGTAGGCCAGCCAGATTCAATAGCATGTGATTTCACTGAAGCTCTGGGAAGCAGATTCTCTCTTTTCTTCTATAGTCAAACTCCAAAGCATACAGGCTCCATCTGCAACTATGATGGATGAACCTGGTGAAAATGGAACAAAAATGAAGGAAGCAAAGCCAAAATTCTGATCAAACTGCCAGAGCACCTGGATCAAGTTTTGCCAGGTATTTTCACTTTTATCACATGATTAATTTCCTTTAATGTTTAAGCCAGTTTACATTACAGTTCCTGTTATTTACAAATGAAAATATCTTAACTGACAAAGCATCTAGATCAAAAGCCTTCATACTGACAGAGATATGAAAAGGATACAGAAGAAAATTATAGGAGAATATTCAAGGGTGACAACTCTCTCCTACCAATGAGAAAATATTATGTGTATGAATCAGTGTATATTGAATGATGGAAGGAGAGGCAACATGCTACTCAACATGCACAGCCTAACTGACCCAAGATACTCCAAAATATTTATCTTAATTTTTTTCTAAATCTTGAACTTCAAGGATTAAGAAAGAATCAAGCTGAGATCTAGGCATGAAAAGGAAAGTGGCAGAGTACATTACTGTTTTTAGGTAATCATTCACTCCCTCCATCAGGCCACCTTACAGTAAATAAAATGTATTTATTCCCTTGCCCTTCTTGGGCTTAGCCATAAGACTTCATCAATACAATGGTAACAGATATGTCAGAACCAGGGGCTAGCAGCTGCTTGCACAGTTTGACTTCCTCCTGACTGCCATGAGAGCAGGCCACTGATTTCGGAACCCACAGAGAGCCAAGCCTAGGCAATAACTAATCTTCAGCTCCTCTAAAGACACGAAGAAGAAAAGGAACTATCTGTTGTTATAAACCACCGAAACCAAGACAGTTATGCAGCAAAAACTGACTGATAAGCCTAGTATAATGTAGGGAACATCTGCCTTCTTACCAATACTCAATGCCAGTAAAAAAAAAAAANCTGAATCTTTCCTATTTGGGGACTTGAAGGTCAATAGTAATTCGCTGTCCTCTGACGCTCCACGGTTGGCTGAGGTTGGTAGGAAGAGTCAACAGGTTGAGGACGAGAGGGCCTCCTATTTAAAGCTTGACTGAAGGATGAAGCTCAGCTTGGGCCCACACCCTTGTGATCCTTGACCTGGATGAGGCCCCCCCTCACAGGACTCCCCCTGCAGCCCAGGGAGACCAGGGTGGGCCTTGCAGAGGCCCTGCAAGGACGGCTTCAAACACTCAGCAGGAGCCTGGGGGCTGCAGTGCACAAGCCTGGATCCTTCTGCCGCCCAGTGAGGGGGCGCGAGGGGGTCCTGACCTGCAGACAGCAGGAGCCTGTCCCCCCGCCACTGTCTTGTCAGGAGACCTGGGACAGGAGGTTGCCCCTTCTTTCTCCTCATCCAGCCAGCTGTCCCTGATTGGTCCTCTATGTCATTCCTGTGTCTGTACCCAGGTGCCCTGATAGGAAGTTCGTGGCCATGGCCTGTACCCCCTGGAGCAATGTCAAATGTGTGGACCAAGAATCAGGTACCTTGGCCCATGAGGAGGCCCTGGACCCATGAGCCAGAAACTGTCCATCACACCCTCTCCCTCCTCGAGCAGTTCACACACACACACACACACATACACACACACACACACACACACTTTTACAAATGAGCATTATACATAGTGCAAACAAACAAAAAATCAGATATCAGGATCAAACGTTAAGGAACTATCCTCAGGTTTTAAAAGACACTGATCTTTTGTGTATTAACTATAGGTTTTGTTTTGTGAAGCCCAAGAATACTGAAGTGGGTAGCCTATCCATTCTCCAGGGGAACCTCCCAACCCAGGAATTGAATCGGACTCTCCTGCATTGCAGAGGAGTCTTTACCAGCTGAGCAACCCAGGAAGCCCTGCATACGGCTGTGTGCAGACATCATCCTTGTGCTTCAGGAGCGGGTGTGCATCTTTGCCCACAAGATCTACCTCTCCACGTCCTCCTCCAAGTTCTATGACCTGTTCCTCGTGGACCTGAGTGAGGGGGAGCTGGGGGGACCCTCGGGGTCAGGGGGCCCCCACTCAGAGGACCACCAGGGTCACCCTGATCAACACCACCACCACCACCACCACCACCATGGCCGGGACTTCCTACTCCAGGCAGCCAGCTTTGACGTGTGTGAGAGCGTGGAGGAGGGCAGGGGCTCTGGGCCTGTTGGGCTCCAGGCATCCACCAGCGACGGGATCTTATGGGGCAATGGGACAGGGTACCTGCCTGGGCGGGATCGAGTGCTGTCTTCNCCAGGCAGCCAGCTTTGACGTGTGTGAGAGCGTGGAGGAGGGCAGGGGCTCTGGGCCTGTTGGGCTCCAGGCATCCACCAGCGACGGGATCTTATGGGGCAATGGGACAGGGTACCTGCCTGGGCGGGATCGAGTGCTGTCTTCCTGGAGCTGAGCTTTTGTGAGCATCCAGGAAGGGATGACAGAAGATCCACTGACTTACAAATCCCAGCTGAGGGTGGTGGTAAAAATGGACAAGTCCATCCAGCCAGGGCCCTTCCAGGCTGTTCTCAAGTACCTGTACACAGGGGAGCTGGACGAGAATGAGCAAGACCTCATGCACATTGCCCACATCGCTGAGCTGCTTGAGGTCTTTGATCTGCGCATGGTGGTGGCCAACATCCTCAACAACGAGGCCTTCATGAACCAGGAGATCACCAAGGCCTTCCATGTCCACTGGACCAACTGGGTTATGGAGTGCTTGGCCAAAGGCACCTTCTCAGGTATGAAACAGGCTGAGGAGCTGGTGTCCCAAAGGCAGGGGAGTTCCCTCCAGGAGCCTTCTGCAGAATGTNTATATATATATATATCTAGCTAAGATATCACTCAAAGAAAGAAGTAATAGAAAAATATTAAGTCCATGAGAACTCAGGGAAAAGAGCAACCATTAACTTAAATCTAGCCAACAAAGAAAGAAAACTCAGGAGTGGAGAAACATTTAGAGGGGGAAAAAAAAGTTGCAATTATGGTGATAAAAGAGAAATGCAAATACTTTCTTTTTTTTAGCACGTGATAATGCATATTTAGAATTTTTCTATTTTCTTTTTCGTCAACTTCAGAGATCATTTAGGAATTAATACCCTAAATGAAGTATATTACTAATCTTCAGGGAAAAAAATTAGTACAGCAATTATCTTAGTTTCAATTAAATGTACTACAGTGGTAATTCCTGGTTACTGAATTTCAGGGTATTTTCCAGTGTTTATTTTTTCATTACTGATTGACCTGGTTTTGACTATTAGGAACCATTTTTACAAAAATTTTATAGTTAATACTCTAAAATATATGAATAAATTTTAAAACAATGTTAACTTCTAAAAGACAGTAAGGCTCTTTTTCAAAATCACTTCGTTAACAGCATGCTAGTTAAAACAAAAACTAGAACAGCAGGTAAAGGGGCATAGAGACTATACACAGATTGAAGTGACAGATGTCCAAAGAGAAAAGACGCATTGGCTAGCAAGGTATTTGTTCACCAAGTACCAGAAGAGACACACTCAAAAAGAGTCAGTCATAGATGCTCACAAATGCAAAGAGTGGGGATGTCTATACGTAGCATTTAAAGATCAAGAGACAAGACCAAGGTGAAGAAGCTGGGTGGGAGGATCCAGTGGTTTTAGAATGAGTTTGTTTAGTTCATTATCACCAAAACATTTAATCATTTCAATTATAGGATAGTGATATTTAGGGAGAAAATTAGCAATTCCCTTGAATAATATCAGTATAAAAGCAACCATGACATTTTGGTAACAACTTGAAAAGTTTGCTATGTCAAAATACATTTTCAATTTTCAAATGTCTATTTTGATAAATGACTCATTATATCACAAACCTGTTTAGGCACCCATGCAAAAGACTTCTCTTACCTGTTTGTGTAGGGATTAGTTAAACTGCTACCTACTACTCAAGTAACAAAATAAATGAATACAATAGAAAATAATAACCCCGAGAATAAACAAAGAATCTATGAGTTCATGCATGAACTCCTAAGTGCTAAGTCGCTTCAGTCATGTCCAACTCTTTGCAACCCTATGGACTGTAGCCCACCAGGCTTCTCTGTCCATGGGATTCTCCAGGCAAGAATACTGGAGTGGGTTGCCATTTCCTTCTCCAGAGAATCTTCCTGACCCAGGATAGAACTCGCGTCTCCTATGTCTCCTGCATTGGCAGGCGGGTTCTTTACCACCAGCACCAGCTGGAAAGCTCCAATGAGTTCATACTAATATAAATAAAAGAACAAATCAATGAATGGGGGAGAATTCATTGCCACATAATTCTAACTAACAAAAAAGCAACGACAGAATTAGAAAATCACCACATGTGGCCACCACACTGCAGACAAGTATTATCAGTGGACATCCTGGTGGATATACTCTTAAAGGACCCCTAATTATCCGCTTCCTACTCATCTCCTGGGTAATTCCCTTCCCATGATGTAGGCAGGACCTGTGACTTGCTTCTCACTAACAGAATACAGCAGAGGAGGCAGAATAGTAACTACATTACGAAAGATTGCAGTTTTCTTGCAAGGTGACTCTCCCTTGCTGGCTTTGAGGAAGCATATTAGGTTGGGGGTGCAGGTGGCAAAGAACCCAGGGCAGCCTTTAGCCAACAGCCAGCTGGAAACCGAGGCACTCCATTTTGACAAATCTAAAGGATCAGAATCCTGCTAGCAACCACACAGCTTAGAAGTGGTTTCTTCTCCAAGGAGGGAAGTAGTTCCTTCTCCAATTCTTCTTTTATTCTCAAATAAGAACCAAGCCCTGGTCAACAGTCTTGCAGAGAACCCATTGAAGCCATGCCCAGACTGCTGACACATATAAACTGAAATAATAAATGTGTGTGTTGTTTTAAACTCCTAAATCTATGATAATATGGTTAAGCAGCAATAGATAAATAACAATGAGATGCTACAACTAGTGGGCATAGACATAATGAGAAGCAAGGTATTTACACAGTCTCAAAGTATCTCCCTCTACACAAAAGATACTAATTATAAAGGTGAAAAAATTATACCTTTTTAGTGGAGAACCACAGTAGACATCATATAAACTGAGGGACTGGGGTAATCAATCCAATATCCCAATAATGGGATAAGCTGAAATCATATACTTTTGGATATGATGTAGTGAAAATGACATATTTCTCTGACATTCTTGTCAAAAATGTACAACCTGAATCTAATCATGAATAGATATCAGACATACCTAAATTGAAGGACAGTCTACAAAACAGCTGATCTGAACTCTACAAAAAATGTAAAGGTCATGAAAGACAAAGACTAAAAAAATGTCCTTACATTAAAGGAGACTATAAAGATACATAAAGGTTAAAAGGAAATGCAATGTGTGATCGTGGATTGGGACATCAGCAGAAGAACTGTCAAATTTAAATAAAGTCTGTTGCTTAGAAAGTAGTATTATATTAATATCTTGATTTTAACAATTACACTGTGGTTACATAAGAATATATTGCCTTTAGAAAGTATACTCTTGAAGTATTTAAATGTGAATGGGGCAGCTTGTCTACAATTTACTCTTACACATTTCAGAAATATCAACTAGACAGATAAAGTATATAAAATGCTTACATTCGTGCAACCTAGGTAAAATAACATAAAAATTTTTATAGACTACTTTTTTAACTTTACTGTTTTTGCAACTTTTCTTAAGTCTGAAATTCAAATAAAAAGCTAAAAAATATGCATCATATATAAGAAATCTATAAAAACAATATGCACCAATGAAAAAATATGAAGTGCTGATAAATGCTACAATATGGTGATGGTTGTTGTTTAGTCACCAAGTCATGTCTGACTCCTCGTGACCTCATGGACTGCAGCACACCAGGCTTCCCTGTCCCTCATCTCTCAAAAGTTTGCCCAAGTTCATGTCCATTGCATCGGTGATGCCATCCAACCATCTCATCATATAATTTATGGTCTTTTGAGGTTAATCCACATGCTACAATACGGATTAACAGCAAAAGACCATAAATTATATGATTCTATTTAAATGAAATGTCTAGAAATGGCCAACCAACAGAGACAGAAAGGAAATTAGAGGATGGCAGTGGGAACTGGTACTAACTGTATACAAGTATGAAAAATCTTATTGGGGACTACAGTGATAGTTGCACAACTCAGTAAATTTATTAAAAAAAATCACTGAACTACAGAGTTAAAATGGGTGAAATTTATGGCATGCATAATATGCGTTAATACAAGTTTTTCAGAAAAAGATGACATGGAAAAGAAACTAACTTGATTTCTCATTCACTGAACATCTACCAAATAGTTACCATATAACTGCAAAGCAGTAAGTGCTGGTGATATAGAAATAAAGTGGAAGTTTCCTAAGTACACATTCTTACATTCTAATGTAAAAATAAATGAACTGGGGCTGAGTGAAGCCAAATGATATGATCTCCTTATTTCCAGTGTGCACTCATATACACACACACTATAGTTATCGTTTATGATTAACATTTCCCTCCCACTGACGAGATGAGGCAAGTTGGTACACATTTCACATGTGCAGTAATGTAAAAAATTTAGCCACAATTGCAATTCTGCTATCAACTCAAGAACTGAACAGAATCAGAAACTTAGGTTTAGACTTTATTATAAAGATCTCCTCTGAAAACTAACTGATAATTTTTCCCATAACTAATCATACCAAATTTCTCCGCTGAAAGTCTGGACATTTTCACTATTGTTTTCTTTCATTTTTAGTTTCTTTCTGGAGCTTGAAGATACAAATAAAACTGTAAGTGAAGTCTGCAGAAGTATTCATAAATATACAAGGCCCATCAACTCTCAGTAAAAATCTTTAGCTTTTTAAATCTTGTCTGTAACTCTCCTAATTCTGAAGGCCCTTATAGCACTCATCACTTGTTACACCAATTCTGTATCATCACACTGTAGGCAGAAATTGTTTTAAATTCACTTATATCTTTCTATAACATTCTATCACTGCCTATATTTTAAATCTGACAGGGAAAAATTAGCGTCTATAAAAGTTTAAAGAAGTAACCTCTGCTCATCCCCTCTCTACCTCAGCCATTTGTCTTATTACCTACAGTGGTTGTTTCTCCCATGTTATACAAAAATGTATCCTACTCAAATTACAACAAAATCCTACAACTTTATTGTGGCAAAATACGACCCAGATGGTNGAAGTAACCTCTGCTCATCCCCTCTCTACCTCAGCCATTTGTCTTATTACCTACAGTGGTTGTTTCTCCCATGTTATACAAAAATGTATCCTACTCAAATTACAACAAAATCCTACAACTTTATTGTGGCAAAATACGACCCAGATGGTAAAGAATTTGCCTGCAATTTGGGAGATCTGGGTTCGATCCCTGGGTTGGGAAGATCCCCTGGAGAAGGAAATGGCAAGCCAACCCACTATTCTTGTATGGAGAATCACCATGGACAGAAGAGATCTCAAAGAATCAGACATGACTGAGCTACTAACACTTCTGCAGTTTCATAGATAACATAAAATTTACCATCTCAACCACTTCTAAGTGTACAATTCACTTCCACTTAAGTTCCTTCACATTTTTACAACACCAGCCTCCAGAACTATTCTCACCTTACAAAACTAAAACTCCACACCCATTAAACAACTCCCTATTTTTCTCCTACACCAGCCCCTGGCAACCACCTTCCTATTAATCCTTTCTGTCTCTATATAACTTATACTCTAGGTCTCTCATGTAAGTAAAATTATATGGTATTTTTCCTCCTCTGTCTGGTTTATTTCATTTAGTATAATGTCTCTGAAGTTCATTTCATGTTGTAGAATGTTAGAATTTCCTTCTTTTTTAAGGCTGAAAAATATTCCATTGACTGTATATGCCACATTTTATTTATCCATTTGTCAATAAACATGAGTTGTTTCCATCTTTTGCCNATGTCTCTGAAGTTCATTTCATGTTGTAGAATGTTAGAATTTCCTTCTTTTTTAAGGCTGAAAAATATTCCATTGACTGTATATGCCACATTTTATTTATCCATTTGTCAATAAACATGAGTTGTTTCCATCTTTTGCCTATTGTGAATAATGCTGCTATAAACACTGGTGTAAAACCATCTATTCAAGTCCTTGCTTTTGATTGTTTTGTGTGTATTCAGAGAAGTGGAACTGCTGAGTCAAATAAAATCCTACGACTTTTAATCATCCTTTACCTTACTTTCACTTTACAAAACCATCTCTCAGGTGCAAACATCTACAGACAACAATCAGGTAAAATCCATAGGCTGACAAGGAGCTTCACAGGTCATGAAGCCCATTTTCCTACAGATGTTATATCCCCTCCTAAAACATCCTCAACAGGTAGTCTTTTGCACAAGCTCATAATGTGCTGATGGAGATTCTATGCGTTTCTAATTATTCATAAATTCTTCCTTAAGCCAAATGCATCTTCCTTTAACTCCATTTATTAGTCCTGATTTTATGATGTAAATCATTGATCATCATGGTGGAAAACTGAGGAGGTTGTTTTCGTTCCTCTGCATGATTTTCTCTACTGTTTGAATTTGCTTAAATCACCTTGTAATAAACCATCTTTGTAAGTGGAGAGGAAAAGAAAGTTTCAGATGACAGCCCTTCAAGCACTTTAATAAGACTCTTCATGAAGCCCCAAAGTCTACTTTTTCAGATTTTTGGCCTCTCTTTTCCTCACTGGCATCCTCTCTCCAGTAACTAAGCTAAAGAAATCTAATATAACAAACTTCTACAACTCATCCTCAAAATTCACCAGAGTCTTCCAACATTTATTATCCCCAGTTCAAGCCTTTGGCGAAGAGCTTTAAATGACTCCAGTCTTATTTACTTATTCCTAGATACTCCACTTTGCAACAGACCACCCTGCCTTTTCTCAACTTATATCCTAATCTCTTGTTTATTTTTCTGTACTCCTTCCTATAGAATGGCCTTGTCAAAACTAGGACATAATCAGCTTACCTACCTCTGACTCAACTGTTATATACTCTATTATTTTTCCTTCAAAGTTCAATATCCTGAATTTCAACAGGATTAAATAATATAATCCTGAGTTTCAAAGTTAAAAGAGGTGTAGAATTACCTAGTTCCCCAAAGAGATGCTTGAATAAACCCTATTTCAGGCCAATATTAAATGTGAAAAAAACAATAAACTCATAAGAATGTTTCACTCACATAACACACACACACACTCTCTCTCTCTCTCTCTCTCTCTCTCTCTCTCTCTCTCTCTCTCTCTCTCTCTCTCTC
>SJYV01045960.1:2163315-2177204 GCA_006410875.1 Neotragus pygmaeus | reverse complement strand
CTCACCACACACACACACACACACACACACACACACACACACACACACTCACTCTCTCTCTCTCTCTCTCTCTCATTACCCACATACAAACGAAAAAAAATCAGCACCACATAACTTTAAAATCAACAGCTGACCTGTGGCATGCTTACCCTGACAGAGTACACAAAGCAAATTGAACACAACAGTGTCCTTACGATGGAAAATGGTGCGTTTACAAATCATTAAATTAATAGTTTCGGTAGGCTTTAAATTCACTGAAACATTGTGTACTCTTACAAACTCTTTTATTAAAACCTCTTGCTTGCTTTCCCTTGGTCATATTACCTGCAATTCTTCCAATGAGAAGTTCATCTGGGTGAACTACTCATCTCCTTCTTAAAAAGAAATAAATGTAGTTTTTAGATGTAAAAAGTAGCATCTACTGATCTATTCTCCAGAGAATTAGTTTCTTCAAACTATTTTCCTCCCCAAACATGTTGTTAAACAAATGGAAATAAAACCCCTGGAGAGAGGGTAAGATGGTATGCAGATAAAATTTTACGCGGGCATGCTGGAAGGAGGAGGTCCAGTTGGGACCACAAAATGAGAAGTCTGAACAGGGCAGCAAAAGGACACAAAATAAATATGAGAGCAATCTAGGAATAGCATAGAGAGGGAGGTCATAGAAACAAAAAGATCCTTCAGAAACTGTGTTTATACACTCTCTCTATCCTTTCAACACGTTACTGTAAATCTTCAGTCTCTTCACCTTCCTATTATTGTCTTTTTTCCCACTATCGCTTTTTAAAAAGTGTAGCTTGTCCACTACCAGTAAGATATGAGCAAAATCATTTCAAAAGGTGATGCAAGGGGGGGTGGTGGGAAGAGTACAGTGTTTCTGTGCTTTATTTTAAAGTAGATATATGGAATATAAAGTGCTTGACTCCTATCAGTCCACAGCCATTTCCTCTCCTGGTTTCACTACAACAAGTTGCTTAAAAAGGTCACTCTAACAGCTACATATATATAAAAAAAAATCAACTGCCTTTATTTCAGCTGATCAAGATACTAACATTTCTTAACTGGCTGGGTCGAGTTTCAAAAAAGCGGTATGTTTCTGAACTAAAGATGTACAGAGTTCCATGTGAGGATATATTACTTGAGGTAAAAGAATTAGTATGGATAACAGAAACTGGAAACAAAATACTGGTCAACTTAAGTTACGGAAACAGTCCTGAAAGAAATGAGCTAGAGAAGAATAAAATTTTATCAGGTTTGATTAAGTACATCAAAAAGTAAAAATCTGTTGTAATTTTCTATCTCTGTTCTAGCTGGTATTCTTGTTCATTTAACAGTAAAGATTATACACCTAAATGGGCTTCCCTGGTGGCTCAGTAAAGAATCTGCCTATAATGTACAAGACCCAGGTTTGATACCTAGGTCAGGAAGATACCTTGGAGAAGGGAATGGCTACCTACTCCAGTATTTTTACCTGGAGAATTCCATGGACAGAGGAGACTTGTGGGCTACAATCCATGGGGTCACAAAGAATCAGACACAACTGAGCAACTTTCACTTTAATTACCTAAATACCTAAGGCTATTGATTACAATTATTTTCTGTTTTTAAACAAGAACTGTCACTCTTGACACTCACTCATATCGAGCTCTAGAGTTTTGAAACAGTAAATTGAAATACATAAATTGTACCAATTCTTGGCATTTTCCAACTCGCAGAAGTAACTCAGAGTTATGGTAAAGCTCATATAGGAAAATGTGGATACGTGATAAATCACATGTGTATACTNAGGAGAAGGGGATGACAGAGGATGAGATGGCTGGATGGCATCACTGACTCGATGGACGTGAATCTGAGTGAACTCTGGGAGTTGATGATGTACATGGAGGCCTGGCGTGCTGCGATTCATGGGGTCGCAAAGAGTCAGACACGACTGAGCAACTGAACTGAACTGAACAGAAGGCTGGCCTTGCCCTTGGCTTAAGAAATAATCACTAGGCCCTATTAGGGCCAGCCACATAGAAACACTGCAATCTGGAGTAGGGGCTTTGATTCATACCAACAATGTGATTTAAGGCGGGGGCTTGGGTCACATGGTATCGGCTGACCACTACAGGGGCTGAACACTGAAAATTGAATAATGCCTATATGATGGACACCCAATAAATAAAAACTCTGGACACCAAGGCTCAAGCGAACTTCCCTGGTTGACAATACCCTGCTTACTGTCACACTGATGCTATCCTAAGTCATGGGGAGAGGATGACTGGAAGCTCTGTGCTGGGAACTGCACCTTGACTCTGTGTCTCTTCCCTTGACAAATCTTAATCTGTGTCCTTTCAAAACCAAGTGCTTAACAATTTTCATTGTTACACAAGTACTTTCAGCAAATCATCAAGCCTTGAGAGTAGTCTGAGAAATCTGTGAGGACTTCCCTGGTGGTCCACTGGTTAAGAATCCGCCTGCCAGTGTAGGGGACACAGGTTCAATCCTTGTTCTGGGAAGACTCCACAGTCTGCAGAGCAACTAAGCCCGTGCACCACAATACTGAGCCCACATGCTGAGAACCCATGCTCCACAACGAGAGAAGTTACCACAATGAGAAGCCTGTGCACCGCAACTAGAGAGTAGCCCCCTTTCACCTTAACTAGAGAAAGCCTGCATGCAGCAACAAAGACGCAGTGCAGCCAAAAATAAAATAAATAAAGTCTTTAAAAAAAAAAAAGGAAATCTGTGAACTATGTAGGTGAGGGTAGTCATGCGGACTATAACTTCAGTTGGGTAAACTCTCAAGAGTTTTCTGGGGTTTATTTCTCACCACTTTGACTAAAAAGCATGACCTAGCTGAGGCGAGTCCTACTGTAGAGGATAGGTAAAATTGTAAGAATCGGTTGTGGGGTATGGAATTCCTAAGAGAAAAGAACCAAAGAAGGGACTCCCCTAATTCCCTCACAAGGCCTGGGCTCATCTCTGAGGTGCACACAGGACATTCCCCATCAACACAGCAAAGGCTTTTTAGAACTGAATGTCTGCTCACATCTCAGACTAACAAGGAACAGATCCAAAACAGCAAAGCAAAGGCTTTAAAATATGAAGTGATTATCAAACTAACACAGGAGAGAGAACATGTAGTCTGTGACTAGTTGGGATATTTACTTTAAAAAAAGAAAGAAATCAGTATTCTACAGAAGTTTTTAGAAGAAAAACAGAACCTAACACAATATATTATTCAAAATATCCAGAATACTACCTTAAATTTCTCAATAATCTAAAGTTCAGGAAAATGTGACAGATTCTCAAGGAAAAAACAATCAATAGTTGCTAATGCTGAGATTACCCAAATGCTGGACTTAACTGCCAGAAACTTTAAAGCATTATTACTACATCCATGTGGCAAAGATAACTTGAAATTAATGGGAAGACAGAAGTTTTAAACAAAGAAACAAAAACTATTTTAAAAAAAACAAAACAGAAACATAAATTTTGGAATTAAAGGATATAATATCAGAAATTTTTAAAAATTCACTGGATGGGCTCAGTGGCTGAATGCAGAACAAAGTGTCAGAGGATGTGACAAAGGAGCAACAGAAATCATCCCATCTGAAATACAGACAGAAAAAGGCTGAGGAAAAATGAGCAGACTCATGACACTGGAAGAAGACAAAAGAATGCAGTGAAGAAAAAATATTTGAACAGTGGCAGAAAATCTGCCAAATTTGGCAAAAGATATAAAGCTATAGATTCAGGAAGCTCAGTGAATGCTAAAGAGATTTAAACACAAAGAAATCCACACCTAGATATGTTTTAAAAAAAATCAAACTGCTGTAAACTAAGCAAAAAAAAATGATCCTGAAAGCAACCAGAGAAAACAGTGTATCAGTATTACTTACAGGAGGGCAATAATTGAAACAAGGATGTATTTCTCACCAAAAACCATGGAGGTCAGAAGGCATTTGAGCAACATTTTTAAAGTACTGAAATACAAGAGCTATCAATACCAAATTCTGTATCCAACAAAAAAATTCTTCAAAATGAAAGCCTCCCCTGCTCTCCCCTCCCAAAGGACATTCTCAAATGAAGGAAAACTAAGAATTCATCACCAGCAGAGCAGTTCTTAAAGAAATACTGAAAGAGAAGTGCTTCAGGCTGAAGGGAGACGATACCGGAGAGAAATGTGGAACTTAAGGGAAGAATGAAGAGCAAATGAAATGGTAAACATCTGGGTAAAAATAGTCTTTCAGTTCTTTATGGCCAGAATGCAAATAATAACATACAGAGGATGGATATAAAGGGACCTAAATGGTTTTAAGGATTCTACATTTTATTAAAGATAGTAAAATATTAATCCTAAGAATTTTGTGAAAGGTTGGGTATATATTATAATCACTAGAGCAACTACCATAAACACACAAGAAGAATAACACCGGGGATAAACAGGGTAATTACAGAATGATAGTAGGGTCAACTAAGAGAACTTAATGCCCTTAATGTATATGCACCTAACAGTAAATATTCAAAATACTTGAAGCAAAAAACTAAACAACTGAAAAGAGAAATAAAGACACAACCATACTTGGAAACTTCAACACCTTTCTTTCAGTAATCAATAAAACAAATAGACAGAAAAACTAGTAATGGTATGGAAGATGTGAACAACCCTATTAACCAAAATGACCTTACATTTACAGAACACTCTACTCCCAAACCAGGAGAAAACATATACACAGGCTTTTCAAGCATGTATGGAACATTTAAAATCCCAACAGAGACCATATCCTCATCACAGTCACAAAATGAATTTTTTTAATGGAAAAACAATGACAATAACAATAGAGAAGAAGCAAAGAAACAAAACTCTGGTCGCTAAAAAAAAAAAAAAAAAAATTAACAAATCTCTAGCAAGACTGACAAAGATAAAAAATCGCCAATGACAGGAACAAAACAGGAGACTCCCCTCGAGGTTTGATCCCTGGTCAAGAACTAAGATCCTGCATGCCAATCTTCTTTAAAAAAGAAAAATATTGAGAGAGGGAAGATATGTTGAACTGAAGAGGAAAAAGCCACCAGCTTTGTGGAGGTAATATCTCAGCTGACTTTGAAAGATTTCCAGATTCTTTCATAAGAGAGGATAAATGATGGCTTAATGTCTTGAGTACAGATAAGAAATTTCAGATCCTAAACAGGCAACAGCACTGTACCAGTTTAGCTGGGGTACAGATGGAAAGAAATCAACTAAACAAAAGTGGTACAGGGGACCAGTCAATGACCTGTTATTCAGGAAAAATTTCTGACGCTTTCTGTGCCAGTTATCGATTTACTGAGTTTTAGCTGCAAATCCAACCTTCTTTGTTCTTCTCTGTGATAATGAAGTTGGATTCTAGAAACATTTCTCCTTTGCCAGCTGGCTCAATGTTAAGTTTTGTCAGTAGAGTGCTGGGAGGACACTGCAAAAAGAAAAAATGGAGTCTTTCCTTTCTGGTTTTAGTGTACTCTAGCCTGCCTCTTCTTGAGCTTGCAGCACCCAGCAATATGAGGGACACTCCATAGTCGCTCACCCTTCAGCAATGTTCAGCAAAAAGCCTAAGGGTACCTCCCCAGAAAATGCTGCTGGTGGCTCAGCTGGCTCCCCAGCTGAACACCCAGCAGGAGGCTTTCCAGCAAGTTCTTTTAGTACCCAGAAGGTGGCTTCTGATGTGCCACTTCAGGCTATGGCACCAGAGAACTCTGTCATCCACTGAACCAGGGCCTCACGTTCTCCACGGAGAGCTGAATCTGGGAACACGAAAGTTATTCTTTCCTAGGGCACACTGCCTTAGTCCTACAGTTGCTTCCCAAGTCTGTAATTACTGTATTCTTCTATGTTATCTTTACCTTTTAATAGTCAATTCTTGGTTACCAGTTAACCTCTATCAGTTAATTAACAGTTAACTTCGTAACTTCCCTGTTAAACCATGTATTGGTAGCTTCTGTCTGCTGACTGGACCCTGAGAACTACAGAACTGTAACTCAAAGATAGGGATCTTTCACACACCTAATTTTAAAAGATTAAAAAAAAAAAAGAAATGCCCCAAGGCCCAGAAACAGCTCCGAGAAGCTGTTTGAGTATATTCAAGAGGCTGGAGTTTGAATTACCTCTGGGGTTTGTATGCATGCCTGATGGGATATTTTGCAGTCACAGGAAGTACTGACTACAGTGAGGAGAAAGGAGGAATAGAGGGGAGGGGAGCACTGAGTTAGCCTTCCTGTAAACTGGAAAATCTACATCATCAGACAAAAAGGAAACATGTTAAGTGTTTAAAAGACTATTTTAAATACTGATGGCTAAGGACAGCCATTTGCTATACAAGTTACACTGACTCAAGATAAAATAAAACCCTGAATAATTTTTCTTAGAAACTGAAGTAGTCAAATGGTTTCATGTCTCTCAAATGGATACATCTCTCCGAATCCTTGATTTCATTTGCAGTGTCTTGAGAAGAAAACAAAAATAGCTATCCTTTCAATATTTAGAGTCACATAAATGTGTAACATGATCTAGAATCAATAACCCATCAGCTAAAGTGAGAATGGGGGTTTTTCAACCAAGTCAACCCAATAAATAAAATCTTTACTCAGTGAACAATACTAACTTTAAAAAGGAAACGATATAGGTAAAAATAAATGATTAAAAGCTTACAGAATTTTTTGTAAAGGTTCTGACAGAACTTCAACTTTGGAACAAGCAATTCTGTGTCAAAGAGCTCAAGACTAGGGAACTATTGCCCAGTTATCATTCCTATGTAAGTTAAGAGAAAAAACAATTAGGTTGTATTTTAGGCATGAAAAATTTAACAAGGAAGTGAGAAGTCACAACAAATTTTAAAAATTTTTTAAATTTTCTGAAATAACTATTTATTGGCAAACAGTACAGAAACTTTTTTTTAAACATATGACCAAATACCACAGGGCATCTATCTAAATTACCAATAACTGTTACAACCTAAAAGTTCCAAATTCTTTTTAAAGAAACGTATCTTTTCTTTCTCCCAAAGGTTATTCCAACTCTTTTCACATCTTCTTATCTGTTCTCAACAGAACTAAGCTACTTTTAGAACACTCAAAAATGTTCTTTTCACCTGAAACAACAAAATCCGTATCTTCTTTTTTCCCTGAGACTTTCTCGGGAAACTCTATCTTTAAAAGGGACTCACTTAGGAATTAAAAACAAACAAAATGGAATGCATGAAATCATAAGTTATTGTGAGGGGGAAATTAATGGACCTTCTTTTTCTGTTTTCTAAAATGTTGGTATGCTTTGTAGTTATAAGGAGCATTTTATTCAAATGTTATAATATTCTAAGAATACTGTACATGTTTCTAATTAATTCATTCAAAATTCCATACTTTGGGTAAATGATTTTCAATCTTACCACCTAACTTCTCAAAAGGACTACAATCTTTCTCAACCAGGAACCAATCACTTCATTTTTAATACTTCTTTTTGTTGACTGGTTATGGCAAAATATATACATAATATACAAGTTACCATTTTAAGTGTACTATTCAGTGGCATTAAGCAGATTTGCAATGTTGTGTGACCATTACCACTATCCATTTCTAGAACTTTTCATCATCCCAGAGAGAAACTCTGTACCAATTAAACAGTAAGTCCCTATTCTCCCTACTCTCAGCCACTGGTAACTTCTATGCCATCTCCTGTCTCTATGAGTTTGCCTATTCTGGGTATCTCAGGTAAGTGGAACTGTACAATATTTGCCTTTTTCTGTCTGCTTATTTCACTCAACATGTGTTTAGATAGCTATACATATATATATATACATTCTTTGATATTCTTTTTTAAAATTTTTGTTGTATTACAGTTAATTTTCAATGTTGTGTTACTTTCCATGTATGGTTCAGTGATTTAATTATACATATACTCACTTAGTGTGTTTTTAAGGTTCGTCTATGTAGCATACATCAGAATCTCACTCCTTAAGGTTGAACAGTATTCCACAGACTGTATATACCACATTTTATTTATCCATTCATCTGCTGACAGATATTGAAGCAGCTTCCATTTTAATATATTTTAAAATGAAACAATATAGTAGGAAATAACCAAAATTAAGCAAGATTCTTCAAAATGGGGGGAAGAGAGAAAATGGAAAAAGTGGAAAAGCTTGTATTAAGGATTAAGGAATGAAAGTAAAACTTTAAAAAGGAGCACAGCTTCAATAAGCAAAGTATCTATTTCATCTCATAACCTGCCTAAAAGGTCTAAAGATTGTTAAGACTACCATGTGACACGTCATGCAGCAAGAAGGTAAGCTATAACTACATGTGAATATGACCTTCCAATCACTGATACTTCATATACTCATTAACAAGTAGGTTAGCAATGTCTATTATGTGCCAAGCCTGGGGGGGAATGGAGGAGGGGAAGGAGAATGCCAAGTGGATGGAGATAATGTCCTGCCTTCATGGAGCTACTACTAGCTTAATGTAAGCTATTGAGAAGATACACGATTTTAAGACCAAAACAATATGCAATTTCAAATCTTAAGTCCTATGAAAAAAGAACACAGAAACTAAAAATGGAAAATGTGATCTATTAATAGATAAGGAAGTCAAAGATCTCTGAAAAAGACATATTCAAGTTGACACCTGAAAAACATAAGAGTTAACTGAGTACAGGGGTCAGCATATACAAAGGCTAGGTAGGAATGCCCATCCCTACAAAACTGGAAGCTAACAAAAGTGACCCCCCTCCAAAGTTACAGGAATGGACAAAATTGCACTTGAACTGGAGAGAAGATAATGAGCAAAAGAACTGAGAAGAAAAGTTTACAGAGGAAGAAAGAAAATTAAGAATGTCTGTGGACACTTCAAGTAAGGAAACATTTCAAGAAGTATTAATAGCAGTCATCTGTGTTAAATAATGCTGAAGGGTAAGACAGGCAAAACTAAAAGTTCCGTAATCCATTCTGAAGGAGATCAGCCCTGGGATTTCTTTGCAAGGAATGATGCTAAAGCTGAAACTCCAGTGCTTTGGCCACCTCATGCAAAGAGTTGACTCACTGGAAAAGACTCTGATGCTGGGGGGGATTGGGGGCAGGAGGAGAAGGGGACGGCAGAGGATGAGATGGCTGGATGGCATCACTGACTCGATGGACGTGAGTCTGAGGGAACTCCAGGAGATGATGATGGACAGGGAGGCCTGGCATGCTGCGATTTATGGGGTCGCAAAGAGTTGGACACGACTAAGCAACTGAACTGAACACGATGGAAGTCACTGGTGACTTTAAAAGTACTGCTTTGTGGTCACATAACTGTATTACCACAATAGCTTAATCAAGAACAGCTATTTGTACGTTGTCACTAAGTGAAGCCAGAAGCTATTTTTGATGACTCCACCATCTTGCTACATTTTTTTAAGTTCTTCTTTTTCCCCTTCTGTTCTTATTTAGTATTCTTTCTTATTCACTGTTCCTGCCTACTCTCTAGAAAGAACAATGACAAGTTTACAGCCACAGAGCCTTACTATGCTAGAGATGGACGATCCTGCAATTGTCATTTAGACCTAGGGCATTGTTAAGAGTTTGATCTCTTTATACCAGGTTTCCTGGTCTATTTCCTCCGTGTGTATCTAAAGTCTAATTTTTTGAAAAGAATTGAAATCTCTTGCTTATTCCTATTCTATAAAATTCTATAGTGTCATAAATAAGATATTAAGTGCCTTAGCAGAATTTGTTCCTCAAAGTAACTAAAATCACTATCATTTTCTCCTGTAGCCTATACACATATCTAGAGTATTATGCTTTAATCTTAATCTAGTAAGTCTAGTCAAACTCAAAAATTTTGAATAATGTCATTGATAAATAAGAGTGATTAATCTTTTAAGAGTTTACAAGAAATATGTTTAAAGACCCATTCTTCACACATTTTAATGATTTAATTTACAAATGATTTAATTACAATGATTTAATCTCACTTTTTTTTAGGGACATATTAATTATTCAGAGATAAACTTTTACTTCACATTTAATATTAACAAAGCAAAGCTAATTTGTCCCCAACCTACTGATATTTGGCCACATATCAAAGTTTTTAACTGTATTACTAAAAAAGAGCCAACTTTAAAAATCTGGAATTTCATGTTAAAGAAAATAAGAATTACAATATCTCGAACATGCAATGGTTATTCATCAAAAAATATAGAATCCATCTACAAATATTCCAATATAGCTCACTATTTCTCAATAGCAACGCGACTGGCATCTGAGCTGAACAATTCTTCCCTGTGAAGGGCTGTCCAGCACAGTGCATGAAAGACATTTAGCACCCTTGTTCTGCTCCCGTTATCACCACAGGGCTCCCTCCTTTCTAGTCATGGTGATAATCAAAAATAGTCCCCCCAATTTCTGAACACTTAACCTATGGCTGTTACACAAATTTCACCCCGACTGAGAACAACTAGTAGCACAGCAACCTCTTTCTCTTAATGAAAAGGTCTCTAATGTAGACACCCAGATTTCTGCCTTAACATATGAAGTACATTGAACATAACTTTAACAGTTCTTGATGACAGAGGGTCTTGACTATGAACGGTGACTATTATGTCCTGCTGTAATATAATAAAGCTAGTAGAAATTAAAGTGTGTTTTATTTTTGGTCCTATAATACTTGACCCTGGCTGTTTTATTTGAACATTAAGACTATTACTTAAAACACATACTGCTTTATGTATTTTTTCCACAATTCTTTTTGGCCAAGGTTATTTTTTCCTAGACTGTATCTACTACATCTACCATTCTCTGAACTGTTTAGAGTATTTTCTCTTTGCTAATGACCAAGCTTATTACATGAAAAGATGTAGATGAAAATGGCTCCAGGCTTCCTAAGAATTAAAGTGCATGGGTGTGGCGATAGCTGTCTTATAAGAAATTTTTTCTAACTTACTTTTGGTTTTTTACCTGTGCTATGACTGAAAACTCCAAAGATCTGAATTCAATAAATTATAAATTAATAAAGCAATTATTACTAAATAATCTTTGAAGACTGCTATATACTACAAAATATTCTAATTGAGTATTATAATCATTGCAAATAACACTTAAATAACTCACCTGATTTCTTTTAGTCCTTCTCTCTGGATAACTTGAAGAATTTCTTTATGACTCATGGGTGTATTGGGATATTTTTCTAAGACCTGAGAAACAAGTATATAGTAACAAATTATTTACTTAAATTCTTATAATTATACATGTAAACTATATTTCTTATTCTTACTATAGCTATGTATTAATTTCATCCAGCACATACAAATCCAGAGAACTTTCATCCCTTAAATTTTGGGATAATAAATGAAAAATTAATGGCACATTCTTTAAATAGGACATTCTTTTCTTCAGTCACAAATCCCGAAGCAGAAATGAGTCAAAAAAGATTACAAATTATTATGAATTCATAATATAAAATTATGCTTACTCTCTGCCTCCAACCCCACATAACATAATTACCTGTAGACTTACTGGAAATAGCTGAAAGACTATCCACCTTTACATTTCCAAACAAAGTCTAGTACATTTTGAATGCTCAGTAATTTCTTAACCAAAATAAATGAACAATACAATGAAATTAAACAGTATCTGTGTTCTGGTAAAAAGAATATAAGCACAGTTTATCCTGTCTCTCCTCTTGAATATGACTAAAAACCTGGACAGAGTACATGGAGCAGCTAGTTATCTGAGGACTCTGAAAATGGAAGCAGTTGGTTTTGAGGAGGAAACCAAAACCAGAAGTACTACTAATTCAGCAATGAGTTTCCTGGTTATATTTCCCCTAGGATCACTCAGTCCAGACTTCAAAGCAGCCCCAACTCAGAACTGCACAGTAAGTGCAGACAGAAATGGCTTCAAAAGAAGTCTTCCCCTTTTTCTGTCTGAAAAGCAGTCAAGGAGGCCCCAAAAGGGGAGGAAGATCCTCTTGGTTTTTTCCCTTTTTCTCAGACCCCACTCCCAAGCAATTCAAAGGCAGCAGCTGTGGCAGTGATGACACCAGCAGTGACTGGACAGGGACCTAAAACTTCAAGAAAGCGGATCCCTTCCAATCCTATGAATGTGGTGGGAATTCCTAAGGTTTATATCCTTTTTCTACCATCCTGTTGCTTGGCATCAAAGGCAGATGCAGCTGTGAAAGTGTGTAGCAAAACGCTGAAATGAAAACATGAGTTATTTAGCCATAGGACTAGGAAGAAAGTTCTCTAGGAGCCAGAAAGTATCAGGAAACTTGCAAAGAGAAAGGAGCTCAAAAAGTGACACCAAGAAGTTCAACAAACACTCCTGGGGTCACCCAAGAACTAAGCACATGTGGACACAACCCTGAACACACTATCAGGTTCCCAAAGTTAGCACTCAGTGGTGCATACGCAGGACAGACAGAAACACAAATTTTAAAAACTAGACACTAGAGTTTTAGTGCACAGAAGGTAGGCCGAAACTTGGGTCCTGAACCGAAAAGGCCAAATGCCTGCTTAAAAAGCACCCCCAATCCCTCAAAATAAAGTACCAACAACATTCTCCATAGGACTCAAATGAGTCAGTATCAAAGTTTTACTGCAACAAAAATGTCATAAAAGGAAAAAAAATGTCTAATATACAAACACAAATCACTTGACATATGAAGACAGTCAACAATGGAAAAGACAATCTACAGACAACAAACTTGAGATGACACAAACGCTGGAGTTTCCAGGTAAAGATTTTAAGGCAGCTATTATAACCATGCTGCAAGAAGTAAGAGGAAAATAAAAAGCGAGAAGACTATTCTTGGGGGAAAAAAAATAGAAGTAAGGTTGATTATACCACTATGTGTGTACCTGTGTGGTGTATAAAACAAAATGAAAATTAAAAACTAAAAAATACAATCCAAAGTAAAATCCTAAATTCTCTGGAGGGGCTCAACTGCAGAATGGAGGTAACAGAGGAAGAGAATCAGTGAACCTGAAGATCAAGCAACAGAAACTATTCAATTTGACAAACAGAGAGAAAAGTTATAGGGGGAGAAAACAAAAAAATGGATGCACAGAGTCAGCGGGCGTGTCCCAGACCCAAATGAGGAAATAAAGAGGAGCATGCGCAGAGCGTAAACAGCAGCAGCAAAAGCTTAGCAAACTTGGTGAGAGACACACACCCACGATTTCAGGAGAACCAACGAATCTCAAACAACATAAATTCAAGGAAATCTATACACAGATATATCACAACCAAATTACTGAAAACCAAAGAAAATTTTAACATCGTGAAAGCAGCCAAGGAAACACACTATTTCACTTAGGAGAATGATAATTCAAGGGACTCAAGTGGGTTTCTCATCAGAAACCATGAAAGACAGAAACAGTGAAGTACACTTTTGAGTGCTGAAAGACAAGGACCATAAAATTCCTGTCCAGCAAAAATATCCTCTAAGAATGAAGAGTTTAAGACATTCTTAAAGGAAAATGAAGAATATTTTCCACTAACAGACTTGCTTTAAATTGCTTTCTTAGAAGTCTATTTTGTATTCCTCCTTTTCTTTTTATACAAATTTTAGGCACATTCTCTTTACCTGAATCATTTTCCATTCTTAACCTGGAACCCTTGGCAATTAGTGGATCAAAGTGAAAGCTAAAATTGAAGCAATCTACATTATACTGGAAAAGGTCAGTTTTCATTCCAATTCCAAAGAAGAGCAATGCCAAAGAATGTTCAAACTACTGCACAATCGCACAATCGCACTTATCTCACATGCTAGTAAAGTAATGCTCAAAATTCTCCAAGCCAGGCTTCAGCAATACGTGAACCGTGAACTTCCTGATGTTCAAGCTGGTTTTAGAAAAGGCAGAGGAACCAGAGATCAAATTGCCAACATCC
>SJYV01045960.1:2132941-2162375 GCA_006410875.1 Neotragus pygmaeus | reverse complement strand
ACTGAACTGAACATTATACTATCAAAGGAGCTATCAATTAGCACAGTAATTATATCACAAACAACAGATACAAGACTTATGTAACAGATATCACTTGAAGTCAAATATCTCAGATCGGCCACTAAGGTATCAAGATGTGATATCAGCAACTATCATTATAAAGAAGACACAAACAAGTGCTAATCATTCTCTCAGTTAAATTTCTCAGCAACCTTAAAAGGGATGCATCACTACTCCCATTTAAGAAGTGGGATAACTAACCCTCAGGACAGTTATCTATTGTCAACAGTTATCTATTGTTATAGATAACAAATCATAAGTTTGCTAATAGCTAAGCAAATTTCCAAACATAACGCAGCAAGGTAGTCATAATTCTGGGAGTCATAATTCAAACTCAGGTCTATCTTGCAGCCTACAGCACACTGTGTCCTGTGTCTGCATCTCTTTCCTCATTTGCTTAACCATAAAATCCAACAAATAAACTTGTTTACATCTTCCATGACCTCTCTGCTACATCAGATGTTATTAACCTTTCCCTCTTAAGATACTGCTCTCTCCAGACTTTTTTTTTCCAAAATGTTTCTCCGTAGTCTTTCTGTTGTTCAGTTGCTAGGCCATGTCTGACTTGAGATTCTATGAACCATGTAGCCTGCCAGGCTTCTCTGTCCAAGACATTTCCCAGGCAAGAATACTGGAGTGGGTTGCCATTCCCTTCTCCGGTCTTTTTCTGTGACCACCCCCTAAATATTTCACAGGTATCATTTTAGAGCTTTTCTTTTTCACTCCAACTCTCCCAGAATAAAATCATCCATTCCCAAGACTTCATCCATCACTCCCATTTTGATAAATGAGAAGAAGCAGTACAGTCAGTTTATAACTGCTTTTAATCAACCTTGTTTCATCTCAAAATTAACATGCCCCAAATTTAACTTACTACCTTTATCCAACTTAAGGTCTGTAACATAAAACTGGACCTGTATTTACTATCTGTATATTAAAATCATATAAAATTACTAAAAATGGAGAAAAACACATCATGGACACAGATAGCTCATAAAAGAATTAAAACAACTGAACAGAAAACATAAAGTAACATTTGCATACTGAAATACTTAAAGATAAAATCATATGATGTTGGAGATGTGCTTCAAAGTTATAAAGAGGAAATTTAGATAGAGATTAAGTATTGCAAGGCAGGCTATAAGTCAATAATTATAGAAACTATAAGATGGTAAAAAAATATTCATTATATTATTGTTGACTTTTATGTATACATTCAATTTCCTATAATAAAAATGTATGGAAGAAACAACAAAGGATGCTTGATTTCACAAACGATCAAACACACACACAAAAAAAGTCACATTTCAATGGTTTTTTCCCCTGCTACTTTGGACAACAAAAACATGGCAATAATAAAACACCACCATGAAATGGATATGTACACATAATCCAGTGTACAAATTTATTCAACTTTAAACTATTGATAATATAAGAAAATATTCATTATGTTACTCAATAAAGAAAAAAGTTTAAAGGTTTCTTATTTAATAAAAAGATATTAAGAAAACCAGTACATTTACACAATTGAATATTATATAGCTACAGATGAAAATAAAACGTGCATTCAAACCTAGGTGTGGAATGCAAGTACCAGACAACACAATGTGGGGTGGAGTGACTTCAACAACCCAGATTAAAAGTCATGGACACATCCTTCTTTGGCCCTCCTCAACCCTGTCTTGAAAATGAAGAAGACAAGTCATTCTGAACCATATAGACAAGGACACACCCTAAGATGGTGGACTAACTATACCTCCAGGCGGCTGGAGGGAAGAATAATAAACTTCCAAATCATTTAAGGAACTGTTATATGCAGCCAACGCCATATCTAACTATTCAGTTCAGTTCAGTTCAGTTGCTCAGTCGTGTCTGACTCTTTGCGACCCCATGAATTGCAGCACACCAGGCATCCCTGTCCATCACCAACTCCCAGAGTTCACCCAAACCCACGTTCATCAAGTCGGTGATGCCATCCAGCCATCTCATCCTCTGCTGTCCCCTTTTCCTCCTGCCCCCAATCCTTCCCAGCATCAGAGTCTTTTCCAATGAGTCAACTCTTCGCATCAGGTGGCCAAAGTACTGGAGTTTCAGCTTTAGCATCATTCCTTCCAAAGAAATCCCAGGGCTGATCTCCTTTAGAATGGACTGGTTGGATCTCCTTGCACAGTCCTCTCTGCAGATCTCCTCTCAAGAGTCTTCTTCAACAACACAGTTCAAAAGCATCAATTCTTTGGGGCTCAGCTTTCTTCACAGTCCAATTCTCACATCCAGACATGTTGGTACAAAAGTAACTGCAGTTTCAGCCATGAATTTTAAATCGTAACTAGGCTCAAACACATCTTTATTAAGCAAAATAGGAACCATTACAATCAACACATTTTTGTCAACAAGAAGTAAGTTTATTATTCCTGTAGCACAAAAATCCATGCTTTGGGATTCGAGGAACTCTTGGAAAGCATTTTCTGCCTCCTGCTGGTTGTGGAAGCATTTTGCCTGCAAAAAGTTGTCAAGATGCTTGAAGAACTGGTAGTCAGTTGGCAAGAGGTCAGGTGAATAATGCTGGACGAGGAAAACTTCATAGCCAAATTCGTTCAACTTTTGAAGTGTTGGTTGAGCGATATGAGGATAGACATTGTCGAGGAAAAGAACTGGGCCGTTTCTGCTGACCGATGCCACCTGCAGGCATTGCAGTGTTTGGTTCATCTCATCTATTTAATGAGCATATGTGATGGTTTTACCAGGATTCAGAAAGCTATTAGGGGATAAAATGGGCAGCAGACCAGCAAATAGTGACCAGGACCTTTTTTTGATGAAAATTTGAATTTGGGAAGTACTTTGGAGCTCCTTGGTCCAACAACTGAGCTGGTTGTCATATAAAATCCACTTTTCGTCACACATCACAATCTGATAGAGAATTGGTTCGTTGTTGTTTAGTACAGTAAGATAAGACAACATTTCAAAACAATGATTTTTCTGACTTGCAGCTAGCTCATGGGGCACTCACTTATCAGCTTTTTTCACCTTTCCAATTTCCTTCAAATGCCAAATGACCGTAGAATGGTCAACTTCTCCTGTAGTTTTCACAGCATCAGCTCTCATGACTGCTCTCAATTGGTTGTTGTTAACTTCCAATGGCCAGCCACTGTGCTCATCTTCAAGGCTCTTATCTCCTTTGCAAAGCTTCTTGAAGCATCTCTGCACTGCACATTAGCTAGCAGTTCCTAGGCCAAATGCTATTGTTGATGTTGTGAGTTCTCTGCTACTTTATGACTCATTTTAAACTCAAATTTTAAAAATCACTCAAACTTGCTTTTTGTTTAGCATTATTTCTATAGTCTAACATAAAATAAACAGCAAGTAATAAGTATTAGCAAAAAAAGTGAAAAATGTGCATTAAAATGATGTATAACATAACCACATTTAATAATGTATTCCAATATGAAACAGCAAATTTCAACAATGTAAAACCACAGTTTCTTTTACACCAGCCTAAATGACTCATCAGTCTATTCACATGACGGTGAAGTAATCTTCCTAAAACTTAAGTTACATATTCCTCTGATTTTTAACCCCTGTCACGTTTTAAAATATTAAAACCAGAAGAAAATCTGAATTCCTAATAGAGTTTAAGAAATTCTACACGAAACTCTCATCTCACTTTTCTCACGTTACCCTCTTGCCCTTTCTCAAACATAACCAATTCATTCCTAATTCAGGGCCTCTGTTCTTGCTCCCTCCCCTTGTAATACTTTTCCTCAGAAACTCATGGACTCTCTCCCTCACTTCACTTCTTCAGAGATATTCCTGACCACTCTAAAATACACTTAGACACTCATAAGCAACACCACCCCTACAGACATACAATTTTATTACTTTAGCCAGATTTTCCCCCTACCTTTACTGAACTATAACTGATAACACACTGTGTAAGTTAAGGTGTAAAATGTGATGACTTGATATATGTATATATTGTTAAATGATTGCCAAACATTAAGGCTGACTTAACACATTCACTGTCTCACATAGGTACCTTTTTGTGTGTGTGATGAGAACATTTCAGATATACTCTCTAAGCAAATTTCAAGTATATAATACAGTATTGTTAACCACAGTCACCATGCTGAACATTATATCCCCAGAACGCATTTATCTTAAAACTGCTAATTTGTATCCTCTGACCAATATATCCCAATTTCCTCTACCACTCAACCCCTGGTAACCATTCATCTATACTCTGTTCCTATAAGTTCAACTTTTTTGGATTTCATATATAAACGAGATGATGCAATATTTGTCTTTCTCTGTCTGGCTTATTTCAATGCCCTAGACTGCCAATAATACTAAACATTAGGCAAGAACTAAATTTTACAAAAATATGAAGCAACACTAAGTTAAATGCCAAGACTTCACTCCCTATAAAGTCACTTGTATGTTCTATTAATATTTACATCACAAATATTCAAATAAAAAGACAAAATAGTAAGCTATTCTGCAAGAAAACCAAGGGTAAAATATCACAGAATAAGGCCCATTCGTATGCAAGAATACTTTGGTTAATTAATCATAATGAGGCAGAATATCAGAGTTTAAATCCCAACTCTACCAGAAGGTAGTTATAAGCAAACTGGAGGATGTGGTTGCCCTACTGTTCATGTGAACCAGAGGCTTTCTGTCCAAGGAGCTATGAAGCAGAAATTAATAAAAATTTCTTTGGAATATCAAATCAACTGAAAGGTAATGATTAATCCACTATCAGAATGAAATGAACTCTATTTAGAATTAAAACTTTTATATTATCCATGGTAATGGTAATAATAAAAGTATTTTCTAATTTATTATGCAGAGCAACGAATTACTTTAATATGGTTGAACTTTACTATTTATATATAAATACTTAATATGCTGACAAGACATTAAGCTACTGAAAATGGAGACCTGAAATTTTTTTTTATTTTTATTTTTAATTGGAGGATAATTACTTTATAATATTGTGATGGTTTCTTCCATGCATCAACACAAATCAGCCATAAGTATATATATGTCCCCTCACTCTTCAACCTCCCTCTCCACCCCACCCCTCTAGGTTGTCACAGAGCACCAGCTTTGGGTTCCCTGTGTCATACAGTCTGTGTTCTTTCTTAATGAAAATTATCTTCATTGATTTTCTAGGTGTACTGTTTTTTAATGAAATAAAATAGAGGAAGCCAATTAGTTAAAACTGTTTAAGAGATGTTTACTTTCCTTTAAAAAAAAAGTTTATGACCAATACCTTTACACACTAGGCATTTTAAACTAATCTTAATTTGGAAATTTATGCTAAATTTTCTCAATATTTAGAACTATATATCATTCAGTCTGAGGGAAAAAAAGAAATGTTGATAAATTAAATACAAGCACTCTATTAACTTTTCTTGGAGGGGGGAGTTGGGGGTCTTCCCAGTGGCACTACTGGTAAAAAATCTGCTTGCCGGTGCATAAGACACAAAAGAGATGCAGGTTCTATCCCTGGGTTGGGAAGATCCTCTGGAATAGGAAAATAGCACCACTCCAGTATTCTTGCCTGGAAAATTCCATGGACAAAGGAGCCTGGTAGGCTACAGTCCACCGGGGTTGTAAAGTTGGACACGACTGAGTATGCACGCACTTCGCTTCATTAACTTTTAAGTATGACCATTTTTTAAAAATACACAAATTTAGAGAGAACACTACAATCAACAATTGTCAACACATGGCTTATTTTGTTTCATCCATACCTGCAGCCATGCCCAAGAATACTGGAGTGGGTAGCCTATCCCTTCTCCAATGATATTCCCAACCCAGGAATCAAACCAGGGTCTCCTGCATTGCAGGTGAATCCTTGTATGTAGGTGGAAAGCATACAAAGTGGATTATCCTGAAAACAAATCTCAACATTTCATCCATAAATACTTATTATAGATCTCTTAAAAAGGATAAGGACTATTTTTTAAAATAAAAATACCACTTTACTTCTCAGAATGTAACTATAGTTCCTTAATTATCAAATTATTTAGACAATGTCCTCAGTTTTCATGGGTAAGAGAAAACTGTTTTTTTGACAGTTTGTTCAAACCAGTATACAAAGACCTATGCATATCACATTTTGTTAACACATATCTGAAAGTCTCTTTTAATCTATGGATTTCTCCCTTTTTATCTTCCATTTACTGGGGGAAAAAAAAATAGAAAACTATAATTTCCCACATTCTGTATTTTGCTAACTGTATGTACTCTGAATGTATTTCCCGAAAGTTAGAATTACCTAGAGGGTTGCACAAATCCAGGGTTTATTTTACCAAAAGAACATCACAATATTGTTTACTCTCCTCCCCCGACTCTACCCCCGCCACACACACAGGAGAACACACAGGATAGATATGGTCTCTTTTCTGAGATGTCAAGATGAGTCAGGAGGACAATTCATACAGAAAAAAGCAGGATAATTGTTTGAACCTATCCTTCTATTTATTATCAGAATAATTAAGCTAGTTTTTCTAGTATATGCCAAAGATGACTAGTGAGTATGGCTTTTTCCTTTGATATTCCATTAGGAACATTATGAATACAATTTCATGTAATGCCATTATGAATTTTAATATATTTTACACTTTAATTACTGTATTTTCTCATTTAACCTGTAAACTGGTTATTCATAACCACTATCCCTCCTGCATATACCACTTGTGTGAGCTCTCATTTTCATAGCAAATATATTAAAACTTCTATTGTCACATTTACTGCAAATACTTTTTCCAGTTTATTCTTCATCTTTTCATTACTGCTGTTTCTCCATGGAGGCTTTTATTGGTTTCACATATTATAGCTCATTAGTCTTTTCTTTTGATTTCTTTTAGCACATCTATGTTTATTCTCCCTTCAAGAGCTTAATATTTTTCAATCTTTCCATTTGCATTTAACTCTTTTAATTCCCTTAATTTTTAATAAGAAAATGTACATAAACAGAAAAATGTACAGACACACTAGAGAAACCCAAACGGGAGAAATGAAGAGGAAAATAAAATGCCCACATCTATTTGTTAGCAAAAACACCATACTCCATTACATTATCACTACAATACTATTACTGTAGAGCTATTTCTATTACATTATTTTACCATGAATTAATTTTAATTGGAAAGACTGCTTGTTTCACAAAACATTTAGTTTACTTTAACCACAGGAGGGCAGTGTTTATCAAATAAAAAGTCATTCCACTGGAATTGTTCATGAACTTACAAAACAATTTTTAGAAACTATTTTATAACAAACTGAATAACTGTTGAGAAGAATTAAAATCAACACTACACAGAATTAAAGTATAAAATAAATGTTTCTTAAAGCGTACTTAGTCCACCTACTTCTTTACTTGCAGATTCTCACATCCAGCTAATACAAGGATATAAAATTTATACTTTTCAATACTCAAGAACTATATAAACAGAATTCATAAACTAAATTTGGGTTTGATTCTCACCTAATTAAAAGCACTATTTCAATTACCACTGCATTTCTGAGTTCATTACAAATAGGAGCAGATATGTAGCGCCTGAATTATGTGTAATCTAGAAAATTTTACTTTACATTTAAATATACATATGAAAACTGCTAATCTTTACAGATTTACATCAGTGCCCTGTGGCTTATTCACTGTCCAAAAGCTTTAATTTAATGTCACAGTAGCAAATCAAGCACTCTAGGAAACATGCAGCATGAGAAGTGGTAAGAGTCTATCCTAGGAACAAATATGCCAATGGTGAAGGGTCAGAGAAGAAAAACTAGCAAATAAACAAAGGAGTAGCCAAAGAAATAGGAAGGAATACAGAAGAATACATTGCCTCAGAAAAGAAAGAAGCATTTTAAAAAGGATAAAGTGATCAGCAATGTCAAAACCCCCCTAGAGGTTGAGACGGCAACTTCAAAGTCTTCTGTATTTAGCAACAAGAAGTTCGTAGCTTTACAAGTTCAGATTCCATTTAATCACGAGGGAAGAAATCAAGCTTGAGGAGGGTTAGCACTGAATGGGAGGTCCAGGAGTAGCAACAAGGAGTTAAAGCAACTCTTCTTAAACAGTGAAGGAAGACATGGAATCAAGGAATAATTGTTTTGTCAAATGGACCTGAACAAGTTCCACTGAACAGGATAAATAAGGAAACAGGCATCCCTTAGCCATACCAACTCTTCCCATGCCAATTTGAGTGGCAAATAGCTTCAGAGAGTTTGACAAATTTCTCTTTTTCCAAACCTGTGCTATTTATAATGTGACACTTAGAAAAACAAATGAAGAAGTCAGAGGATGCAGTATTCCTCACCCACCAAACTCACTATACAAACACTAAGAGTTCATGAGCTGAACAGGGAATATGGAAACATGGCATTAAGGCAGAAGGAGTAACTGATAGAGCCAAACATCTTACCTGCCTACTGCGCAGTGTCTGTTGACCACTCTGTCCTGAGATGCACTCCTCTGTTCAGCTTCTGTGACACCAAACTCTCTGCTTCCCTCCTCTCTCTCCACTAGCAACTTTTCATCTTTCTCAAAATTCTCTTATCCCCAGTTTCTACTCTCCTTGGAGATTTTCATCCTCCCATGGCTTCCAAAAATATTTATGATCCTACAGCAGAACTCTATACACATCTGCAGTGTTTATCACACTGTATTTATTATAACTGCATCTTAAATCATCTGTCTTGCCCACTGGTTTAGGCTTCACAAGGGCTGCGACTACCTGTCTTGTTCATCTAGTACCTTAGTGCCTAGGACAGGACTAAAATATGTGATGGCTGACTGTTGGAATTAGGAACACAGGTGACAAGACTGGCTTCAGATAAAAGTAAAAAGGTGGGTTTTTTGTTTGTTTTTAACAAGAAAGAAAGATGAAAGGTGAGTGCAAAAGCAAATACATTTGTAGATTCAGGAGCAGAAACTTGAATGGAAGAATGGGCTACTGCTGTTCAGTCACGTCCGACTCGCTGAGACCCCATGGACTGCAGCACACCAAGCATCCCTGTCCTTCACTATCTCTGGGAGTTTACTCAGACTCATGTTCAATGAGTTGATGATGCCATCCAACCACCTCAGTATGTTCATCCAACCATGAACAGTATGAAAAGAACGGGCTGAGAATAATTAAATTCATATCTGTACAGAATAGTAGCTATGGGTATCCAGAGATTTCAGAGGCTGGCTTTCTAAGCAGGAGCATAGCCTTAGCTGAAAGGTCCTTCAATTCTGAAAAGCTCCATCAAGTCATTCTGATCTTCTGGCTTAGATTCTTATTATTATTCAAGAACGTTATGCACACTCCCTGGTTCAAGCAAAAAAAGAAAAACCCAACACCTAATTCTCCCAAAACTCTGAAGAATTAACAGTTAGTACTAATCTAGCATTTGAGTGCTAGGTACTGATTAAGATTAGCTCACTTAATCTTTACAGCAAATCTATGAGGTAGACAGCCATTATGGCATTCTTTTCAGATGTGAAAACTGAGACACAGAGAAAATAAGTAACCTGCCCAAGGTCACATTAGCTAACAAATGATGGAAGACAAGTTTCCTTGCTCTTAAGCATTAAGCTAGCTATACAGTGGTGGTGGTGGTGGTGGTTTAGTTGCTAAGTTGTGTCCGACTCTTGCAACCCCATGGACTGTAGCCTGCCAGGCTCCTCTGTTCATGGGATTCTCTAGGCAAGAATACTGGAGTGGGTTGCCATCTCCTTCTCCAGGAGATCTTCTTGACCCAGGAACCGAACCCAGGTCTCCTGCATTACAGGCAGATTTTTTACCAACTGAGCTACAAGGGAAGCTATACAGTCTCTCAATCAGTTATACATCCACACTACTCCTAAAACTAACTCTTAACAAACATTTACTAAGTGCTTCTTAAGTGCCAAAAACTGGAGATACAAAGATGAGTAAGAAACAAACCCTTTAGTTCACAGCTAGGGTAGAGATTGAATATGGGAAGAGAGAGATGGACATTTACAATACAAGAGAAGAAACACTGATAACATCTATAAAGAACTATGGAAACAAAGGTAAAGAACATTAACTCTTCCTATAAAAATTATGCAGTATTTCAAATGAGGAGTAAACTACAAAATAATAAAACACTTAAGTATCGACTAACAAGCTTTGTCAAATCCACAAAGGGAAATGAATAGAAATATTTTATACCTTGATTAGGGTGGTCTTTAGACAAGTAACCAGAGAACTCAACTTACTCAGACCTGAAAATGAGACTGTTTTAATCCTTAAAATGATCAAAACAAGAGGCAGTGAAGTGATACCCAATAAAGGCAGTTGGGGATGGTAGGCAAGGCAAGTGAGAAGAAAGGATGTAAGTTCTCTGTTTGATAAGTAAATAAATCTTTAGGGGAAAAGATATCACATCCATGTATACACAAACAAAAATAAAAATGCGATGCCAAAAAATGTTCGACAATATACAGCAAGTCCTTGCTTTTAAGGAACTTAGTATTCCTTTTGGGGGCAGGGGGGTGGGCAAGGAGGGGGGCGTTGGTCATGTGGCATACAGGAACTTTAGTTACCTGACCAGGGATCAAACCCATGCCCAGTATTGGAAGCATGGAGTTTTAACCTCTGGGCCACCAGGAAGTCCCCAGAAGTTAATACTCTAATGGTAGAAACACACAATATGTAAGCAAAAAAAAATTTGTTTCAGATAGTGATAAATACAATGAACAAAATAAAAGTGATAAGTACAATAAGTTTTTTAAAAAATTTTCAGATAGTAGTTAAGTGCAGTAAAATAAAACATGAGTTTAATGAGACAATTTTAATGGGAAGAGAGAGAGCTGAGTAGTCAGGCTCAATGACTACCGAACATTCAAGCTGAGAACTGAGTGACAAGTTGCCAGGCATGGGAATATTTAATATGTATTTGATTAGTTCAAAGGCCATGAGAAGTTTTCGTTTATAAAGTCACATGGAAAATAAAATTCAAACTAATAATACATATTTCATCATTTGTAAGAGGTTTCACTTACAAAACAAACAAAAACCAGGTAACATTTTTTAAACAAGCATGAAGGAAAATGTTTCACCTCTCATCTTCCCTTCTTTCCTAGCTCCTCCCCCATGTCCCATCTCCCTCCCATTCTCACCCATCCCCTCCTCCTCAGATACTTACTAGCATCAAAGCAACCATAAACAAGCAAAAAAATTTTTTCTCACTTTTACAAACAAAAGGCAACAAGTTATATACAATATTCAATACATGACCTTTTTCACTTAATATATCTTGAAGGTCCTTATGGTATATTGAAAGCATTTTTTTTTTACAGCTGCATTATACTCCATTGTGTGGATATACCACAACTTATTTAACCAGTCTCCTAATGATGGACTAGGTAATCACTTCCCTTCTTTTGCATTAGTATCCGGCAGAAACAACTGCTGCCCGGTATCACATCTCCTCGGCCCATGGATGAACTCGGCCTCATCTGCTGTTGGCAGTTCCCACTTAACACTGACTGTCTATTCCACTTCATGCTGATAGTGGCCTATCTCAAGGTTCCATGTGTCTCTCCACTTCTCTGCCTCAGGAACTTCTCTTACCCCAAGGGAGCCCAAACAGCAGCACACCAGCCCAGTTCAGAAGAGCAGGGGAGTAAGTATTCTTACCAGAGTTAGCAATTCCAAACCAGGTGCTGGGGAGTCAGTACAGCCTTCTTCTCTCAAAACTGACATAGCTTAGCTTCTGCTGCTGCTGGGTGTCCCAAACTAGTCATCAGCAAAGGCAAACCCTGAGCCTCCAATTTGGTACAACCACGCAAGAGATGAGCTAAGCACTGGATGGCAACTTGACAACACTGGGCATCCTCCACCCTCAAAAGGCAGCAATTTGCCCTCACTGGCACTGACAATGATTCTGATAAGTCTGTCCTCCCCGCCTTCAGTGCCTCAGCCAGCACCATTATCCAAAAGTACCTAGTTGTAACAACATGGGGTATAAGACTACCTCAGACCACATGACTCGTGCTTACAATGAGGAAAATTTAACCACGGGCACTGAGCACTCACATCACATATGCTATGTGATCAAGAAGCAGTAAGCCTTTTAGGGTACACTGAAGGAAGTGCATCCTAAAAGTACAATCCAGTGGTATGAACAGAAATAGAATTGTTCCTAGAACCCTAGTGAGCAAAAAAAAAAGAACCTGTTTCCCATTCCTGCAACTTTAGGCTCTGCTAAAATCAGAGATCTTTATTCCCATGGGGCAACATTTTTAATCAGAGGACTTTGAATCTGAAGTTAACAACTGTCACTCACTTTGGGCTCCTCATGCTGATGGACTAGGAGGCAAAAAAAAAAGGAGTTATAATGTTGGGGTAACTAACATAACTAGTTAGGTGGTTTTCAATGCTTACAAGAGTGGTAATAACAGGCAACAGCAGCAAAAGGCAAAGCCATGATAAGAGAAAGGCAAACAGGGATTCAGCCCCTTCAGGAACGATAGTCTGGGTCACACTACCAGGCAAGGATCTCAGATTAGCTGAAGTCTGGCCAAGGGTGAAGGAAACCCAGAATAGATGGAATTGGAGGGAAATGAATATATGGTCTTAGAACCTGCTGCTGTCACACAGACTACAGCTTAAAGGTCTGTTAACCACCCTGTATTAAGTCATTTTTAGAGACTGCCGTCAGCCTCTATCTTGAGAAACTGATAACGAGTGGGTTTAATACGGAGTGCTAGTTGTGTAAGAAATAAACTGTAACAGAGTCTTCCAATGTCCTGCAACACTCAGGACATTGCTGATGTCCCATCTCTCACACTGCCACTCTCTGTACCTGACGTAACTTCCCTACTCCTTTCTATGTCTGAAAGTTTATCTGTCATCTAACAAAAGAGCAAAAATTTCCAAAACTGGTATCAATCCTACAAGGGTTAAGTAAGAAAGGCACTAACACACTACATACCTGAGAAAGTAAACTGGCATACCTTTCTGGAAAGCAATTTAGTGAACATGCAACTTTAAGGGCCTTCCAAAGACTGACATCCTCTTACCCAGCAACTTTTCTTCTAACAATTACAAAAGCAAGGTAACAGCAATACACAGGAGAGCGAGGCACAAAGGTGATCCCTGTAGTACTATTTGTAGCAATGGTAAAAATAAACCATCTTAATTTCCAACATTAAGATAAAGTAAATCAATTTAACTCTCCTCATAAAGAGATCTTTAGTTCAAAAGCAAAGGAGACACCACAAGCCGTTTTATCTTTACGGTCCTCCAATTACACAATACTTGAAACATAGTGAAAGTGTTAGTCACTCAGTCATGTCCGACTCTGTGATCCCTGATTGCAGCCCACCAGACTCCTCCATCCATGAAATTCTCCAGGCAAGAATACTGGAGTGAGTTGCCATTTCCTCCTCCAGGGGATCTTCCTATCCCAGAGACTGAACCAGGTCTCCTGCAATGCAAGCAGGTTTTTTACTGACTGAGCCACCAGGGAGGAAATCCAATAAATTATTTCTACATTGAAAACAATGGTATGTCGTCATCAAAGATTTCTTTAACCAGAGCTTTTGGTGATTAGGAAATGCTTATGATATACAAAAACCACAAGCAAAACTGGTTACAACATAAGATTTCAGCTAATGTCAAAATGTTGATGGTATCATCTTAAGTCAGAGTTATTAACTTACAGTCTAAGCCCATAGAACACAAGCTGGCTTCAGGATTGCATGAACTCCTTTGGAGTCTTGTATAGTATTTAGTGTCTGTATCTTTTTCTGTAGAGAAGAACCACAGCTTTCATTAAATTCCAAAGGGGAACTCTGACCCTGAAACGACTAAGAACATGTCTCTTTACACTTTTGTTTTTAAACTTTCTACAAGGCACACTGTTAGCCAGATAATCAAGGGGGGAAAAGGGGAAATTAGTTTAAAGTGTCCACAGTTCACAGATACACTGAAACCATTCTCACAGAAAACTAGTCAATCCAATCAGACTAGGACCACAGCCTTGTCTAACTCAGTGAAACCAAGCCATGCCTGTGGGGCAACCCAAGACAGGGNACTACTAGAATAAAAATATCTGTCAGTTCAACTTCTACAACTCTCCACATTTAGATCTTAGATTGTCTTTTCTGGCCTTATCTTTTACTTTACTTCACAAGACTTAGTAAATCAGCATGCAAAAAACATACGCTGCATTTTTTCATCCTTCCTTCTGCCTGGAATACCCTTATCCATGTTCACCCCTGAATATCCAGGCCAAACCCTCTCCGAAACCAACCTTCCCATGTTCCTTCCTCCACTAGATTTTAATATTACTTTTAGTTTGCTATTATACAGCCCCAACAACACAAATTTACGGTGTGATTATGGTTTATGATGAAACTTAGGTGAACCTAATACCAAGTTATCTCATAGTTCTGGTGCCAGGATTCTGGCCATGGCTTAAGAGGGTCTTCTGCTGAGGGTCTCATAGAGCTGAAACAGAAGTGACAGCTGGGACTGTGAACTTATCTGAGACTTGGGATTCTTTTCCAGGCTTACCATGAACCTTACTTGTTGGCAAGTTTCAGTCCCTTACTGTTTTATTGCTGACTTTTTGCCAGGAGTCACTCAGCAACTTGAGGCTGCCTGCCATTCCTTGCTACATGCTTTCTCCATAGCAGTTCACAAAGTCTAAGTCAAGAGAGGGATCTGGCACACAATCTCCTAAAGCATGATATGGAGCTTCCACTGCGTTCCCAAACTTGTCCACAGCTTGCTCAGGTCTCTGTCATTCATTCCACACGGACCTTAGGAAACAAGTGGCAAATGGGGTCCCTGAGACTAGAAAGCTGTTCACTAGAACTGTTTCAAACCTCTGCACCTGATAAGAAATAACACCTGTACAATATTCAGTTTTCTCATTCAGAAACATAAGATGATCTACATTTATTAATTTTTCAGTAACATTAAAAAACCATGCTTACAACACTTGCAACCCCTTGGACTATACCCGGCTAGGCTCCATGGGATTTCTGCTCCATGGGATTTCTGTCCCATGGGAAATCCTCTGTCCATGGGATTTCCCAAACAAGAATACAGGAGTAGGTTGCAATTTCCTTCTCCAGCTTCCCAACCCAAGGAGTGAACCTGCATCTCCTCCATTAACAGATGGGTTCTCTACCACTGAGCCACCAGGGAAATCAACAACATACCAGATATTGTCAAAGAATTTTTCACATGTTCTAGTCTAATCATCAGAGAAGGCGATGGCACCCCACTCCAGCACTCTTGCCTGGAAAATCCCATAGACAGAGCAGCCTAGTGGGCTGCAGTCCATGGGGTTGTGAAGAGTCAGACATGACTGAGCGACTTCACTTTCACTTTTCATTGTCATGCATTGGAGAAGGAAATGGCAATGCACTCCAGTGTTCTTGCCTGGAGAATCCCAGGGACGGGGGANGTCAGACATGACTGAGCGACTTCACTTTCACTTTTCATTGTCATGCATTGGAGAAGGAAATGGCAATGCACTCCAGTGTTCTTGCCTGGAGAATCCCAGGGACGGGGGAGCCTGGTGGGCTGCCGTCTATGGGGTCGCAAAGAGTCGACTGAAGCAACTTAGCAGCAGCAGCAGTCTAAACTACAACTCCCAATGTGGTCCTTATACCAAAGCACCAGCAGCACCTGTGAACTTGTTGCAAATGCAGAATCTCTGGCTACACTGCAGACCTAATGAATAATCATCTACATTATAATAAGCTTCCCAGATGATTCTTATACACACTAATGTTTGAGCACTGATTTAAATGACTTGTCCAAGCTGACACAATAAGCTCAAAAAAATTAAACAACCAAGATCAGATTCAGATTGTTAAGGTTATTCCCAAGCTGCTAATAAAAAGTCTTGGGACTTCCCTGGAGGTCCAATGATTAAGACCTTGGGCTCCCAATGCAGGGGATATGAGTTCAATCTCTGGTTGGGGAACTGAGATACTGCACACTGCTTGGGAGATGCAAAAAAAAATATGTGTGTGTGTGTATATATATATATATATATATATATAGTCCTATAGTCCTATATTCCTCTTTACATCTTTCATGGGTGTTTAATGATATACATGAAAAGTGTTCATTATCTTTATGTTGTAATCCATCTTTTTGACATCTTCTTTCTCCTTCTCTCCCCTCTCCACCACTCACTCTCACACATACACATAATGTAAAAGAGAAAACGTTTCCAAAAATATCAATTTCATGGGTACCATCCATTTAAACTTACAAAATTTGCCAGAACCACTCAAATCATGTAGGAAACTATAAAATCAATAGCAATACATTAAAAATTTTGTTACTCTTTAGAATAAGTCACTAACATCGTTAAGCACTTTATTTGAAACTGAATATGGCTAAACCAACTACTAAATAATTCAGACATCAGTGGGTTAAAGATTCAAGATGACGTGGGCCACCCCAAGCTATTCAAAGTCCATTCTAAATGTAGCATCAATGATGTTTGCTGCTAAACATCAGCAGCAAAAGGATTTCCATATGACAAGTCTTTCACAACATAATTTTTACTAAAAGAGCAAATTACCAAGAAGATGCAGTAACTCATTAGGTTTACAGTGTCCCTTGATGTTCAGGACTCAGTACATGTGTTTTTACAATTAACCAATTTTAGTTTTGTCAAGCAAGGTGAGAAGTAAAGTTACCAAAGAAATGTCCAAAAGTAATTCAAAAGGGTCTTGGAAGGCAAATATCGTGGTGTGTCTTGAAATAACTTTCTTTCATAAACAAGAGAGAGGAACTGAACCAGTTTTCCTGGCAAACAATACTTAATACAGTTGACTAATTTTACTCAAATTGTGCTATCTTTAAAGTGACAACAGTGTCTTATCGCCAATAAAAAAGGTGGAAAACAACAACAAAAGATTTAGCACTCATTTCTGCAGTTAGAAACACTTAAAAGAAAAGTCTCTGTCATCAAGAAGCACAGTCTTACTGATACATATAAACTGAATTTCTTCCTACTTGTTCATAATAAAATATGCATTTTATTTGGGGAATATACACCTTTACAGCTAAACATATTTTAAAGCACTCATTTATAATCTTTGAGAATGGTTTTCCTAATAGGACTTAAAACCTAAAAATACACAAAAGGTAAAGATTGGCAAATTTATTAATGTATTAACATAAAAAATGCATAAATAAGTCAAAGCCAAAATTGGGAAACAGATCTGTGACACATATGAGAAAGGGCCAGTTTCCTTAATCTACACTGCACTCTTAGAAACTAGTATAAAAAAAGACCAGGAAGCAAGAAAAAAAATAAGGGCAAAAATCTGAACAGACAAGTTTACTGAAAAATACACAGAAAGTCAGTAAGCATAGGAAGTTATTCTATAACAGCCACTAAACAAATGTAGGTATTTAAGCTTAATTAAAATTAAATAAAATTCAAAATTCAATCCCTTAGTCCCACTAGTCACATTTGAAGTGGTCAACGGCCACACGTGGCTAGTGTACTGGACAGCACAGATACAGACCATTTCCATCAAGTTCTACTGAACAAAACAACTAAAGAAATGCTGTTAATGTACCAAAATGGCAAAGACTACAGATCCAGCAGGCCGTGGCAACCCAATCCAGTACTCTTGCCTGAAGAATCCCCCATGAACAGAGGAGCCTGGAGGGCTACATCCATGGGGTCGCAAAGAGTCAGACACAACTGAGTGACTAAGCATGTCAATTTCAGTTTGGCAACTAAATTATTTTCAATATCTGCATATGCATTTAATTCCTATTTTCAGTATAGTGACTCATCCAAGACTCTCTGCATACTGCCGTTCTACTTTTTCAAAAATAATGAGTCTAGGACTTCCCTGGTGATACAGTGGGTAAGAATTCGCCTGCCAATGCAAGGGACATGGGTTCAATCCTTGATCCAGGAAAATTCCACATGCCAAAGAACAACTAAGCCCATGTGCCAGAACTACTAAGCCCGAACTTCAGAGCAGGAGAGCCGAAACTAACGTACCCACATGCTGCAACTACTGAAGCCATGTGCATAGAGCCTGTGTTCCGCAAGGAGAAAAACCACCTGGAACAAAGAGTGGCTCCTGCTCTCCGCTACTGGAGAAAGCCTACAGGCAGCATGAAAAACCCCCTCCACACAAACTGTAATAGAAAACTAACACTATTGTTTCTAAGTCATATCTAAAGAATTCTAAAATTAAGTATGCTCAAAAACCTTTTAAAAACACTAAAAACATGATAAATCAAACTGTACTAAAAGTGCTAAACTGTACAATACTGCAACACTATCAACTATGAGAATGGCCTCTATGAGATATGGAAAGAAAGAAAACAGAACTAGTGGAGCATTCCCAGTCTTCGGGCTTCCCAGGTGGCCCTAATGGTAAAGAATTCGCCTGCCAATGCAAGACACATAAAAGATGCAGCTTAGACCCCTGGGTCAGGAAGAACCCCTGGAGGAGGGCATGGGAACCCACTCCAGTATTCTTGCCTGGGGAATCCCATGGACAGAGGAGTCTTGCAGGCTACAGTCCATAGGGTCACAAAGAGTAGGACATGACTGAAGCGACGTAGTATGCATGCATGTATTAATAAAAAGGATGAAGACAGCAGACAAACCTTACTTATCAGGTTCCTATAGTTGTATCTTCCACACAACTGGCCTCCTTCCAGATAGCTTTTATAGTGAAAACATAATGCCCTTTCACTGACAGCAGAATTGCACAGCCTTTTAAAAGTAGATAGATTTTGTGGATGAGGAAAGAGCAAGGACTTCTGCAAACATGACATCATTTTCTCAGCTCCTGTCATAATTCTAGGAGATGCAGCAGCAGCACTTTCACAGAAATTTTTAATTTCTATGTTCAAAAAAGATTTTTTTCCTTCCTTTTTCCTTAGTTTATTTATGGGCTTTCAAGGCAGGAACATGAGAACAGGACAAAAGGAAGGATGAACTGAAAATAATAATACAAAATATAAGGGCAAAATACAAGGGAACTTTACTTCGGCATTAAGGCAAAAATGAAGATCTCTCAAGCAAAGAATTCGGTATTAAGGCAAAAATGAAGATCTCTCAAGCAAAAAATCCCCTAGCACAAACAGACCTGCATAAACGTATCTAATATCTTATAATTTTATGTCAATTATACCTCAAAAAAAACTGGTTTTGAAAAGTATAGGTTAGAGCAGTTTCTCAGTTTTTCACTTATGCTCCTCACAATCTTTCTCATTCTATTTTTAACATATTCCAGGAAGACTTTGTCCAGTTTTACTTTCTATAAAACAATATTACAAAAACAATATATTTCTTTAATATGGTTTTCCAAGATGCACACTCTCCTGGAGATTCTAATATTTACAAGTACAAACATAAGACAAATACGGACATACAAAGACTCTGGCCAACCAATATAGGTCCAAGGAGATATTCCCAGGCCTGGCCATACTCCTAACAGAAGACAATCACTTATGGTCAAGATTAAGAGAACTGAAACTTTCTAAGTTAATACATCTTTTTTTTTCTAAAGTCTTTTTAAGACTTTTTTCTTTCTAATCATTACATATTGGCAACGCACTCCAGTGTTCTTGCCTGGAGAATCCCAGGGACGGGGGAGCCTGGTGGCCGTCTATGGGGTCGCACAGAGTCGGACACGACTGAAGTGACTTAGCTTTTATCATTTTACTTTTAAGTAATTCTTTTCTATTTTCAATACTTCCTACAAAAAAATAATTAGCTTATGAGAGTTATTCCTTTAACAGAAATTTTCTTCCACTCTATTCCCTAAAGTTAAATAACTTTAGGCGAGTGTGGTAAGTCGCTTCAGTGGCGTCTGACTCTTTGCAACAGTGGATTCTCCAGGCAAGAGTACTGGAGTGTGTTGCCATGTCCTCCTCCAGGGGATCTTCCCATCCCAGGGCTAGAACCTGTGGCTCCTGCACTGCAGGCAGATTCTTTACTGCTTGCCACCAGGGAAGCTCAAATGACTTTCGGTAAATAACAAATTTAAAAACCTATGTACTTTCAAAACAGCATTAATCACTAAGTGAAGTTTAGATACCAAAAAAACCCCAACTTTTTCTTCAGTCTAGAAATCAAGATCGACACTTGCCTGCTATTCTCCTCACCTCTTAACACCCATCCTTCACGCACACTCTGACCACTTCACTCCTCAAAGATAACCCAATGCAATCTCCAAGGTCTGCTGCTCTCTTTCACCTACAATCACAACAAACTTGTCCAAAAAAGACATTTTTCCCTTTTAATGTGTCCCCAGTTGTGGTGGGTGACAAGGGAAAACTTCAAAAAAAAAAAGGTATCAACAAATTTATACTCTTTTGAAAGTTCTATTTTATAAAAACAGCTAAATTTCTCAGGGATGTCACCTAAAGTGTACATACAATGCTTTAAAAAAAAATGGGCGTAACTTTGAACACAGTTCTAAAGTCAATGTAATGATTTTCAGTATCTCTGGCTTACTACAAATTTTTCTGTTTTAATTGCACCAAACACTATATGGCAGGTCTCTTATCCAAATCACATCATCACCACTATCACTGCTACCCTTAAAATTTAAAACATGTAATGGGAGTTCCCTTGTGGCCTAGGGGTTAGTATTCCAGTCTTACCATGGCCTGGGTTCAGTCCCTGGCGTGGGAACTGAGATCCTGCAAGCCACAGGGTGCAGCCAGTAAATAAATAAATTTAAAATGTAATACTGTTAACTAAATACTCGAATAATGCTTTTTATAACTAGTGGATTTATGAGACAAACAGAAGATCAGTAGGGACACAATCCAGTGTTGTCACTGAGCATTCAAGTTCAACTGAATCTTAATTCCATTATTTCTCTGTGTGATGTCTTCAGTTATTGGAACCCATCTATTCTCTACATTTAATCAGACTTTGGCATAATCTTATAATTATATAATAATTATGAATCATATTATTTTTCTCTTTTCAAGTTGTTCACAGCAATCCTGTATCAATTTGTGTAGCTCTCTCACATACATACAACACCCCAAATCACAAATATATATGATATAAATACATATATATGTGAATAACTTTATTTATATATTGCTCTATTATTGGTCAGGAACACAACCCCATTTTAATAATGTTCTCTAAAACAGGATAGCTCTATAATGTAACTACCAAGAACACAATGAAATATGAAGTAGATATTGCTTATACTCAATGAATATGAAACTCTGTTCCTAGAACATTTGGCCTTAATGCCTATGAGGTAAGTTTAAGACTTGCTTCTCCTGGTTGTCTTAATCTTATAAAATATACAGTTTCCTAATTTAGGTCAAAGTTATCTCTCTCTGTCAAACCACTAACTTTCTGATCTCATTATTCTGCATCTGAAAATAATAAAGATTTACTTTTGTTTATTCTTCTCACATTTACTTCTACTTATTTCTCCTATAAACAGAATCCTTTTGAACAAAAGTTTATTTTAATTACTCACTTTATAGAGTAGTGTTCTCTAGATTTTGGCTACTAGAAAAAAGACGTTTTAGTGTCACCATTCTCTTTCTAAAATTCATTTTTATTTAGTCTGAGCTCTTATATATTTGCCAGAATCAAATAAAAATACCAAACCACTAACATACTAATCGCTTCAGGAACTCAAAGCTCTACTGATTAGCTCTAGTCTTTACATCTTCTAAATACTACTTACACTTAACTAGCTAAGGCTTGAAATGTTTGTTATAAATGAGCAAACATAATAATTTACTATAGGAAAATAGACTGAGATGCAAAGTTTTCCTGTCACAATCTCCCAAAGATTTAGACTATTTTATCCACAGAGAGAATTCATAAAGTACTCACGAAATTCTAGAAACTTAAAATTAATTAACACAATGACGGTTGGGATCTGGTTACTTATGAATAAAATTTACCACCCTTCTTTAAATAAAAGAGGTCTTAAGGTAGTGCTGATCAAGTAGAACAATTCCTCCTTCAGGAGGAATTTCCCCACCACCCAACAAAATTATTTCTAGAGTTTTTTCTTTGGAGGGAAACGACCAGCAATTAGTTATGTAGATACACTGTAAATGAAAGCACTCAACAAATAAAATGTGCTTCTATTTATTCACTAACTTTTCCACATTTCCTACTAAAACAGACAAGTTTAAGATTCATGAATCCTCTAAAACACAACATTTACAAAACAAATGCACAAGATTTACAAAGCAAATGTGCAAGAATTAATAAACAAAAGGACCCAGATTGGGGGAAATAAAAAAGACTGGGCGGTAATATATCACATGTTAACAGAGTTTGGTTAAATACATGACTTATTTCCCTCTTTATACTAAAATACTATAATTTCCCTAACTTTCCCACAGTGAACACTTGTTACTTTTATATTCAGAAAACTTCCCTTTAAAAAATAAAATATACAACACACCATAAAGAGGGGCTTCATTTAGAAGGGCTCTCCAGGTTGTACAAGAATTATTGTCATGATTCACCATTAAAAATAATGCTTCCAATCCTTCTCACTTCCCAACACTAAAACGCTGCTGTCTTACTTTTCTGCTGCACCCTCAGAAGATGGAACGAACCTGACTTTCTCCAAATCTTTCATTTCTAAATATATATACATGGACGCCTTTAACTTTTTCATAAAAAAAATAAAAGTTCTCACTCATCCTCAATACTCTATTTTTGAAACCTACCTCTAAATTTCGTTAAGATAAATTTAGAAAGAAAAAAAGGATGGTTTTATCCACTAATCACAACTTCTTGAGGCCATCACCACTTTAAGCTACGGAAAAGTCAAGGCCGGGTAAAACTACAGGTCCCACCATGCATTGCTGCCTTGTTCAGAGTAGGTCTCTACGGAAACAGGAAAAAAAAATTCTACAAGTCCCACCTGTTACTTCGTTTCTAAACACCTCCTGCACTTTCGGCTCCAACAGCAAACATAAAACAAGCGCCTCGTGACCTCCGGCCGGATCCAGGAGCCCAGACAAGCAGGGGCCCCGGAGCCGAGCGGTGTGCATGCTGCTTACAGCAGGTCAATTCTACCCAGTTCCACCGCTCCCCTCTTCTTTCTGGGGCTGGGTGCACGCACAAGCCTTCTCCTATCCGCATCCAATGGGGGCTCCTCAGCCGCACAAGGGAGAAGAACCGGTTACTGTGCAAGCACAACAGACTTCCCCATGCTGGGGCAGGGGCTACCACAAAGTCGGGGTGAGAGCGCAGTGACTCCGACAGGCAGCTTCAAAACACCATAGAGGAACCATCGCAGACGCGGGGAGAAGCCACAGCTCCGCGGCGACCCTCTTCCGCTAGGCGCCTCCATTCCCACAGGGACCACAAGCCCGACACTAACCGCCGCCCTCGCCGCGCGGTTTTGTGCCCCCCTTAGCCGGGTCGCAGTGCCACTGACCTCCCTTCCCCTGCGACCGAGGGAGGGCGGCGAGGGAACGAAATCCTCCCAGCCTTCCCGTCCGCTCCCTCCGCCTTACCGTCTTGGCGGCCTCCGCCCAGGTCCTGCCCTTCTTCCTACGGCCCTTTTCCCTCATGTCGGGTCTTGAACTGACTGGGAGGCTCCCGTGTCCGGGCTCCGGCCGCCCTCCCTGCCTGCTCTGCCCTGCGCTGTTTTTCCCGCGGTGCCGGGAAAGGTGGGAGAAAGGGGAAGTCAGGCCGGAGGAGCACCGGAGCAGAGGAAGCGGCGGGGGTGGTGCGCTGGGGGCGGTCTATGGGGCGGCCGGTCCTCCTGCTGCCGTTACCACTGCTACCGCCGCTGCCATATTGGGTCCTTACTGTACAGGCAGCCGCTACGGTCATGTGACCGCTCCCGCGCGGCCGTCACTACTGTACGCAGCCGGCCGCGCGAACGAGCGTGCGCGCGCCCCCGCCTCCCGCGCGGGGCCACAGGGAGAGCGAGCCGGCCGGCCGCGGCGTCTGGCCACTCCCCCGTCCTTCCGTTCTCAGCCTCTCCTCCAGAGCTTGCGCAATGAGGAGGTCCGACGCTACGTTGCGTCTGGCGTCCTTCGCTCACGCCAACAGCGAAAACCTGCCTGCGGAAGCGGAACTGGATCCGTCCCAGAAGGTTTATTGGGCGGTTTCTGACCGCGTGCTGGGCGCGGCGGTGTCCCTAGAGCCAGGAAAGAGTTAGGCTCTTCTCTCTGGGGGCGACTCTCTCAACTGTCATTTTCGATAAGCCTGTAACTTGCCTTTTCTGTTTGTCCATGTTAATTTTTTTAAAGGTTATCTTTTTTGAAGATTTGCCACAGTTCTCATCTACTTATTTGCCGCACTTGATAGAAGAAGCAATCTGAGATTGAGTGATGCCACACTAGAATGTGGTGAAGCCAAAAATCAAATCACAAGCTCAGAGTCCTTTCTGTCACCTCAGAATACCTTTCAGACTTAGATAACCTTTATTTTCAGGCCGCCAATAACTACATTCATGCTTTTACATGTGAATGTCTCATCAAGGACACAAATGATGTCTTTTTTATCTTGGTGAGCTCATTGCCTGGCTCAGTGCCTGTACGTATCAGGCGCCCAGTAAATATTTACTGAATGATTCAGCTGGATCCGTGGTCAGAAACCATTATTTGTAGTGACCATAACGACCTCCTGAAAGATGCAGAATGTGGCATCTTCCATCACATTGTTCATGTCTTTATACTTTGCAAAGTAAACAGAATGTGTAGTAATGCCTAGTAATCTCCCAAACCCACCTTCCAGAACCTGCTTCTGGTCTACTAAACTTCAGTTCAGTTCAGTTGCTCATGCTAAAATAGGACTGAGGGACTTGGCTGGTGATCCACTGGCTAAGACTCTGCACTCCCAATGCAGCAGACCAGGGTTCGATTCTTGATTGGAAACTAGATCCCACATGCCACAACTAAAGATGTAATGCAGCTACATAAATATTTTAAAAAAATAAAATAGGACTGAGATTTGGGCTGACTCTTGGGAGAAAAGACAGTTGAGAACAGTCCTTATCTTGGAGTCCAGGATAGGTTTCAGAAGTGTATGGCCCCCTAAAATTATGAAAAATATTTTGTGTGTATTCGCTGTGCATTTTCTGAGAAAAGGATTTATAACCTTTCCTCAGTTTTTAAAAGGGATCAGGGGATTTACCAGGTAACACAGTGGTAAAGACTTAGTGCTCCCAATGCAGGGNAGACAGTTGAGAACAGTCCTTATCTTGGAGTCCAGGATAGGTTTCAGAAGTGTATGGCCCCCTAAAATTATGAAAAATATTTTGTGTGTATTCGCTGTGCATTTTCTGAGAAAAGGATTTATAACCTTTCCTCAGTTTTTAAAAGGGATCAGGGGATTTACCAGGTAACACAGTGGTAAAGACTTAGTGCTCCCAATGCAGGGATCATGAGTTTGATACCTGTTCAAGGAATTAAGATCCCGGTTGGTGGGAGGTACAGCCAAAATAAATAAAAGGAGTCTGTTACACACTAGCAGACAAAGTATTAATAGGGAGCATGAGAGGCCATCTAGATATTTCCTTATTTTTCTAGTTAAGTCATTGAGGAAACAATCCCATAGCAGCAACTGGTAAGAAATATATTTTCACAAATTCCTTTAATAACTCATAACACTCTCTGTAACACTCTAGGTATGTACCATGTCACTCTAAAGCCTAGGTCAGTTCAAGAAGCCTCTCTCCATTCCCAGCTGTTGACTGGGATTTGCCATCTAGCCCAAATTTTAAGATATTTTTTTTATTTCTGTGAAAAACGCCATTGAAATTTTGATACAGATTACATAGACTTTTTAGATCACTATATGCAGTATGGACATTTTAACAACATTAATCCTTCCAATCGTAAGCATAGAATATCCTTTTATTTGTGTTTTCTTCAGTTTGTTCCATCAATGTCTTATAGTTTCAGGGTATAGATCTTTTACCTCCTTGGTTAAATTTACCTCCTTGGTTAAAAGTATTTCATTCTTTTTGATGCTATTGCCAATGGGATTGTTTTCTTAATTTCTCTTTCTGATAGTTTGTTGTTAGTGTATTAAAATACAACAGGGGGATTCCCTGGTGGTCCTATGGTTGGGATGTGGGCTTTCACTGCCATGGACCTGAGTTTGATCCGTGGTTGGGGAGCTAATATCCCACAAGCCACATAATGTGGCAAAAAAAAAAAAAAAATCAATGCAAAAGATGTTTGTATTGATTTGTACCCTGCAACTTTACTGAATTTGTTTGTTTTAATAGTTTTTGGTGGAGTCTTCAGGGTTTTCAATTAACATGTATAAAATCCTGTCATCTGCAAATAGTGACTGTTTTGCCTTTCCAATTTGGATGTCTTCATGTCTTTTTCTTCCTAATTTCTCTATCTAGGACTTCAATACCATGTTGAATAAAAGTGGTATCCTTGTCTTGTTCCTATTCTTAGAAGAAAAGCATTCAGCTTTCCTCCATTGAGAATGATAGCTGTGTGCTTATCAAATACGGCCCTTATTTTGTATAGAAGGGTACATTCCCTCTATACCAATTTATTGACAGTTTTTATCTTAAAAAAGATGTTGAATTTTGTCCAGTACTTTTTCTGTACCTATTCAAATGATCATATGTTTTTATCCTTCATTTTTTTAATGTGTTGTATCACATTGATTTGTGGATATTGAACCACCCTTGCATCCCTAGAATAAATCCCACTTGATCCTTTTAATATACCATGGAATTAGTTTACTAATATGTTGTTGAGGATTTTTGCATGGGTGTTCCTCAGAGATACTGTCTCAAATTTTCTTTTGTTGTAGTATCCTTGTCTGGTTTAGGTTGGCCTCATACAATGATTTTGGAAGAGTTCCCTCCTCTTCCATTTGCTTGAGAAGCTTGAGAAGGCTTGATATTAATTCTTCCTTAAATGTTTGGTAGAATTCACGATGAAGGCATCTGGTCCTGAACATTTCTTTGTTGGGAGGTTTTTAACTACTGATTCAATCTCCTTGCTAGTAGTAAGTTTATTCAGATTTCTATCTCTTCATGATTCAGTCCTGGTAGCCTATCTGTTTCTAGAAATTTAGTCATTTCTTCTAAGATGTCCAAAATGTTGGCATATAATTATACATGTTGTTCAGTCACTCAGTAGTATCTGACTCTGCATCCCCATGGACTGCAGCACACCAGGCTTCCCTGTCCTTCACCATCTAAAGGAGCTTGCTCAAACTCATGTCCATTGAGTAGGTGTTGCCATCCAACCATCTTGTCCTCTGCCGTCCCCTTTTCCTCCTGCCTTCAGTCTTCCCCAGCATCAGGGTCTTTTCTAATGAGTCGGCTCTTTGCACCAGGTTGCCAAAGTATTGGAGCTTAGCTTCAGCATCAGTCCTTCCAATGATACTCAGGATTGATTAATTGTTCATAGTTGTCTCTTATGATTTGTTGTATTTCTGTAGTATCAGTTGTAATGTCTCCTCTTTCATTTATAATTTTATTTGAGCCCTCTTTCTTTTTTTTTGGTTAGTCTAGCTAAAAGTTTGTGTATTTTGTTTATCTTTTTAAAAAACTGTTCTTAGTTTCATTGATCTTTTCTACTGTCTGCTGTCTCTATTTCATTCTTCTTTCTACTAACTTTGAGCTTAGTTTGTTCTTCCTTTTCTAGTTCCTTGAGGTGCAAAGTTAGGTTGTCTATTTGAGAGCTTTCTTTTTTCTTTTTTTGCCATGCATGCAGCTTATGAAATTTTAGTTTCCCAAATAGGAATTGAACCTAGAGTCCCCAGCAATGAGAATTCCAAGTCCTAACCATTGGACTGCCAGGGAATTCTGAGAGCTTTCTTTTTTCCTTAATGTAAGAGTTTATTTCCGTAACCTTCCCTCTTGAAACTGCTTTTGCTGCATCCCAGAAGTTTTATTATGTTGTATTTCCATTTTCACTTGTCTCAAGATTTTTTTTAAATTTTCCTTTTCATTTATTTGACATACTGTTCAAGAGGATATTGTTTAGTCTCAGCATAGTTGTGAATTTTTCAGTTTTCTTCCTTTAATTGATTTCTAGTTTCATATCATTATGGTTGGAAAAGAAGCTTGATAGAATTTCATGAATTTTCTTGACATTTTCATGATATAATTTTCTTGAATGTACTAAGATTTGGTTTTGTGGCCAAACATGTAATCTATCCTGGAGAATGTTCCATGTACACATGAGAAGAGTGTATATTCTGCTGCTATTAGAAGGAATGTTCAGGAAATGTCTGTTAAGTCCATCTAGTCTAACATGGCATTAAGTCCAAAGTTTCTTTATTGACTTTTCTTTCTGGATGACCTATCCATTGTTGAAAATCAGATTTTTAAGTCTTCCACTATTATTGTAATGTTGTATATTTCTCCCTTAAAATTTGTTAATATTTGCTTTATATATTTAGGTGCTCCTGTGTTGAGTATGCAAATAATCACAAATGTTATACTCCTGATAAATCAATTCTTTTATCATTATATAATGACCTTCTTTGTTTCTTGCTATAGTTTTTGGTTTAATGTCTATTTTGTGTGTAAATAACGAGATTACAGAGATAGAGAATAAATTATTGGTTGTGAGAGTTTGGAGATAGTGGAGGGAGAGAAATAGGTATGACTGTAAAGGGGTAACGTGAAAAACCATTGTCCATCAGCTGGTGAACAGATGAACAAAGTCTGGTATACGCATGCAATGGAATACTACTTAGCAAGCAAAAGGAATAAAATATTAATACATCCAGCAACATAGATGAGTCTTAAATCATAATCAGTGAAAAAAGTCAGGTAAATCTCATCACCAGGAAAAATTTTTATTTTTATTCTATCTATATGAGATGGTGTTAACCCATTCTAGTAATCATTTCACAATATATATAATTCAAACAGTCATGCTGTATGCCTTAAACCTATACAGTGATGTATGCCAACTATTTCTCAATAAAAATGAGGGGAAACAGGTAAAAAAGAAAGGGAAAAAAGTCTATTTTGTGTGATATAAGCATAGCCTCTGCTCTTTTTGACTTTCATTTGCATGGAATATCTTTTTCCATCCCTTCACTTTCAGTCTGTGCATGCCTCTAAATCTGAAGTGAATCTCTTGTAACAGCATATAATTGGGTCTTATTATCTATTCAGCAACTCTATATCTTTTGATTGGAGAAGGAAAAAATATTTTTAAAGTTACTTTTGTTCATATGTTAAAAATATAATTAGATATTCTTTGTACCTATGTTTTATATTTCAGTTTGAGTCTAGATTAGGTAAATAATGCACATGATAATCAAAATTCATTATAATTAACAGTAGAAATTACCACACAATTGCACTCATCTCACACGGTAGTAAAGTAATGCTCAAAATTCTCCAAGCCAGGCTTCAGCAATACGTGAA
>SJYV01045960.1:2040414-2119450 GCA_006410875.1 Neotragus pygmaeus | reverse complement strand
GTCTGTCTAGTCAAGGCTATGGTTTTTCCTGTGGTCATGTATGGATGTGAGAGTTGGACTGTGAAGAAGGCTGAGCGCCGAAGAACTGATGCTTTTGAACTGTGGTGTTGGAGAAGACTCTTGAGAGTCCCTTGGACTGCAAGGAGATCCAACCAGTCCATTCTGAAGGAGATCAACCCTGGGATTTCTTTGGAAGGAATGATGCTGAAGCTGAAACTCCAGTATTTTGGCCACCTCATGAGAAGAGTTGACTCACTGGAAAAGAATCTGATGCTGGAGGGGGCAGGAGGAGAAGGGGACGACTGAGGATGAGATGGCTGGATGGCAACATGGACTCGATGGACATGAATCTGAGTGAACTCCAAGAGAAGAGTCGGACACGACTAAGCGACTGAACTGAACTGAACTGAACTGAAAGTATAAAATTTTGTGAGTATACACTGACATAAATAAATGATTTAAAAAAGGAGTCAAAGGAGTCGTGCTGACTAAAAGTCATGTAGCATTGTAGATGGGATCCTGGAACAGAAAATTAGGCAAAATCTAAGGAAATCTGAATAAAGAATGGACTTTAGCAAATGATAATGTACTACTATTGATTTATAAATTATAACAAATATATAAATAATGTAAGGTGTTAATAGTAGGTATAGAGTATCTGAAAACTCTCCAGACTATCTTCACAATTATTCTGTTATTTAAATCTGTGCTTTAAAAAGCTTTATTAAAAAAATATATAAAGAAAAATAATTCCTAATGATCATGCCTCCCTGTGTCCATACCACTTTATAATATATCTTGCCACTTCTCCCATCAAAAGAGTCTGAGATTTCTCTGGTGATCCAGGGGTTAAGAATCTACCTGCCAATGAAGGAGACACAGGTTATTGAACCTGTGTCCAGGAAGATCCCACATGCCACAGAGCAACTAAGCCCAGGTGCCACAACTTCTGAGCCTACGCTCTAGGACCCAGAAGTTGCCACTACTGAGCCCGCCTGCCTCACCTCCTGAAGCTGGAGTGCTTAGAGCCTGTGTCCAACAACAGCAGAACCTACCACAATGAGAAGCCTCCATATCTCAACAAAGAGTAGCTCCTGCTTGCCGCAACTAGATAAAACTAGAGAAAGCCTGCTTGCAGAGAAACAGACCCAGCACAGCAAAAAAATAAAATTAACATTTTTTAAAAGATACTACATGAATTTTAGATATTATTAGCAGAAAATTATGAATAATAATTGTAACTAAATGTGCACAATGTATTTCTTCTTCTCCTGTGAATTTTAATACCAAAGAAATACTCTCTAATGATGGTGTTTCTAGTCTCTGTGATGTTTAGGGGACTTGTTTGCAGAGAGTCTATTCTGAGGTCCCTTCAAATCAGCCACAAGTGGCTCAGTCATCTAGCCTACCTGTAAAGCAGTTCAGTCCTGCTTGGGTATTCCAATTTTCCGATGAGACTTCTTTCAAAAAACAGCAATTCGTGTGTTCTATATCCACCTTCTCCCACAATCTTTTTTTCTGTTTTTTGGTTTTCCCTAAATGGTAGGTCATAGACCCTGGAGTCTAGATAAGAAGCATCCCCTCTGCCTATGCTCCACTGACTTTTTCATCACTTAAGGCCTGTGTCCTAGCTCTGCCATGTGCCGAAGATTCCCCCAGGATGCTCCTCGCCTGCCTGAGCTCCTGCAAGCATTAGCTATGTGCTCAGGCCTGTCCAACTCTGGACCCCATAGACTGTAGCCCCCCAGGCTCCTTCCCAGGCTCCCATGGGGATTCTCTAAGCAAAAATACTGGAGTGGGTTGCCATTTGCTCCTCTGGGGGTTCTTCCTGACCCAGAGACCGAACCTGTGTCTCTCATATTGTAGGCAGATTCTTTACCATCTGTGCCACCAGGGAAGTCTGAGCTCAATCCTTGGTAAAAGAGAGAGGCAGACCCTGAAGAGGCTGAGCTGTCTGCCCCTCTGTGAACCTGGGAGCTGGAGCTCCAGCTGAGCCCTGATCAAGTGTGTTTCATCTCTCAGGGTGGCCTTCAGCAGGATCACTTGGAAACAAACCTGCATTCACTTTGGAGACCAACCACCCCTCCCATGCATAACAGTAAGCAAGGGCAACTCTTACAGGGCCATTGCTTCAAACAGTGGGCAACACAACATCTGGGAANATCTCTCAGGGTGGCCTTCAGCAGGATCACTTGGAAACAAACCTGCATTCACTTTGGAGACCAACCACCCCTCCCATGCATAACAGTAAGCAAGGGCAACTCTTACAGGGCCATTGCTTCAAACAGTGGGCAACGCAACATCTGGGAAGTAAGACTTGGGTTAGAAAAAGCATCAGTGACTTACTTAGCTTTTTCCTCCAGCTTGTGTCTATAAGTAATATGGTTATCACATCTAATGACACATTCAAGAGAGCGAGAAAAGTAATAAATGTTTGTTGAATGCTTATTGTGACAGTAGCTACAGCCCTAGACAGTCTCTCTCACCGCACCCAACTTGTTTATTATAAAAAATTCCAAATCTTTAGACATACAAAATATAGTTTATCCATCCTCTAGTTTCAACAAAAATTCAGGGCCAACCTCTTTTCATCTTTATCCATACCCTCCCTTGCCCTTCCCTTATTATTTTGAAGCAAACTCCAGATACCATATTCTTTTAACCAGAAATCATATTTCAATATGCATCACCAAAAGATAAGAACTCTTTCATAACATAGCCACAAATCATTAATATATCTTTAAAAATTAACAATAAACTTTAATATCAGTCAGTCAGTATTTAAATTTCTCTAAATATCTATATATACCATGTAACCAATTCATTCATTTCTTATAATCATTTTTGAACTCTTCCTTGCCCTTTTTCATCTTTGTGCTTTCACATTTGTGTTTACTGCCTGGCCTGCCCTTTCCTGCCTACCCAATGAGACAACAGCTCTCCAGATCTGTTCAAATATCACCTCCTCCAGGAATTTTTCCTTTGCAAACCTTCACAGTTAGTCATCACTTCAGCACTGACTCTCTGCTCTATTTGTGTACGTGCCTGTCTCTCTTCTCTGACTGTGAGCTCCTTGAAGACATGAACCCTACTCTCCTGGTCTTTGTAACCCCAGTACCCAGCATGGCGTCTGCCCTTTAGTATTTGCTTCAAGCCAGCAGATTATTTCTAAGAAGAGGTTCCCAAGGCCTTTCTATTGTTCTCCTTGTTGATCTAACCTTTTCTAAAGTTCAATGTCTTTTGCAAAGATGATGTTTTTCCTCCTTCATCTGGGCTGGAGGTTGACCTGGTGTTTCAATCTGAAAGCTTTTAGAAACCACTGGAGGCAGAATTAATTGGTTTAGAGCTTTTTTTTTTCTTTTTTTTTAGATTCCAGGATTGATATAGAGCAGAATGACTGAGGGAAGAGAAAGTCACTTTGTCAATCAGCAGCCTGCTCTGGGATTTACGTAGTAAGAACTGTACAGAATTGAAAGAAAAAGATATTATCCTTGTCCTCTAATTGGATACAATCTAAAAACCATCTGGTTCTCTGAGAAGGACCTTGGAATATGCGCCTAGTTTCCAAACTGTAATTAATAACATTTTGAACAACAGTTTTCAAACATTTCTTTAACTTCAAAATTCCCTGTTTGGGTTTATCTAGCCTGCAAGATCAATGTGTTATACAGACAAAAGCAGATTCCTGGGGCCTGGTTCCACAGGGCTCTCTGCCAAGTCCCTCCCATGTGACCCCCAGAATTCAGGACACCAATCAATCATTCATTCACTCTGTCATCATTCAACAATTTATTGAGTGCCTGCTATATGTTTGGTGCTGGTAGCTCTGTGCTGAATAAGACAGATGAACTTCCATTCTCTTGGATTTACATTCTGAGGGGGAAGAGGGAGAGAAGCAGTAATTACTAAAAGCCAGTGGTTCTCAAACTTTAATTCTCCTCAGAATCACCTGGACGGTTTGTAGAACCACAAATCTCTGGATCCCACCCCCAGAATGTCCAATTCAGTAGGTCTAGAGTAGGGCCTGAGAATAGGCACTTCTAATGATTTTCCAGGTGATGCCAAAACTTATGAACCTGGGCCCACACTAAAAACTATTATGTCAAAAATCAAGCAAATAAAACACCTTCAGATAGTGGTAAGTGCTATGCTTTTAGAAATTTACAAGGGTAATGGTGTAGAAAGAGCAACCAATTTAGACTGAGTGGCTAGGGAAAACTCACTGAGAAGGTGACATTTGGGGAAAACCTCACTTAGAGGGTGACATTTGATGCGAGATCTGAATGGTGAAAAGGAGTCATCTACAAGTCTGGGGGAGGGTGTCCCAAGACAAGGACATAGCAAGTGCAAAGGCTTTGAGCAGGGAACAAGCATAGCAAAGCTGAGGGACTATATACATAATTAAAAGTGCCAGTGTCAATACTGAGTATTTTGAGGTGGGGGATGTGATATAAGATTGTAATAAAAGTATAGATGGAGTCAGTTTGTGTAGGACCTTGAAGGCAGCTGTTAAAAAAAAACAACCCAGTTTTTAAAGGGTAACATAAAACCATCGGAGAATTTTAAGTAGGGGATTCTTATGATTTTATTTTACATTTTAAATATAAACTCTTTGCTGTGAAATATCTTTTTGGCTATTGCGTGGAGAATGTACCATGGGGATAGGGATCGGGATGGGGCAGGGAGAAAAGGTGGAATATAGAAGCTGATAGACCAGTTAGCAGACTTGTAGGATTTGATGGGGGAGGGAAGTTACAGTGGAAATGGGGAGAAATGGTAGCTATGTGGGTGGTGAGGAATTGTTGATGGGAATGACATCAACAATTGCTAAAGGCTTAGCATAAGCCTTGCTCCTTGCAGGTATTCAGTAAGTAGTCAGGAATGAATGAATGAAACTTCCTTCCTTTCTAAAACACCATGACTACAGCCCTTCACTTCCCTGAGGAATTGAAGAATATGGTAAATTGTCATTCCTGAGCTAGATTCCATTTTCTAGTTGGGAACGGGGCTTTGGGTAAGTGTGTGTAGGTGTATGTGAGTGCATGTTAGTTGGGTATTTTTGGATATCATATCCCCTTCCATTCTCCAACTCTCTTTTTAAATATTTCACTGCTACCCTCCCCCCTCCTTTTTCAGATATAATGCAGGTTTCCAACAGCTCCTTAAGAATTATTTTCCCTTTGTGAAGCAAATTGAGTGGGGGCGGCCTGGGAGCTCTGCAGTTCCCCTGGGAGCTGGAAGGAGTTCGTTGCTCTGACTGCTGCTGGGAGAGGCTGGGGGTGAAGAATGCTTCTTCCCTGCTGCACTTAGGGCAGAAATCCATTTATTCCTTTGGATCATTTTCATTGAACTGCTTTTATTACTGTTTCTACCGCATCTCTTGCAACTAGAATGAAATGCAATCGAAATATGGGTTGAGTTTCACAAGGAGAAAAGGCCACGAACAACTACTGTGGCGTGTGACAGCCCTGAGCTCTGCGAAAACAAAGATGAGTCAAGCAGCTTCTGCAGATCAAAGGGAGCTGTCATACTGCTCCGCTAACAGCCGTGTTCAGTAGGGAGGAGGATCTCTGAAACACAAGTTGTGCCTTCCAGTGCTAGCAAAACTTTTAGAATTCCCTGGGGAAATAAATCCTTTTTCTCAGCATGAAGTTTCAAAAGTTAAACATGTAATCATAAAAGCAGAAAATCTGTTTTTCTTTGCAAAGATGGTATTGAAATACTTGCAAGACATCAAGAGGACTCAAAGGTCAGCTTCCACTTGCTTTAGGTGCCAGGACCCTGGAGGGTAGAATCTGATGCATGAACCCGAAGCTCTTCCTGCTGGTTCCTGCTCATTCCCCATCACTTCATCACTTGCTCTTGTACGTGGTCCTTTCCTGGTACCATGTCTTTTTTCTAGATGACAGCCTAGGATAGCTCTCTCACGTTTTTCTTTCTCTCTTTCTTGCAAACCCATTTCCATTCTCTCTCTAAGAGTATCTTAACCAGCCAAGTACAAAACCAGCTGAATTGTAGAACTGAATTTTTTTATATGTTTGACTATTAGTTTTACATTAAAAAGTATACGTTTTATATGTAAAAGTACAAACCGTTAGTTCTTCATTCCTCATTAAAAATGGAGACAGGTGAAATACATTATCATTTCTTTCTCAAAAAAATATTTTAAAATCCTGTTTTGTTTGTTTGTTTTTGAGGATTTTTTTTTTTATTTTATTGAAGTATAGTTGATTTACAATGTTGTGTTAGTTTCATGCACACGGCAAAGTTATTCAGTTGTACATATATATATGTTGCAGGAAGGGGGATCCCTTCCAGGGCCTGAAACTGGGCTCTTGTCTAACACTCGGAAATGAATTGTCCAAGAGGACAGATATACTGACAAAGCAAGAGATTTTATTGGGAAAGAGCACTCCGGTGGAGAGCAGTAGGGTAAGGGAACCCAGGAGAACATCTCTGTCACATGGCTTGCAGTCTCGGGTTTTATGGTGATGGGATTAGTTTCTAGGTTGTTTTTAGCCAATCATTCTGACTCAGAGTCCTTCCTGGTGGCGCATGCCCGTTCAGCCAAGATGGATGCCAGCAAGAAGGATTCTGGGAGGTGGTCGGACATGTGGTGTCTCCTTTTGACCTTTCCCGAACTCTTCGGGTTGGTGGTAGCTTATTAGTTCCGTGTTCCTTAGCAGGTTCCTTACCTCCTGTCGTAAAACAACTCATGCAAATGGTTACTATGGTGCCTGGCCAGGGTGGGCAGTTTCAGTCAGTGTGCTTCCCTTAACATATATACAAATATACTCTTTTTCAGATTCTTTTCCATTGTAAGTTATATAAGATATTGAATATAGCTTCCTGTGCTATACAGCAGGTTCTTGTTGTTTCTCTGTTTTGTAGATAGTAGTGTGTATGCATTGATCCCAAACTCCTAATTTATCCCTTCCAGCCATGTTTTCTTTTTAAAGTACTGATTTCCCTTTTGTAGGCCATTGGGTCTAGAGACAGAGATAAACAGACAGACAGACAAAGAGGTGAGTAAAAAAGGAAGGAAGGAAGAAAGGCCAACCCCAAGCACTTAAATTCCCTCCAGTGAGAGCAGCCTGTCTCATCAGACTTTACTCCTATTTTAAAATAAAGATGTTCTCTAATCAGCTGCATTCCAGGTTCGGCACAGGGTTGGCATTAAAAATGAATGTCTGTGTGAATACCTGGGATCTAGAAACTCTTCCTCATCTTTGGAGAGAGACCAAACACAGGGCTGTGTGAGGAAGCCCATGTTCAACAAGCATCTTTGAAAGAGAGGATTGCCAGCCAAATAGAGACCACATTCTCCACAGTACCTGCTGTATAGCATGGGTGTGTATACTTGTGTGTGCCCATATGAGTACACATATCCACACACACACACCCACCCCACAGGTTAAGAAGCAACACTCTGGACAAGTTCAGCCTTCCGTGAATGATGCCTTTGAACAGGGCCTGGGCACAGTCCCAGGGTGGGTTGGACAGCTCTTAGCTGCCCATTGTTAATAGTGGCCTAATTACAGAGATAAAACTATTAAGATTATTTATTTACATGTTGCTTAGTTTCTAATGTGTGTGCACATGTGTGTATATGTTCGTTTATTTCTTTTAACTGTTCTGACTTGGCATGTATTAATCTTATAGTTTAAAAAGTTTCACATTAAGAAATTTATCCGTGGTGATACTTGCATATTATTGCCTATCCTCTTTATCAGGAAGAGAGAAGTCTTCAGAACGTGGGTTGGAAGGGAAGTGGTATGAAGAGGAGAGCTGGAAAAGCAGGGCTAGGTTACCAAGGGGAATGCAAAGTTGGTTTCTACCTCGAATCACTGCCGTGAAAGCTCTGCCGACACCTATGGGTACTGAGGTGGATTTACTACGAAGATGTTGCTATTATTGCTGTCCAGTCAACAAGCTGTGTCCAGCTCCTCCGTCCATGGGATTTCCCCAGGCAAGAATACTGGAGTGGGCTGCCATTTCCTTCTCCAGGGAGTCTTCCCAACCCAAGAATCTAATCTGTGTCTCTTGCAGTGGAAGGTAGATTCTTTACCACTGAGCCACCAGGGAAGCCATATTATGAAGATATGGAAGTTTAAACCCCAGGACACCCTGCTTGCAGGGGCCAATGAGGGGCCCTGACAATGTAATCATACAGTCACATGTTTCTTTTAAAAATTATAAAAGTAAATGTTAACTAGACTTATTGCGGTGACCATTTTGCAATGTATAGAAATATCAAATCACTATGCTATGTAAAAGGAAGTAATATGTGGTAGGTCACTTATAGTGTGTGGTAGGTCACTTATCCTACAAAATGAAGAAATCAACAAACTCCTAGAAAAAGAGAACAGATTTGTGGTTACAGGTTGTAAAGGGGTGGGGAAGTCGGCGAGAACCAGGTTGGATAAAGGCAGTCAAAAGGTACAAACTTCCAGTTAGAAGATAAGTAAGAACTAAGGATAAATATAATTAACACTGTTGTACATTATATATAAAGTTTTTAAGAGAGTTGAAAGTCACTCAGTCATGTCTGACTCTTTGCGACACTATGGACTGACTACACAGTACATGGAATTCTCTAGGCCAGAATACTGGAGTGGGTAGCCTTTTCCTTCTCCAGGGGATCTTCCCAAAGCAGGTATCAAACCCAGTTCTTTCACATTACAGGCAGATTCTTTACCAGTTGAGCCACAAGGGAAGCTCAAAAATACTGGAGGGGTTAACCTATCCCTTCTCCAGTGAGTCTTCCTTACCAAGGAATCGAACTGGGGTCTCCTGCATTGCAGGCAGATTCTTTACCAACTGAGTTACCAAGGAAGACTAAAGACTATTCTTAAGACTAAATCTTAAGAATACTCATCACAAGGAAAAAAATCTTTTTTTTTCTATTTCTTCAATTTTGGATCTGTAAGAGGTGATGTTCACTAAACTTATTGTAGAAATCATTTCATGACGGGTGTAAATAAAATAGTCAGGCTATATACCTTAAACTTACACAGTGCTATATGTCAATTATATCTCAATAAAATTGGGGACATTCTCTGGTGGTCTTGTGGTTAGGTCTTGGCACTTTCTTTCACTGCCACGGCCTGGGTTCAATCCCTGGTCAGGGAACTAACATCCCTCAAGCCCCTCTGCCAAAAATTAATTAAATAAAATTGGAAAAGAATCCTAAAACTAAGATATTTTTACTGTAGTCACTTAAAACCACTGTCTCCACTCCTAATTCCCTGACACCCTCAAGTCATGGCTACATGTATATTTTAGATCTAACTAAAAGGAAGTTGAGTTGGGGACATATTTAGCTTGGTTCAACGGGATATATTTATGTGGTGCACAGTCTAAATGTATAGATGAATATTGCTATTTGACCTAGGGTAGGAAGACCTGCCAAGAGTCCTTTCACGACTCACTCTGGCCACTCACTCACTCGGGTGGCAAAATATTAAAGTGCAGGGCCAGAGATCATAAACTGGTAGGAAAGAGTCCTCCAGTGCCTGGCATCAGACATTGGTGAATAGTGAAGGAGAGACAAATCTGAAATTTACAGAGCCGAAAGCTCGTCTGTAGAAAATTCTTCCAGTTTTCAGACATGCAAAATAGTATAAGCAGACGATTTGGTTCTCATCAATCCCTGATCAAAATGAAAATTCCCTCCTGTCAGGAATATACATAACATAGTGTTTCTAATCATAAACACACAGTTCATTTTCCTCTTTTTGATGGAAGTTGTGCAAAAGAGAATTTATCAGAATTCTTGTGTTTACAGACACAATCTTGTAGCAGTACTAAAACAGCTAATGCATCTGTGTGTATGTTGTATGTTTTCTGCATCCCCCCAATGCTGACATATGAAGATATAAAAAATTAATAATAAACCATCACAATTAGGATATCATCAACAAACTGGTCAATGAGTATTATTATTTCAAACAGTATCTAAGATTAGTTATTACACACATATACCAATAACTTGAAATGCCCTGAAATCCTGTAGCACATATATGAAAGAAATTTGATAAAAGTTTTCCCAAATTAAATCATGGTTCTAAAATAATATATGACAGCTTCCTCAGGTGGCACTAATGGTAAAGAACCCACCTATCAACACTGGAGGCAGATGCAGATTCGATCCCTAGGTCTGCAAGATCCCCAGAGGAGAGCATGGCAACCCACTCCAATATTCTTGCCTGGAAAATCCCACGGACAGAGAAGCTTGGTGGGCTATAATCCATAGAGTTGCAACGAGTTGGGCACAGCTGAAGTTAGCATGCATGCACCAATAATAAAGTGAAGCAGAAAGAAAATTTTCTAAACTCTCAATAATAATATTTTAAAAAAGAGACGCTGAATTAATTATGCATCTGGGGTTTTTCTATGTTTTTCTGGCTAGAAAATATTGCAAAGTTATGGTTGTATTCAGATGCATCCAAAAGTGCACAGTCGGAAAATGCAGGGAAAAAGTTTTAGAGAGGTCTATCAGGTTTTTAAACAGTAAGCATATCATACTATTTTTCTGAATTTTGTGATGTGATATTTGTCAGCTTTTACATTGTATAATTAGTGCTATGTTTTCTCATTCTACCTATTCACTTCTGTAGCTAATTTTGTTCTTTTTTCTTGGTTAGAGCTCTCCTTTCTCTCCCGAAAACTGAATAAAGTCCAAGTCCTGCAAATCTTGGCTCGTTGTCCGTGACAGAAACACACATCTGGAATTTGCAGGAATCCAGAGAATACAGGGCTCACCTTGTGACCAATAAGGCGCCAATCCACACAGTTGTCATAATAAAATCCCAGATTATTAGCAACCCGGAGTAAAGACTCAGACTCCCACCTTGAAGGTGAGCGTGACAAAGTTCTGGCCCCTGGGATTATGCAACTTCCAGTTCCCATTAAGGATCGGGCACTACTCCCTCTACTCCTCCTTTTTTTCCTTTCCAGGGACTGGAACACAGATGTAGTGATGAGTGTCTTGGCCCTGTGGACAAGAACAACACTCTAAAGATGTTGAATCAACAAGGTGGAAAGAATGTAGGTTTCTAATCCCATGGAATAGCCCTATCTGTCAGCAAACCAGCCCTGGTCCACTTACACCAATATTACCATATGGGAGAGTAATAAAACTGTTTTGTTTAAACCCCAGTTATTTGGGATGCCCTTTTAAGCAGCTGATCTAATATCCTGATACAACCATAATAATCACCCCTTACACTTACAGGATTCTTTATTCTTTGTAAATTCTAGAGTGTCTCTTACCATGAGTAACTGCTGGTGAGGGGGTAAAAGCCATCATTTTAGATGCCCCAGGGAGTTGGATGCATACAGGACTAGGGGCATACAGGAGAGGCCCTGCTACAGCCAATTCACCCATAAGGCCCAGTTCCCAGTGGACACCAGATGTGTGTGCAGGGCTCCTGGGTGGTGAGCACACTGCGTATTTCCCCTCTTACCATTCAAAAAAGAATTTCTTCCTAACTACTCAATTTGGCTTCCCAGGTGGCTCAGAGGTTAAAGCGTCTGCCTGCAGTGCAGGAGGCCTGGGTTTGATCCCAGGTTGGGAAGATTCCCTGGAGAAGGAAATGGCAACCCATTCCAGTATTCTTGCCTGGAGAATCCCATGGACAGAGGGGTTTGATGGGCTACAGTCCATGGGTTGCAAAGAGTCGGACACGACTGAGCGACTCTTGGTAGAGCTGGGACAGTTCACATCCTTTCTCTCATCCTGCTGTGCTTTTCTAAATTTGCTGCAGCACACAGAGAGAAATATAAAGTACAGGAAGGTTTTTGCTTCAAATATAATGTGTCTCCCTCTCCCTCCACACCTCCCAGTTCCCTCCTCTTCTTCCTCCCTCCTTGGCAATCTGGTCATTAAACATGGCTATGCAGACCATAGCCTCCCAGAGATATTGGTGCTCATGTGAAAAGGACAACTGAGCAGGGTGGCAGCCCCGTGTGCTATGTGACAAGTTGCTCAGTCATGTCCGACTCTTTGCAACCCCATGGACTGTAACTCACCAGGCTCCTCTGTCCATAGGATTCTCCAGGCAAGCATACTGGAGTGGGTTGCCATTTCCCTCTCCAGGGGTTCTTCCCAACCCAGGGATCAAACCTGAGGCTCCTGCATTGCAGGTAGATTCTTTACTGCTGTGGTGAAAGAGGAGAGTTGAAAAAGTTGGCTTAAAGCTCAACATTCAGAAAACTAAGATCATGGCATCTGGTCCCATCACTTCATNTTTGGGACTTCCCTGGTGGTCCAGTGGTTAAGAATCTGCCTTCCAATGCAAGGAATGCAGGTTTGATCCCTGATTAGGGAAACTAAGATCCCACATGCTTCAGGGCAACTAAGCTCACAGGCTGCAACTAAAACCTTACACAGCCAAGTAAATAAATAAATTTAAATATATATATATATATAACAGGAACATTAATTTCAAAAGGACACAGAAGCCAGCTTGACGGCACTGCCACTGATCAAATCTGGGATAATCTGAGTGTCAAAACAACTCATAGTAAAAAAAAAAAACCCTCATAGTAATGATGGATTACAATTCTTTGCATATCAAAAGAATCCGTGAGTCCATACTGATATAAATAAACAAAAAACAAGGAGAAGAGAAAGCAAGTTTCTTTCTAATACATTAATGTCAACTAATAAATGTAGGAAAAATAATGGAATTTAAAGGCCACTGTTTGTCAACCATATAACAATAGTTCATTCAAGCAGGAAATTATCAATGGATATTAAAACCAACCGTGGGTGAAATTTAGAGCAGCGGAATGTTTACATAACTTCACAGTACCTCCTCAGAAGATGTTTATTACTTACAAATGGGTAAAGGGGGACTGCTTTACAGTAGAGAAGCCTGGCAGACACCACCTTAATAAGTGATCAAACTGAACATTACCAGCACGGGACAAAGCAATGTCATCATGTTCCACCTGATGGGATACGATAAAAGGACCACAGCATCACTTCTGTGCATCACCTGACTCTAATCAAGGGAGATCTCAGACAAATCTGAAATGAGGGACAGTCTACAAATTGACTGGCCTGTAACATTAAAGAATGTTAAGATAGGAGTAAAGATCAAGAAGAAGACTAAAGAGACATGACAATTAAATACAACACATGATCCTGGATTGGATCCTTTTGCTATAAAGGTCATTCTTGGGACAGCTGGCAAAACTTGAACAGGGTCTCTGGGCTAAGAATATGCTGCTGCTAAGTTGCTTCAGTCGTGTCTGACTCTGTGCAACCCCATAGAAGGCAGCCCACCAGGCTCCCCCGTCCCTGGGATTCTCCAGGCAAGAACACTGGAGTGGGCTACCATTTCCTTCTCCAATGCATGAAAGTGAAAAGTGAAAGTGAAGATACTCAGTTGTGTTCGACTCTTAGCAACCCCATGGACTGCAGCCCACCAGGCTCCTCTGTCCCATGGGATTTTCCAGGCAAGAGTACTGGAGTGGGTTGCTATTGCTAAGAGTATAGGGGAGTTCTTAGTGTGATCCTTACAACTTTTCTGCAAGTTTTAAATTATTTTTTAAAAACACAAAAAAACATAAATAGTGTGTCTAGAAAATAAGTCCTTATGCTCCCCAGGCCCAGCTTGTACACCATTCATGTAACTTTGGGGAAATTACTTTCCTTTTCTGGGTATACTTTTCCTTATTGCAAAAAGGGAGTTTTGTATATTAATAAAATAATCACTTTGGTCTTCTAGCCCAAACAAGGTAGCAGCCCCTCACCACCTCCCTCCACCCTGTTTTGAAGAGGGGGCATGGGGTTGAGCACAGGGGCTCTGAAGTGCCCTCTGCCTTTACCACCCTCGAGGGCAGTTCTGGTGTTTATGCAGGCAGGTGGACTTGGTGCTTGAAGGGCAGCCCCACCAGAGCATGATTCAGAATCACAAATGGCTTCAGCCACCTTTCTTGGACTTGAGTGAGTTTTCACTGGAATTATTTGGAGGTGTTCTTCTCACAAGCAGATCCCTGGCAAATCCTCCTAACACTGGCTTAAACCTCTGGGGGTTTGTCTGGCACCGTTAAAAGTCTAGAAGTAGACAGACTCAAGCTGGTACAGAAGCACAACCCCCTCACCTCTCCCGCCACACAAGGACTTGGTCTCATGGTCTCTCCACTCCATAAATCTTTACTTGTTATGCTTGTTGCCTTGAGCTTGCAATGTGGCTGCTGCTCCTTGAACAAGTCTGACATACTTTCATCTATGAAGTTTGCATTTGCTTTCTCTCTCCTGGAGTCCACTTCCTTGCATCTTTCAAGACTCTATCCCAATGTCACCTTCTTAGTAAGTGACTACTAAGGGAATGGCTACAACCCACCTTCATTACCACTACCATCAGTACCTAGAGCTCCCCATCTCCTTTCTCTGCTTTTCCGTGGTCACACATAATGTCATCTGAACCTACAAGAGGTTTTTTTTGTTTATGTCTTTCTCCCCATCCTAGAGTTAAGCACCATGAAGAAAGGGGCTTCTGTCTGCTCTGTTCACTGATGTACACCCAGCACTTGGAACAGAACTTAGAATACAAGGGTAACAGGTGCTCAATAAATTTTTTTTTCCAGTGAAGAATGTACTTCAGGAGTTGTGTTTGAATTCTAGGCAGGAAGAGGAAAACTGGGTGTTCAGCAAAAGCAAAAACATTTCCAGAAATCCCTAGCTGACTTCCACTTACATCTCCTTGGCCAAAACCATGCCCTGTGGGTGTCATTGCTGCACAGAGTCTGGGAATATGAGTATTTTCAGTTAGGTGCACTGCCCTCCTTGAACAAAGTTATTGTGTAAGTAAAGACAAGGGAAGAATGGATATTGGGAAGGCAAACTGCAGTGGCCACCACATAGATCTATCCTAGATGTAATAAGGCAGAACCTCTGAGGGTGGCAATTTTACTGCAGGTTATAAGAAAAACAGTCAGGAAAAAAAAAGAAAAAGATGATCCCAGAGCAAATTTTTCTTAAGCCATTCTGTTGTGATGGATACAATGGTTGCGAACATCTGTTTTGTTGACTGCCCGGAGCACACTCCACCCCCACTGCTAGCCCCGCCAACATTTTTGAGGAATATATTTCTACCATCATCACCCCATGTACGTGTGGTTACAGAAGTAGGACTCTTGGAGGTCACGTTCATATATCATGCTCCCATCCATCGGACCCAAACCACTGAATTGGAATCACATTCCCAGGAAGTTGGCACTGGGACTTCTAAGTCTCTCCGAATGACTGAGTCATGTAAACACAGCTGTTGGCAGATGTATTTTCTAAGTCACGGACTGGAGCAGCTGAGGAAAGACCATGCACCTCACACAGACAGAAGTGCAGTGAGATAAAGAGGGTCCTTGTGGGGTCTGAGTCCCTGGTACTAGGTTGTTCCTGAGAATGTAGTCTGTCTTTGTCTTTGGGGCTCCATAGCATGCTTCTGAGTGTCCTTATTTTGTTCAGGCCAGCTTAAGAGAATCTTTAGTCATGGGGAAGAGTTCTAATTAACACACACTTAGCCTTAGGCAACTGAAAACAGAAAGAAGTGACTCTGTGGAGATCAGATGCCCAGCCACAGAGGAAGAGAAACCTGGCAGTTGCCTTATCAACAACAAAGCTGTCTACAAGAGACCCCAGCCAAGGGTAAGCTTCTGCCCTCTGGCTGTTTCACTGGAATTCTGGAACTATCTAGCTCAGCCACTCAAGTGAGCCCAAAGCTAATAGGAGGAATGAGCGGCTTTAAAATAGGATCTCAAGGGTAAGGGTCTGGAGATCTGGTTTATTCCCACTACTCTTTCCTTTTGTCCCAGGCTTGCACTACTTGTAGAACATGTAGGGTGCCTATCAGTTCCGAGGTACAGATGGGCTAGTGAGATGAGGCACAGAATCATAAATTACAGGCTTCACAGCCTCAGCACTAAGCCCACATCTTTAGCCACGTTTCCCTGTATCTCATCTGTAAACTAGGGACAAAAAGTCCTACCTGGGAGAACTACAGGTGTATAAAGATTGGGCTTCCCAGGTGGCACTAGTGGTAAAGAACCTGCCTGTCAATGCAGGAGACGTAAGAGATGCTGATTTGATCCCTGGGTCAGGAAGATCCTTTGGAGGAGGTCATGGCAACCCGCTCCAGTATTCTGGCCTGGAGAATGCCTTGGACAGATGAGCCTGGCGGGCTACAGTCCATATCCCTTGAACAGAGGAGCTTGGGGGGATACAGTCCATAGGGTCACAAGGAGTCAAACACTACTGAAGCGACTTAGCATGATAGCAAATTATCGATACCTAAAAATACCTGACAAATCCGTACAGCAGCAGAGCCCCGGAACCCCCTTACATCTCAGGGCTGGAGCCCAGTGCAAAGGAAGGAGGCCCCTCCAGGAAACCATCAGTGTCACCATTTTATATATTTTTGCTGTGCCACGGGGCCTGTGGGATCTCAGCTCCCTGACCAGCGATCTAACCTGGGCTCCATCACTGGACTGCCAGGCAACTCCCTGGGCTTTACATTTTTTTTACCAGCAACTACTTCTCATTTCCTATAAGACTGCCACACTACAGGGAGCCAGCAGATGAACTCAGAGGGAGGAAAAGAGGCCTTGGGAAGACAGGGTGAGAGGAAGCTAGTTTTTAATTATTTTAATTCTGTACCCACCATGTGCCAGGCATATGGATGTGCTTTTCCCACATTACTGCCTGTTTTAATCTCTCTTGGCTGATAAACAGAGAAACAGAAGGGGCAGAGCTGTGAAATGATACTGACAGCTAATGTGGACAGCATCTAGGCGTTCTGAGATCTGCTCATAGCTCAAAACAAACTGGAAGGGGACTGCTAGCCTAGAACACGAACAGCTGCTGCCATACTCGGGCACAGGCTTCAGCCTAGAGCCCAAGCCCTGCCCCTTTGGCCCCACTGCTCAGATGGAGCCCCTGTTATGAAGTAGCCAGTATTCCCAGGTGCTGATCACTCCTGCTGGGGTCCAAGTACTCTTGAACCCCTCTCAGAAAAAACCAAGGAAGAGAAAGAAGGGAGACCATAAAAAAGAAACGCAAAAAGAGTCAAAGGGAAGAGAAGGCAGGCAACCAACTTTGTAACGATACTCATTCCTTTATTATCGACTGTGTTAATTTGAACAGGGCTGGGGCCTGCAGGCTGCTGGCAGCATTGAGCTGCAGGTGCATTTCAGCTTGACAGAGAGATCTCATCCTAAGCCAAGGAGACAGAGGGTAATGTTTTATATATATATTTATATATTACATATGTCCTGTATCGTCAACTGTATAGAGTGAAAAGAACGGGCCACTGCATTGTTAATCGCTGTCCTAAAGACCATAGCAATAGACATGGAAATTTGGTCCTAATCAAGGCCCTTACTTTGTCAACCAAGTGTTGGATACATCAAAAGGAAAAGAAGAGAAAGAGACTGAGAGACTGAGATCCAGCCACCCCGGTGGCCCTGTTCCCAGCATATCTTACACGGAGTGTAAAGTGTCCCCTGTGGAGCTAAACGCACACACACATAAACACGCGCACACACACACACACATACACAAAACTGCAGGCAGGAGCTCCTCCTCTGACCACACCTTGGGCCTAGCCCTCCAACTGAGGGTGGGTAAGTTGGGTACATTGTGCTATAAGACTGTGAGGGTCAAGTGAGCAGACAATGCAGAGTCGATGTGTCCAAGTGATGAATGAGGGTAACACGTGAGGCTTCATCCACAAACAAGAGATCACTGGGAGAGGCTGCTCAATGCAGGCCTAGAGGTCCCTCTGCGCCCAGGCCACGTGGAAAATTTCTACACGCCACTCCTGTCCTAGCCACAGCTGAATCTCTGATCTGAATCCTGAGTCTCAAACCATCATCTGGGCTCTGATGAAAAATGCTTCCTTGAAGGACAGGAGCCAGTGGAAAATGAATGGCCCAACCACCTGGTGTCATAGTTACAGCAGCAATGATAGCATCATTGAAGTAAACCAAACCACAGCTTGGTCCTCAGGGCAGAAATTGAGCTGTGTCCAAGAAGGGTTCATTTCCTGATGGAAAGAGAATAACCAGGTAGCCACTCCCCACCGCCACCTCCCACACACCAGATTTCAGGCAGCCCTGTCAGCTTCATGCCTTTCCCCAGAGACTAAACTGCTCATATTCTAGTAACTGGAGACTCCATATTAGGTCGTTTTTCAGTCCCAAACTATGCGTTTTCATTCATGACTACCTCTTCATTCTTCCACCAAAATATACACTTAAAAGGTAAGTCAATTAAAATTAATCTTTCTTTTTGGTAGAAATTTACCCGAGATACCTGGAGACATCTTGGGATGTCTCAAAGGGAAGTGAGATGATTTCCTTAGGGACCAATTTGCACAACGCTGAAGGGTTGTCAACAGAAGGGCTGTCATTAGTCTTGTCAACAAAACAGTGCCCAACCAATGTGATTCAGGAACAGGGGCAATGGGCAGACTTGGCAGGTTGTGCCTGGGTCTCCTTCTCCTGTGCTCCATGAGCGGGCAGAAGCATCAGATTTCCGGTACCTTTGTTTAGCCAGAGGGAGGACACTGATCCTCCCACTAGTAGCGGGGATACAGGCTGCTGCAGGGAATGAGGGCTGGAAGCAGCACCATCTCAAAGATGGAGAGTTGGCCTGATTCCTTGTCAGCCAAAGTGACTTCTCAGAGGGAACGGAAACAAATGGACGTCCCTTGATGACTGTCCACACTGTCTCCATTACTGTTCCATGTCCCGGATGTCCCGAGGAGGCAGCGACTGGTCGGTTCACAGTTCCCTTCCCCGAGTTGGGAAGGTGGGCAGGAAACAGTTCGGGAAGCCATGAGTTCTTGCCAAAGCTGAAAAGCATGGGCTGTGAGGATGGGGTCACTGGAGTCCTTGGTAAGGAGCCCGAGAAGTGGAAAGAGGCTGTTTGAAACCCGGAAGGCGGAGAGTGGGGCTCTCCCTTCACCCGGCGCACATGCTCACATCAGCAGGATGGGTGTCTTCTGTCCTCAGCACACATCTTCTTATTTCTCTAGTCCCAGAAAGCGCTCAGCAGCTGCTCACCGGCGGCGCAGGAGACGGGAGATTCCGGGACAAGCCAGGAAGGAAAAAATACACACAGGCACCTGCGTCTTCCCTTCTGGGCGCAACTGACCGGAAGGAGAGTGAGGTCTGACTGGAGCAGCGGGGTGGGGTCTAAGTCAAGAGGAGGAGGTGGCTGTGGTGAGCACGGCAGGGTCAGGCGAGGGCTCCTTTCCCACACGAACTGAGTTCCACGAATAAATAACATTAATTAAATAAAGGAGGCTAAGAGCCGGCAGAGGCACGCCTGCCGGGGGCCCCTCCCCCCAACATACGCACACGCACATGCGCCCACACACGCACACGCACGCACGCACACCGAGCGGCAGCGAGATGAGCCAGGGTTGGCCGCCCCGTCCCTGGGGGCGGGGACGGGGCAAGCCCGACCGAAGGTTGTCACTCGTGGTCGAGCACTGCTGTGGGGCGCAGAGCAGCAGAGGCGGCCAGCGAGGCGTGTGCGGTGGGAGGCGGAGGCCGCTGAGGACTCTGGCACCTGCAGGGGTGTGGATGAGGTTGGGGGGTTGGGGGTGCAGGTAACAGAAAAAAGTGAGAACTTTTCTTTCCGTCATCCTGTCGCTGTAGGAACTCAGCCCCCACAGTCCCAATTATCAGTCTCCCTTCACGCCCTTTGGGTACAACCACACCCTCCTCAACGTCCCCCAGCCCCTCACCTCCCCAACTGTGATTTCCGCGCTAAGTCCATTGCCCACTCTGACCATGATGATACTGACCAGGATCTGGACTTCCGGACTTTAGACGTGGAAGGTCTTTCCAGAAAGCTGTCCAACCGCATGAGCCTCTCCATGTGTAGTGCACGGGGGTCTTGGTCTTGGTCATGAGAGAATTCCATCTCAAAGACCGCTGGCGGGGACACATCCAACTCCAGAAACATGATGTTCTCAGCCTGTGGCGAGAACATCAGGCCAGAGGTGAGCCCTGGCCAGCATCTTCTGGGCACTCGGGGAGATAATAGGAGTAGAAAGGGTGATGAGGCAGGTAGAGGAAGCAGCGGTTGCAAGCATCCACCCACCCTATTTCCCAGCTTCTTACCCTGTACCTGGGGTGGGACCCCATTGCCATGGCAACCCGAGCATACTGGCTGATCGGCCTCTTGTAGCCCACTGCAGACGTTGGCCGCTTCTTCATTTGGCTGCTATTGCTGTAGGGAAGAGACTATATTTTAAATCAATTTCCTCTGAACACATAGGGAGAGTGATATCATGAAGGATTACATATCATTCAGGTAGTCAGGAGGCCACACAGATTGCAAGTTCTGGAATTTGCTTCTCTTTGCTCTAATACAATCTGACAACTCAAAAGAGTAATAACACAAGACATTTCTTCACTCTTGTTGCTTCAAATTTTTTCCACAGTGAAAAGGTCTGACTGAAGACTGGAATGAAGAAAAGCAATCCAATCTTATTTTAGCTGTCAGACTCACAGACTGGCTTCACATACTACATTAAACCATTAATTAGTGTTTCTGCTTTTCATTTTCTTTCATAGGTTTTAACACAATAAAATGATTAGCAACTCAGGCTCGAAATGCAAGAACTCCAAAATAGCCAAAACAGTCTTGAAAAAGAACAAAGGGAGAAGATTCAAATTTTTCCAGATTCAAAACTTACTGGTGGTGGCTTAGTCGCTAAGTTGTGTCCCTCTTTTGCAACCCCATGGACTGTAGCCCACCAGGCTCCTCTGTCCTTGGGATTCTCCAGGCAAGAATACTGGAGTGGGCTGTCATTTCCTTCTCCAGGGGATCTTCCTGACCGAGGGATTGAACCCAGGTCTCCTGCATTGCAGGCAGATTCTTTACCAACTGAGCTATAAGGGAAGCCCCTCAAAACTTATTACAACATTGTAATTCAACTATACATTAATAAAAAATATAAAAATTACGAAGTTACAGTAATGAAGGCTGTGTGATACTGGCATAAGGAAAGACATAAAGATCAATGGAATGGAATTAAGAATCTAGAAATAAACCCTTATATTTATTACAAGCAACTGATTCTCTATAAGGGTACCAAGACTATTCAATGGGGCATGAACAGTCTCTTCAGCAAATAGCACAGATACAGTTGGATAGCTATACACACACACAAAAAAAACGAAGTTGGATACTTCCCTTGTACCATATATAAAAAACTAACTTAAAAATTAATCATAGACTTCAATGTAAGGGCTAAGCCTATAAGACTCTTAGGTAAAACAAAGGAGTAAATCTTCATGACCTCATAAAATGGGAGAAATTATCTGCAAATCATCCATGCGATATATCAGTTGTATTTCAGTTCAGTTCAGTTCAGTCGCTCAGTCGTGTCTGACTCCTTGCGACCCCATGAATTGCAGCATGCCAGGCCTCCCTGTCCATCACCAACTCCCAGAGTTCACCCAAACTCATATCCATCGAGTCGGTGATGCCATCCAGCCATCTCATCCTCTGTCGTCCCCTTCTCCTCCTGCCCCCAAATCCTCCCAGCATCAGTCTTTTCCAATGAGTCAATTCTTCGCATNCAGGATTTGAAATAGCTCAACTGGAATTCCATCACCTCCACTAGCTTTGTTCATAGTGATGCTTTCTAAGGCCCACTTGACTTCTCATTCTAGGATGTCTGGCTCTAGTTGTGTGATCACACCATCATGATTATCTTCGTCATAAAGATCTTTTTTGTACAGTTCTTCTGTGTATTCTTGCCACCTCTTCTTAATATCTTCTGCTTTTGTTAGGTCCATACCATTTCTGTCCTTTATTGAGCCCATCTTTGCATGAAATGGTCCCTTGGTATCTCTCATTTTCTTGAAGAGATCTCTAGTCTTTCCCATTCTGTTGTTTTCCTCTATTTCTTTGCATTGATCGCTGAAGGAAGGCTTTCTCATCTCTCCTTGCTATTCTGAGTTGTATTTAGAAGCTATAAATAACTCTTATAAATCAACAATAAAAAGACAAATAATCCAGTTTAAAACTGGACAAAGGATTTGGATAGCCATTTCTACCAAGAAAATATATAATGGCCAATAAGCACATGAAAAGATGCTCAACACTATTAGTTATTATGAAGATGTAAATCAAACCCACAGTGAGATACCACTTCATGATATCTCATTGGCTACTAGGATAACTATAATCCTGGAAGACAGATAATAACACATGTTGGTGAAGATACAGAGAAATTGGACCCTCCAGGCATTGTTGGTGGGAATATAAAATCATGCAGCCTCTTTGCAAACAGTATAGCAGTTCTTCAAAAAGTTAAACATGGAGTTTACCATATGACCTGGTACTTCCATTACTAGAGGGACATAGTCAAGAAAACTGAAAACATATGCCCTACTAAAACTCATACATGAATGTTCAAAGAAGAATTATTCATAATAGCCAAAAAGTAGAAATAACCCAAATGACTGTTCATTTATGAAAAATAAACAAAATGCGGAATATCATAGAATGGAATATTATTCAGCAACAAAATGGAATGAAGGACTGATGCATGCTACAACGTAGAACCTTGAAAACATTTTGCCAAGTGAAAGATAGTAGATATAAAAGACCACATGTTGTATGATTCCATTTATATGAACTATCTGGAATAGGCAAGTCCATAGAGACAGAAAGCGGATAGACTGGTGGTTTTCTAGGGATGGGGACACTAGGGAGCTAATGGGTTTAAGGTTTCTTTTTGGAGTGATGAAAATGTTCTGGAATTAGACAGTGGGGTTGTAATATAACTGTGAGTATACTAAAATCCACTGAATAATATACTTTAAAATGGTGAACTTTATGTATAGTTTATATCTCAATAAAGCTATTACTTATAAAACAAACAAAACTCAGGCTTTGCTTTTAAAACATGCATATTCTTTGACCCAAATTCCCATTCCTAGGAATTTCCCTATGGAAATAATCAGAGATGGGGTCGAAAATTTGGGATGTTTACTACAATATTATTTACAAGTACAAACAATTAGAAACAAACCAAATGTGCACCAGAATGGGCAAGTTAAATTATTCAGTCATGTGAAGGAATATTATGCAGTCATATTGTTTTTGGCTTTATGTAGCCATGAAAAGATTTCTATAACATATTAAGTAAAAAAGCAAATAAAAAGATGAAATTTGTTTTGATTTTATTTTATTTTTTATTTTTTGTTTTGATTTTAAAGAAGTGTATATACATGTGTGGATGCTTAGAAAGAAGTTTGGATATTCAAAGAAATGTTAATAGTAATTGTCTTTGGATGGTTTTACAATTTTTTAAATATATGTTTATATCTAATAAGTTATTTCAAATACCCAGAAAAGCACAGAAAATAATATACATTTATTTACCTACCATCCAGTTTTGCTAAATCTTAACATTTTATTATATTTAACACCAAATCTTTTTTGATAAGTAAAGTGTAGGCACAGTTTTTAAGACTTTCCTTCTCTAGAATTAATCCCTCTCTTGAATTTGGTGATTATTAATATCAGGCATGTTTTAATATTTATATATGTATATATTCATAAACAACATATATAGGATTGTATGCCTACTTCTAAATTTTGTACTGTATAGTATAGATACGTTTTTTGCGTGCCCAAATATGTCTTTTATATTTATCCATGCTGCTCTAGATTAGATGATTACAGCTTAATTATACTGATTATCTTAAGGTTTCAATATAGCATTTTATGTTTTTTATATGTTCTCTTGTTGATGGACATCTAGGTCAATTCCTTTTTCTCTCTTCCTTTCTATCTAACACAGTGCTGTTGTAAAGACTTCTGTATGTATAGGTATCTTTAAGTATATATTCAACAGTTTCTTTGGGGTATATACCCAGGAATGGAATGGTTCCAACATGCATCTTCAGTTTTACTAGATATTGCCAAAGTGGCTATATACCTACAAGAAAGTTCCCATTGCTTTATATTCTGGCCAACTCACAGTATGTTAGACTTTTTATACTCTCAGCAACTTAATGAGTGTGAGGTATTTGATTATTCAAAACAAATAAAAATAGGAAAGAAAACAAGACAGTTATTTCCACTAAAAAATTAACAGGGTTTATAGTCAGGCAGATTCAAGTGAATGCTGGCTCTACCCCTTAGACTTTGTTACCTTGGGAAGCAGCTTATTATCCCTGAGATTCAGATATCTCATCACCATCCTACAGAACTGCTGAGATTAACAAGACAAGCACGTAGCACAATACACCACAAGGGCTCAGTACGTGGCAGCTGTGATGATTATTTATTCTCAGTTCCACTTGCTAATTTCAAACAGGGATACGAACGAGCAATGAAAAAAGCCAAAAGGCAGACAGAAGACAGAAGAGAAGAAAAAACAGGCTGAGTAATTCAGAGATAGGACATTCTGTCCTTGACTAGGAGAACAAGCCGTTCAGGACCTGACCTTACAACGCCAGCCTTCTGCCAAGCAAGTAGTGAAAAACCAGTCTCAGGTTTTATCTAAAAGAATGCTGGATTCCACTTGGGGTTCCCACCAACCCCTCTTCATAGATGAAAAGGAAGGGAGGAGGAAGCTGTAGAAACCCCAGCTTGCTCTGCTGTGGACCCTCTGAGAGGTGGGGAGGCGGCTTTTGGCAGAGAGGAGCAGGAAAATCAGTAAAACAGCTTATCATTTATAAGGTGCATCTCTGCATCTCATTCAAACTTTACAACTTCCTGAGGTTCAGATGGGACAGAAAAGGAGACTGAGGCTGAGAAAAGTGAAATGCCTTGTGCGCCCAAGGTCATACAACTAGAAAGAGATTGGGAACTGAATTTTCCCAAATGCTCCTTTTAGACGCCACGCTGTCTTTCAGGAGCACACACACAACTGTCTGGGCCTCAGCGTGCCTCGAAGGCTGCAGGCTCTGGAACAGGACAAGCGAACAGGGCTGGACGAGCAGAGCCGTGGATCAGTGTGAATTGGCAGCTTGACCCAATAAAGATGCCAGGGCTATTCTGGGCGGCAGCAGGGAAGAAGGGGTGGGGGAGGGGAGTCTGTAATTGGGACACCAAACTTCCATCTCCTCTCTCTCTGCCCCAGGCCTACTTTCCATGATTGATCCCTCTGTAGTAAGCAGGTTGTGGCTGACAGCCCAGAATAGAGGCCTGGCTCTGGAGTATCCACCCCTCCCGAAAGAAAGCCACAGCAGTTATCCTGTGCTTAGTAGATCCTCAGAGTTCTCTTAGGACCCTCTCTCCACATAGCTTCTATCACAAGATTATATATATTCTCCCCTTAATATTAAAAATATCAGTCCCATCTCAGAGGCTGATCCCAATCTCATTGCCAGCTGTCTGCTCACCATACTTTTCTTCTATTCTGAAAACCAGCAGCCAACATCACAGGGTGTGTTTTCTCATTCCACGTCCTTTACAAGCACCCACCACAGCAAATCTGACTTTTCTCCATGATTGATCAGTCCCCCCGTCCCTGTGGGTCAGCTGTCCACCTTGCAGCATCCGTTGGCTCATCTGAACTGCCCCACCCGCTTCCCACACCCCCTCCGCATGGCTCAGCGCCTGCCTGGGAAGGCAAAAACTTCTCCTTGTTTCAGATTCTTTTTCAGTTTTCACAGGCCTGGGAATAAATCTAGGGACTCAACCCAGAGCTGAGAATGTTCTGACTGAGGTAAACTTTGCCTCTGTAACAAAACCAGCTTAACCTTCTATCCTTATTCTGTTTAGAGCAAGGAATGCTCTCTCTAAACTTGGAGGCAGCCTGATTTAAAAATCAAAATCCAAAACAAAAGCAACAAATCAAACTGTCCTTCTATGGCACTTGTAAGAGATGATGACAAACTGGTTTCTCTGGAGTCCCCAAAATCATCATCTTGGCTTATTGGTATGACAGCAATCATTTATGGGCCATCTCCTCTGTGCGAAGTAGTGGCCTAGAACAGCCCCCCACCTCCCCAACACACACAGACACACGAGCGTTATTTCATTTCAATCTTGACAGTCCTGCAGGGATTTTTGTTTCATCATCCTGACTCTGCAGGTGAAGAAACTTGGGTTCAGAGAAGTTAAGAAATCTCGAGGCAGAGCAGGGACCAGAATTCCAAATGTTCTACATCCCAAATCCAGTCTCTTTCTACTGCACCATGATGCTCTGAAAAGAATCTAGAGTGGCCAGGAATGCAAAGAGCAAAGGGCTGAAGTTACAAATAGAATTTTTGAACCGCAAAACACGGGCTATAGATACTGCCAAATATACAACCCTTAGAAGACAGTTGTGTATAAATACAATTAAAAATAAAGTATATTATGAGAAGCCAAACATAAAAGGTCCTACTTGTAAAACTGTGATGGTTGAAGGTGGCTGCCAAGATTTTCTTTTCAAAGTAACTTTAACCAAAATTATTTGCGATTGTGGAACAAACCTCACCTGAAGTTACTGTATATCAGTGAGAGACAGTGGAGAAGAAAAAAAAGGGACAGACTTCCAAAATAAGTTGATATGAGTGTGTTTCAAGGGCTCCCCAACAATAACTCCTTGTTTTAGAAAGAAGCACAGGGAAGAGTGTGGGGGTAGATGCCTGCAGCTAGAGGAGGAGAGGAAATGTTTTTTCCAGCAAAAGCTTTCTAGAGGGATAGCATGACTTTAGGTAATTTCTTTCCAACAATGCTTTTGTCCTCTCATTTTGAGCAGCCTTCAGTGTCTCAACCCCAGAACACCACAGGCCAAAGTGAAGCAGAATACTCCACAGGTGAATTGAGCAAACGGGACAATGCCTTCATTAGTTAAATATATTTGGGGACAGAAGAGGTTTTCAGCCCTGATCAAGTTATATTGCAAACAGTGGGACCCAGTCCTCCCAGAGAGGCAACTTGTTCCACAGTCTCAGGCCCCAGAGCTCCCCGAAATGGGGGAAGCTGCATCCAAGGCCCTCTCCTCTCTGGCTGTGAAAGGAGGGGCTTGGGGCACAGAACCAGGCCAGTGACTCTGACACCAGGATGCTACCCTGGGGCACTCTGTGCTGACTCATTATCTCACTTGGGAATTCCAATTAGGGGGAAAGTGTTTTTACTTTAACCACTAACTGCTGTGGAAAAAAAATTACTTTCATAAAAATCTTCCTAGATCTGTTACTACTTCTCTGTTGTATTTTTGTGTTTTTTAAAAAAGTTCTGAGATAAATATTATTTATTGCAGTTATCAGACAATGGACAGGTGACATTAAAAAAGAAAATAATTTGGAGCAGTAATTCAGAATAGCATGTAGTTGACTACCTGGTATTTATTAACAAATATTTTTGAAGTAATTTATTTATTGGAATTTTTTCTTAAATAAATCTATAATACCTGTTTATATCAACCGAATTTAAGTACAGTGGAGAACACTGAGATGTCACAATTGCTTTAATACTTTTTACCCTTATCCAGATTATTTTCTACACAAAATATATACTCTGCATTTCGAAGAGGTACATACAGATTCTGTATGAAATAGCATGGTTAAGTTGTGAATATACTTAACCGTAACTTTGAAAAAGCTTGTGAAAGTATTTATATGTTTACAATTTTAATATAAAATTTTATGGGAACACAGTCCTTTTGGGATCCATACAAATGTGGGCTGGTGAACAACTGTATACAGATTTAAGCCAACAGGGTATGTACACTGGTTCTTCCCAAAAAGTTATGGAAATGAAAACACTACAGAGTAAGCTAAAGCAAGCAGCTTTTGAGGAATGAGCCAAATTTTTAGGCTTTCCAATGACAAAGAAAACACTGAATCTTTCTCTCTTTGCCTTACTAGGCTGCTACTGCTGCTAAGTCGCTTCAGTCGTGTCCAACCCTGCGACCCCATACACAGCAGCCCACCAGGCTCCTCTGTCCCTGGGATTCTCTAGGCACGAACACTGGAGTGGGTTGCCATGTCCTTCTCCAGGTGCCTTACTAGGCAGGAGAGGGAATAATCAACAGTAAGCAAAGATACCAAGCAACAGTAAGCAAAGATACCAAGTAGAGGACTTCTATTTTACAAACTGTCATTGGTATCTAAATACTATTTAACATGTGCTATTTTAAGATAGCTGTTTTAATTTTTTAAAGTCTGTGTATGGTTTTTCAGTGTATGCACACCACTTTATTTTTGCAAAAAGAGAAGTTATTTTAAATTTAGAAGTTTTAAAAAATTTTACAGTTATTTGAGTAAAAGGAAGAAAGTAAACTTTAAAAAAGTAGAATAAAGAATGGAAATTCATAAACATTAAGCAAAAAGTGTATTTTAGCTTCAGGCAAAGTACCACCATGCTTTGAAGTCTGGAGTGGGTGCTTAGGCAGTCAAGTAAAAATTGCAGGGACAATGTTTTGAGAAACGAATAAACTCTGAAGCATGAAATTTTCAAAACTCGAATCAAGATCCCTTTTCATCTGCAGATTAAAGAAAGAGGCATGATGATTAAATGCAATGCACCATCACAGGTGGGCTGGTGCGGGTGGGGAAGAATTGCCTTAATGGATATTATTGAGCTAACTGGCTAAAACTGAATATTGTTTGTTGTGTATTCATCTGGTGTCAATACAGAATTTCCTGAATCTGATCACTGTACTGTGGTTATGTAAGAGAATGTCCTCGTTCTTAGGAAATATGGGTAAAGGGTTGACTGCCTGCAACTTAATCTCAAATTGTTGGGGGCAGGGGATTAATCAAGCAAGATGTGGCAAGATGCTAACAACTGGGGAGTTTTGGTGAAAGGCACACGGGAATTCTTTGTATTATTGATTTTCAAAATTAAAAATTCAAATATAAATCAACTATAACCCCCCAAAAATTTTTTTAATAAAGTTAGCCAGTAAAAAAAAAAAACAAAAAACCCAACATACCTTTCCAGAGCTTCTCTCATCCATCTCTAATGTAAAGAAATTCCTCTACCTACAAACTTTCACCTCAAGATCTTTGTAAGCACAAAATAACCTTACAAAACCTCACCAGCATCTTCCTCCAGTAGATGGCAATGAAACAGTAGTTTCTGAACCTAGCTTCCCTGTAGAATCAGCTGGAGGCTTTGAAAAAACAAACAAAAAAAGTCCTGGGATCCACCCATAAGACCCCTTAAATCAGATTCTCTGGAGCCCAGCTCAAAGGTGATTCTAGATGCAGCCTGGGTGGAGAACTTCTGCACTTAATGATATATTACTACAGGTCTCCACTTAGATTGGAAAGGCGGATTTTAACTCCAAACTGACACCATTGAAAAGTCCTTTACTCGTGAATTGGCTGCTTACCAACTTACACATGGGGTATGTATGTCAAGATTGGTTCTCCCCAAAGAGTAATGGAAATGAAAACACTGCAGAGTAAGCTAAAGCATAAAGCAAGCAGCTTTTGAGGAATGAGGCAAATTTTTAGGCTTCCCAATGACAAAGAAAACACTGAATCTTTCTCTTTGTCTTACTAGGCTAGGAGATGCAATAATTCAACAGTAAGCAAAGATACTGATTGCAGGACTTGGGCAGGATCATCCCTTCAGAAAGTAGGCAAATCAAGTAGGCAATCTGATGCTCCAGTGAGGAGTTATGGATCTCTAAAATTAGCTTCCCACTCCAGCTTTGGGGAGACTCTTGCCCTAACTTGGTATTAATATTCCTAGGATAGATAAAGAATTGCCAGGGAAGTGCACTAGTGTCCTGCCTCCGGAGCACCCCTGTACACAGATTTTCAACGAAGGGAGAGCGGTTCAGCTGGGTGAGGCAGTCACTCGGCTGGGTGTGCCTGTCCAGTCTTGTTCTTCAGGGCCACCAGCAGAGGGAGCTGCACACCCAGCCAATGGATGCAAACTAAGAGCTAGGACGTGGAAACAGGTGGAAATGCTGAATCACCCAGCTGAGTAAGGCTACAAAGACCTCACCTGTCTATCATTTCTTGATCCGGTTCCTTTTCTGTATTCCTCACTGGACTGTGAGCTCTGACAGTGTCTTAATGACCTTATGTCTGCAGAGTCTCCCACTGTGTCTGACACGCAGTAAGTGTTTGGCAATATTATCTATTGATGCTGTTTTGGGCATCTGACAAACGAATATTCACCAGATTGGCCAAATGTTAGCCAGCTAGTATTTTCTGGACCAACAAGACACTGTATTTAACGTTCCCTCCTTCATGGAGATCCTTGTATTTGGTCCTGAAAAAACCCATCCTCCATCTCCCCCAAGCGCCTGGCCACCCCCGACCAAGGGTGAGCTTGAGAGTCCCTAGGCCCAGAGAGCGGGATGGGAGACTCACGCTCCACTAGGAACAAGGGGCTGGAACTTCCACTGCTCCTCCTCGCAGTCTAGGAAAAGCCGGTTCATGATCTTGTTCTTCTCCTCTGGGGGGATGAAGTTCTCGATGATCAGGTACCTGGGAGCAGGAATGAGGTAGAGATGGGGGTTTGGGGAGTGAGACCATGCAGTGCAGGTGAAGGTTGCAAGAGAAGAGACAAGCAAGACACAAAGAGGCAGAGGGAACAGAGAAAATGGAGGTAGGGGGTAGGGGGTCCCTAGAGAAACAATAGGGCCTGGAAATCACAGTTTCTCAAGCAAAGATTATAGACTCAGGGCCTTAGGAGTTACCTCTGGGCAACACCCAGCATGCACTTTACAAGGTTCATCTAATGCAGGCAGAGGACAGAAAGGAGGAAACAGTAGAAGATACTCCAATGGGTCCCTCCCCCATCCATTCCTTCCATTCCTGTGGGTCATGGACATGGGTGAGGAGACAGAACTGAAGCCTTCAGGAAAGACAGGAGCCTGTCAGGGAGAGGCCCGGACCCTGAGAGATGGCTGTGCGGGCCCCAGCTGGGAAGAGAAGGGGCCCTACTTGAGCTTGAGTTCCCGGGTCTGCTCATTCTGCGCCTCCTCCAGGTCCTGCCGCACGCGGATGTACTCGTCGTGCTGGTCCTGGATCTCCGCCTTCACCGCCTGCAGCTTGGCATAGAGCTGGCGAGGGAAGGTGCAGCTCAGAGGCGGTACGGAGTGGCACCCAACGAGGCTCGACTCCCCCAGCCTGCAGGCTCAGGGTCCACCGGCTCAGTCCAGGATGAGGCCAGGGTCCCCGTGTGAATGTCCCTCCATCCATCAGGTTGGGTTATTTTAAGGGCTGCCCCATCCCTCCTACACTGCTCACTCTCAGCTGCTGTCCACATCGTGCAATGCTCAAGTTTTGGGACCTGGAGAACCTTCTGGTCCAACACCCTCTTTTTATAGATAGGAAACCCAGGCACGGGTTTTGCTCAAGGTCACACACAAGGTTCAGAAGAGCCTGAATCAGGACCCGAGTATCAGGACTACTGGTCCAGGGCTCAGGGGAGCCTCAGCCAGTTTGCAAGGTGGCCCATCCCACTCCAGCCTCTCCAGCGGCTCTCAAAAGGAGGGGTGTGGGGAGGGCAGCCCCGATCCCACTGTCTGTCCCACTCCTAACACACCGCGAGGTATGGAAACTGGAAACTGCTGCTGGAGCTGGGCCTCTGCCGGGCCTGCTCTGGGGCAGCCACCTCAGCAATCTAAGGGCTTTCCAGGCTCTTCCAGAATCCAGGCTGGAATCTGCGGCTTCCTGCCCTAGCCCCTCAGCTCATGCGCATGCCATTCCCTGGCCATGGACCTCACAGGGTCCTGGTGGCCAATACTCTCATCTCTGGAGGGCCTTGTGCTTCCCCTCTGAGCTCTCCTGGGCTCAAGTCTCCAATCCCCTGGCCTGCTCAGTGCCTGACCATCCAAACGGTGACTCACTGGTGACACCACAGGAAAAGGGGCAAGTGACCCAGGACCACGAGGGCAGCAACCCTGCAGAGCGGAAGTGAGAGCACTCCCAGCCTCTCAGGCCCCTCCTGAAGCAAGAGAAAAGGTTCTATTCCACCCAGACCCCTGCATCCCCTGGCTCCTCACCCCAGCACCCAGGCAACGTAACTCAAGGGGTCAGCGGTTGAAGCAAAGTGGGGAGGAACCACTGAAGCACAACCTGCCTTGGGCAGGTGACTGCCAGGCCCTCACACACACCTGGGCCCAGGGTCCTGCTGTGCCAGCTTACCTTCTTGAGTTTCTTGGTTTTGACCTCCACCTCCTGCTGCAGGGACGTGTAGGTACCCCGGAGCTCCATGGTCTCTTCATCCCGGAGCATCATCTCTTGCTGCATTTCCCGCTCACGGCGTTTCTAGGCCAGGGCAGGGGACAGGGCTCAGAGGAGCAGCGCATACCGGCAAGACCCAAGGGAGCTCTGCCTGTCATGGAACCTGGCTCCGTCGTGGCCACAGGAGCCAGGAGGACACAGAGAGTTTCTCACAGCCCAGGTCCATCGCTCCCACCCCATCCTCAGTGGAGGCCTCTCTGAACCTTCTTCCCAGCTCACAGGGCCATGCGTTTGCAGGCACTGCCCTACGTGGAAGGAGACCCCGCCCCTAACCGCTGGGGCTTCCAGGGATGTCGACCACGTCCACTGATGCCCAGGTACTGGCTTTTCAGCTGTCTCAGCCTCTCCTGTGTAGTATCACAGCTGATGGGTAAGACCAACAAACTGTGGTTCTTGATGCCTTCGGAAACAGTTGGTGAAGAACTCACACCTTTGTGGAAGGTTTGGGAATTGGGACCGGGTGCCCTGTAGAAGCTGACATCATGGAGAGCCAGCACCTGGGTGGATGGACCCATAGGATGCAGAGTGTTAGGTTCTCAGCCTTGTAATTCCAGGGACCCTGAGTTCATGACGACTCACTGCCCTCAGCCCCCCAGACCTGACCTCAAGGCCATGCACCCCCCCAGGGACCTGAAGCCCCCAGCCCCACCTGCTCGGCAATCTCCTGCCTCTTTAGTTCGAGCATCTTCTGCTGCTCATTGGTGTGATCCATGATGTTCCTGCCCCCGATGAGCAGCTTGCTCTCCATGGCCTGGGGACACAGAGGGGTGAAGAGATGGGTTTTCAAAGGGCCAGAGCAGCCCCAGCTTGAGAGGTTTGGCTTCCCTGCCCTTCAGGCCGGGAACAGAAGATATGTCCCAGACGGGGGCTCATGACCTTAATCAAGAAGGAAGTTTTCCCCTCTAGCCTCGTGGGCCCCAGCACAAGGCTCCCATTGTTAGCAAGACCATTAGGTGAGACAAGGCAGGGAAGCCCTCAGAGAATACAGGGCACCTGATCTGTTTGCTTTGGATACGGATAGAAGGCTGGTTCATCATGCCCGGGGAAGGGAATGCGGGCAGCGATCTAATCCTGGCAACCAGGACCAGCTGGTGTTCAGGAGGCAGAGAGATGCAGGATACAGTCTCTGAGCAGCCTGGCCCTTTAGCTAACTGGCTCCTGACTCAGGAAGGGGGCTCTCATTCAGGCAGCAGGAAAGGGTCTGCTCTTCAGCTGGAAAACAGAAGAAAAGACATAGGGAGAAGACTCCCCAGCACTGAAGGGCATTTGGGGCCCCAGAAGCAGCAGGCGTTTGGAGATGGCCAGAAAGACTTGAGCTCCACTCACTCACTGCAAGGTCTCAGCCCAATTACCCTTCATCTCTCACATCTGTAACCCTGGGGCCACCCCTGCTCTGAGAAAGATAGCCAGCAGACATCTGCTGAGCGTTACTGGCCAGGTGCCTCCAACTTTACCCCCAGAGAGACTTCAATCAACAAGAAAGGAAGCTAAGAGCAACTGGCTTCAGGTCATGCAGCTGGTTAATAAAGAGGTGAACCAGTCTCCCCACTGAGCCCTTTGCTATGCGCAGCCCCTCACCTGGTGCTTGGCACAGACATTGTGTAGGTGCTCACTGAATCTGAGGCTTAAAGAATAACAGCCATGGTTAAATTGTGCCAGTTGTGACTACATAAAATGCATTTTCACTGTTGCTAGTCTGAGGGTGCTGCCCAGCTATTCTCTGATTTCAGCCTCCTGGAAGGCTGAAATCACCTTGAGCCACCAAAAGAAACTGGCTGCCTCCCCACTGGAATTCTTCCCAGTGAAGGTTGCTGACTGACTGAGGGCTCTCAAAGCAGGGAGTGCTGGCAGAAGGGAGCAGGGGGTCCCTGTATCCCATACATCATGGACGACAGAGCAGGACAGCAGTTGAAGGTGGTTTCTGGAGGGGGTCAGAGGTGGGGCTTCTCCCAAACCAGTGCTCTAGAGAAGATTCGAGTGACAGAGGCACAGGGCCACAGCTGATGCCCTGCTTTTTTCTACCTGATTGAAAGACTGGGGATGAGGGTGGAGAGAGCAGCACAGGGCAAGGAATCAAGAGGAAGAAAACAATTCTTTTCTCCACACCTGCTATGTGCCAGGTTCACGCTTATTTCTGCTCATAACCCTTTAAGCAATGGATCTCAAGGTTTTGGTCTACATTAGAATCACCTACCGAGCTTTTAAAAGGCTCAATGCCCAGACTACACCCTGAAAGTGTTAGTCGCTCAGTCATATCCAAGTGACTCTTTGTGACTCTGCGGACTGTAGCCTTCCAGGCTCTTCTGTCCAAGGAATTCTCCAGTTAAGAATACTGGAGTGAGTTGCTATTTCCTACTTCAGGGGATCTTCCCAACCTGCATTGCAGGCAGTTTCTTTACAGTCTGAGCCACCAGGGAAATCCCAGACTATACCCTACCACCAGTTAAACTGGAAATGGAGGAGAGTAGGGAGGTGGTGGGGAGGACGCAATGGCACCCCACTCCAGTACTCTTGCCTGGAAAGCCACACGGATGGAGGAGCCTGGTAGGCTGTAGTCCATGGGGTTGCTAAGAGTAGGACACAACTGAGTGTCTTCGCTTTCATTTTTCACTTTCATGCATTGGAGAAGGAAATGGCAACCCACTCAAATGTTCTTGCCTAGAGAATACCAGGGAAGGGGGAACCTGGTGGGCTGCCATCTATGGGGTCACACAGGGTCGGACACAACTGAAGCGACTTAGCAGCAACAGCAGCAGCAGCAGGGAGGTGGTGAGGTCCAGGCATCGGTGGATTTTAAAGGTTCCCAGGGGATTTTGGGGTGCAATCAAATTGGAGAATCACTGCTTTCTGCAGTCCCCAGAACCAGCATTATCTGAGACCTTATTTGAAATGCAGAATCTCCAGCCCTTCACAGGCCTAGTGAATCAGCCTCTGAGACCCCCTCCAGTAACTTGTGTGACACGCTTTAGGGACAAACTTATAAGCACCATAATTTTTCTGATGAAAGCTCAGGGAGGTTAAGTCATCCATCCAAGGTCACACCATGGCTGTTGCATATAAACGGAGACTCCAGACCCAAGTCTGCTTGATTCCTAAGCCCAGGCTCTTCCTACCACACTGTGCAGTGTTTGAGGAAGCAGAACCTGCTAAAAGAAAAGCAGCATTTTCCAGAAAAAGGAATCATGTCTGACTACTCTCCAAGAGTTCCCTTAGGGACAGAATAGATTATTCCAGTCCATGAGGAAGCCAATGGCCAGAACTTAAGAGGTTAATATGCTCCTGGCCCAGCCGTTACTCCATGGGGGAGGGGGAGAGGGAACAGAGAAAGGGGAGGGGAAGGAGAGGAAGGAAACAAACAGGCATCTCTCCAGATGGAAAAATGTTCAAATGTCAGAAATCATGCAAGAAAGGGTGCACAGGGTGAAATGCCAACTTCACAGATGCCCCCAAATCCCTGCAGGTGGGAAAGAGCAGGAGAATTTCTAGGCCACGTGAATGGACCAAAAAATGGCAGATGAGCTTTTCAGTTAGTTTTACACTGGGGAAAAAAGTAATCCTAAATCTTCATTAAATGATAGCTGTGAGCAGTCAGTTATAAACCACAAAAAGAGGAAAAGTGAGGAGTAATTCTCTATGGTTCCCAGAATACACTGGCTTAATATGCTGCCACAGCTAAAAAAGCCAATAGTATCTGGCCAGGTACCATCACCAAGGCTTTTTTGGAAACAAAACAAAAATCATTCTACCCTAATATAAAACCATGATGCAGCTGAATCTGGAGTACTGTGTATAGTTCTTTCACTGCATCTCTGGGGACTTGAAGGAGAGAGGATTCAGAAAAGGGCAGCTAAAACCATGCAAGGGCTTAAAAAAAAATAGGACTCTTTAGATGGCAAAGACAGAGAAAGGCTAAGAGAATGGATCTGGAAACTATACCATCAAAAGGTGTGAAAAGCAAAGATCTAGGCTTTTCTAATCAACCTCTGGTAGGGAGAATAAGAGCTTATATCTTGAATTTTTAGGACAAAGGGAAGTTCTTCTTTACAGAAGATAATATATTTACGGAATATGATATCTCAAGAGTACTGGATTGAATAACTCACAGTTCATCAAGGGATTCTTGGAATATATTTTTAACCTTTTATTGTCGTTCTCTGCTTTCAGAAAAAAAGTTTCACTAATGTCAAAATAAGCACAGAAATAAACTGGAAAAAAAATTCACATATTCTTCATCATATATATTAGCTTTTTACCCCAGATTTTTCCATATGCACACATCATTTTTCATATCTATAGACACAGGATAAATATAAGTTTGCTGCTGCTGTTTCAGTCATGTCCAACTCTGTGCTACCCCATAGATGGCAGCCCACCATGCTCTTCTGTCCCTGGGATTCTCCAGGCAAGAATACTACAGTGGGTTGCCATTTCCTTCCCCGAAATATAAGTTTATAACTTGCTATTTCCACACTATCAAATAGCTCAAGAATTTCCTGAACTAACACAACATTGTAAATCAACTATTCTCCAACAAAAATTGAATAACAAAAGAATTTTCTGTTACTTTAATGATTGCATAATATTTGAGCTTCCCTGGTGGCTCAGGCAGTAAAGAATTCGCCTGCAATGCAGGAGATTCGGGTTCAATACCTGGGTCAGAAAGATCCCCTGATAAAGGAAATGGCTACCTACTCCAGTATTCTTGCCTAGAGAATTCCATGGACAGAGGAGTCATAATATTTAGAGTGGATAATTTATAATATAAACCCCATTATAAGAAATTTTGTTTGGCTGGTTAATGTTTACAATAAACACTCTTATGCATATCATTTTTTTGGACATGCTGCTCGGCTTATCAGCTTTTAGTTCTGGGACCAGGGGTTGAACCTGGGTCACAGCAGTGAGAGCATGGAGTCCCAACCACTGGACTGCCAGGAAACTCCCAATTTTTTATCTTTTAGATGATTTTCTCAGAAGGAAATTACAGAAGTGGACAAAAAGTTATAAACATTTTGTATATCTTAGAACATACTGTCGAGTTACCTTTCTAACAGTTTTACCACTGAAAACCACTGCCGGCAATAAATAATGGAACCACTTTTATTCGTAGTCATGAAGTATTATCATGATTTTACATTTGGCTTAATAATAGATATAGAATTGAGTCTCCTGTTTATAATCTCTGTACCTCTGTGGTAGGCTTGCAAAGGTTTGCTCTCCCCTTTTCCAACATGCTCCTTTATGGTTGCTTTTTTGTGTTTTGGTGATTTTAAAGTGAGGAGATGGACCTGACTCAAAACTCTTTGTTTATTCAGCCCCTACCTTCTCTGGCTACCCACACCCAGCTCAGGAAGTTGGACACAGGCAGACTTTAGGCTGCCCATCAGGCCTGGAATCTGATGCATCAGTCAAGGCTACCAGGGCCGCCAAGTCCCAAGGCTCCTCCCACGGCCACCCCCATGCCACGGTGCCCAGGATTGGTTTCTGTCTTGGTTCTCGCTCATCTGACTTCATGTTAGGCCTCCTTCTTGGAACTCTGTTTCAGGGTTTCTCCTTCTGGCCAGGGCCTGGGCTCCAGGCAGAGAATTTCTGGGGGATGCCTGACTGCCCGTATCACCCCATTCCATTTGTCCACTGCTCATACATGTCTCTGCCTGACCTGCTAGGACCCAGCACAGACATGGTCTGAATGACAGCCGAATGTGTCTTATTGGTTTCTTGCCAAGTCTTGTCCACTGACCCAGCCTACACTGTCACTCAAGCCAGCCTGACAGAACTTGTCTTGTGCTAGAAAAGGGGGCTGGTCCTGGCACAAAAACCTGGGGGTGGAACCCAATCCAGGTGCAGAATCTGAGCTCCCTCCTCTCCCCAGCCTCAGTCCATTGCTGCCTGCATCACCCCCATGCTCTGAGACATATCATACATGACTTTGGTTCTTTGCTTCGAAACAGTTTTCTGGTGGTTTTTTTCTTCTTTGCGTTTCTCATTTTTCTGAGGATATCAGTAACCATCTCCTCCTTTTCCTCAGAGATCTCTGCCTTTATCACCTAAGGAGGGCAGGGGACAAGGTGGTCTCAAATCCCTAGGCCCACTTCAGGCTGGAAAGGGTACAAAGCAGAATACGGGGTTTCCAGTTCCCAGGAAAGTTCCCCAGAGCTCTTAGCTGCCCCAGTTAATGCTGCCTTTGCGATTTCTCAGGGAAAAAGAGTCCAGGTGGGTGGAGCCTGTAGACAGGGCTGGGTTTGGTTCTACTGGTTCTGAATATGTCCAGTGTAACTAAAAGGCCAGCAGAGGCTGTGGGGGCGGAAAACAGGGCAGGGAGTTGCAAGGACATGGTCTGACTTTTGTGAGAGGGAAACAAATCACCAGATAATTAAGGTGACCTCAGGGAATCATCAACCCCAATGAGCTGTACTTCACAGAGGAGGAAACAGGCCCAGAGATGAAGACTTCTAAGTCTAGAACTCATAATTAAGGAGTCGGTATGTGTATCTGTTGAGGCTTCCCAGGTGGTGCTAGTGATAAAACAATCTGCCTGCCAATGCAGGAGCCGCGGGTTCAATCCCTAGGCCGGGAAGATCCCTTGGAGGAGGAAACGGCAACCCACTCCACTATTCTTGCCAGGATAACCCCATGGACAGAGGAGCCTGGTGGGCTGCAGCCCATGGTGTTGCAAAGAGTGGGACACGCCTGAAGTGACTGAGCACACACATGCACATGTGTATCCGTTCCTATACTGACTACACACTTTCCAAATAATTTCCCAATTTGATTAGGGCCTTTGCTTAGGGTATTAGAGGCAGGTCAGCTACTGTGACAATTAGCAACTTACTGACTGGAGACATAGTAACACGTTTTTTGTTACCCAAATGTTACTGACTGGAGTGTTTCAGTATTCACTCACATAACAAATTGCCAGCCACAGGCATTACTGTTTCCTGCAAAATTCTCCCAGTTAATAGCCAAGATCACCACAGGGACCAGGCCAGCCTGCAGATACAGCCTGGGATATTCAGAAGCCCCCCTCTTCCCATCCCAGGAGCAACTGAAGTGCAGAATCAGGAGTAGAAAGGGGGCCCAGTGCTCATTAAATGTTGGTCTGGAAAACCGGCAAGGAGACAGCCAGGCGCAGCCAGCCACCCTCTGAGGAGATACCATCAAGTATGATTTTACAGAGAAGCCAAACAGGCTCTGCCTTGTGACTACCAGCTAACCTACGACATCCTGCAAGAGACAGGAATCCTGGCTGCCATTTGCCATATGCCTGGGTTGGGTCCTTTTTGCATTTATCATCCTATTTAATCATCACAAGAACTTCACGAGATGATGAATATGATCCCATCCTCAGACAGGTGAGGTGACTAGATTAAGGTTATGGAGACAGTAAATCGCAGAAGTAGTATTTAAACACCAGCCTCCTGATTCCAAGTCCTCGTGTCATAGTTTTCTCCCGGATTTGGGTAGGAAAATGCCTTGGGGGAGAGCAGCATTTGGTCTTTGCACCTTTGCCCACTCAGGAATCATCAGGAAAGCTCAGGCACCATTTCTTTCTCTTCTAGATGAAACAGGTGGGATTCTGCTGAAGATGCTTCTGCCTGTGTGAGGTTCTTATGGGGGCCTCTGAGATGAGTGGGATAGGGCTCGTAAGTGTGTGCTTGTGGGGAGGGCATCAGTATCACTAGGGTCCCTGAGAGAGGGTGAAGCCCAAATGCTCACAGGAAGGGCCACCTCACAAGTTCCATAGTGGAAAGAAACAAAGAGCACCAGGCCTGTCAACCAGAGAACACGAATCCCGGCACACACTCTGCCATCCTATTTGCTAAGAAATCTAGGGCATTAGCTCTTGGAGTTCTGTTTTTCTCATCTGTAAAATGGGGCAAATATTCACTAACTTTGCAGACTTTGGTAAGAATGGTGAGCTGGATACCAGGTGAAGAAATACCTACTAAATGATAATGTACAATCAAATGTCAGAGGTTACTTCCTGTTGCAGTACCTGACACCTATCCACCACTCTTCACACAGAACAACCAACCAGTGCAGCAATCCTGGGTCCCACCTCTTAGGGAATGCAGCCACGCCTACAGTCCACAAACCTGTTTCTCCGTTTGTGGCCTCTGGTTATAGATCTTGAGGAACCAGCAGTCGGGGAAGAAGAAATGAAAGAAACAATGGCGAGGGGAAGATGAATGCTATTTTCAGTGATTCTCTGCACTCAGGAACATAAATCAGGAAACTGAGTCTGAGTTTCCTGCCTTGGGTCTCCCTGGATGCCTCAAAACGCTACATGCTAGTAATTCTCTCATCCAGAAGAAGGAAAAATTAGGACTTTCCTGGTGGTACAGTGGATATGAATCTACTTGCTAATGCAGGGGACATGGGTTTAATCCCTGGTCCAGGAAGATTCCATATGTTGCATAGCAACTAAGCCCGAGCACCACAGCTACTGAAACCCATGCACCTAGAGCCCTTGCTTCATAACAAGAGAAGCCACCTCAATGAGAAGCCCTCACACCTCAACAAAGAATAGCCCCTGCTCACTGCAACTGGAGAAAGCCCTTGTGCAACGAACACCCAATGCAGCCAAAAAAAGAAGGGACTATTAGAGATCAGGAAACATATTGGTCAGAGAATGAGATGAGCTGGATTCTACTTCCAGTCTTGCACTGGACAAGATACGGATGCCCAGAAACGCTTCAGTCCACCTTGGAGAAAAACAGGAAGAAAAAAATCAGCTCATCTGCCTGAGTAGGAAAAGCATGGTCACTTCAGATCTGATCCTTAACTTTGTCTTTCTCCTCTACTTCCTTCACTTATTTGCATTGTCCTAGAGGGTTTCTCTCCAACACTGGGGAAGAAAACCCAGCCAGACAAAAGAACGCTATTAATACAATGTCAGAACTGGATGAGATCTAAGGATTCATAAAGTGTAGACTCCGTAGTTTACAGACCCTGGGTCATTCAGCCTCCAGCTTCCAGACAATGCTTGGTCATTCCTTTCCAGCCCTCACTGTTCCTCATCCAGGCTGGTCTCTAAACCTGGGCTCCTGACCCGCTGCTTCCACCGTGAATCAGCAAATAGTGAAGAAAGCAAGGAATCATTGATTGATTATTTCTTACAGAACCAGAAGGGGAACTGACTTGTCCAAGTTACAGGGTTATCAAAAACTGAGTATCATTAAGAACTATTCTTGACCCTGGGTCTCCCTCAATTATTCATTAAAGCCAATCTTCCAACCATGTGTTAACACATTGCTTTTACATATTTTTCTCCCTTAAAAATTCTAGATTTGTTTTTAACAAAGTAATATAGTGAAAGTGAAAGTCGCTCAGTCAACTCCTTATGAGCCCATGGAATTCTCCAGGCAAGAATACTGGAGTAGGTAGCCTTTCCCTTCTCCAGGGGATCTTCCTAACCCAGGGATCAAACCCAGGTCTCTCACACTGCAGGCAGCTAAGCCACAAGGGAAGCCCAAGAATACTGGAGTAGGTAGCCTATCCCTTCTTCAGCAGATCTTCCTGACTCAGGAATCGAACTAGGGTCTCCTCTATTGCAGGAGGATTCTTTACCAACTGAGCCACAAGTGAAGCCCTATATGCTTGCTGTTAAAATAAAAAAAAAAAAAAAAGTGAAGAAAGCCTCCTTCCTATTATTAATAAAATCCCTAGAGATAACCATTAGTGGTGAGTTCCTGTGATTCACTCCAGAAATTTAAACAATTTAAAGACAAAGTTAACCCTACCTATTGATTTATATTCTTGGCCATAGTGTTCAAGATTTTTTGATTATACGAATGAACGGCCCCAGACTGAGGTCTGAGGCTGGGGTTTGCATCATGTGTAAGGACAGAGATGAGTTAAGCATCTCAGCAGACAAGAGCTCCCACTGGGGTCTATTAGCCAAAGATCTGGCATGAAGCCCCCTTACTGAGTTGATGATACAGGGTAGAGGGAAGATCGTGGGCTTTGGAATCAAGCAGATACTGGTTCATATTCCTGGCTAACATTCATAAGTATGTGACCTCGGATTGTTCCTTCATTACTGTGCCTTAGTATCCTCATTTGTCACGTGGCGATTAAAACACTACTATTTCATGGTGCTATTGTGACGACTAAATAAAACAACTCGAGAATACAGTGAGTACTAGACATTGTGCATGCATGCTCAGTCATGAATGTCTCTTTGAGACCCCATGCACTGCAGCCTGCCTGGTGCTTCTGTCCGAACTCATGTCTCCTGTGTTTCCACATTGGTAGGTAGATTCTTTATCACTGAGCCACCCAAGGAGCCCATACTTGACATTAAGCATGCACTAAAGAAATGGTGGCTACTATTATTATTCCAACTGTTGTTATTATTCTGCTGGCTCACCTGAAGAAAGAGAAAGCCTGCAAGTCCATTCCTTACCACTACAGACACAGTTCAGCCCAGGGCCTGGTACCCCTCAGTTGAGTATATCTGAGAGCAAAGGGAGACAACTAGAAAGTAAGTCTTGGATCTGACCAGGATTTAATACCCAGGAATTTCTCAGAATATTCAAAATTCTGGGTATACACCAACCCCCCAGTGCAGGGACCCTACAAGCTCAGAGCACTGGAATCCGCCTTACGCAGACTTGTCGTGGCTGAAGGGTTAGACTGGGTGGAAGTGAGGCCATTTCTTATCTACTCAGGTTACCTGATTCATCAGCTCTCAGGCCCAGTCAGCCCCAGAAGTGCCCCCAGACTGGCCAGGGGCAGCAGACTGGCAGGGCACAGATGGAGGGCGTGCCCTTCTCCTGCTGAATTCCAGGCCCTTCCTCCTAGTCCTCAGAGCACAATAAGAACATTATCATAGCCACTTCATCCAATCTTGTGCTGTCTGGGGGCTGGAGATGACTAAGGGCAATATGATAATACACTCCTCTAGCCAACACACAGAAAGAGAAACCTAAGACTGGACCAAAAGGCCTGCTGAGTCCCAACATAACTTGAATCCCAGAACCTCTGATGGAAATGTCTTACATACTTCCTGCAGGTCAGATCTTTATACTACAAAATGCACCCAGCTCACGGCAATTCTGTTAACTGATCACACCGCCAGGGACAGGAAGGAATGTAAGTCACTGCTCTCAGTGGTGCCAAGAAGCCATGGACTCTGACCTAGATGCCAGACCCAGCCTAGAGCTCTGGTTACTTGCTTCTCTCAAGGATCACAGAGGACTCAGCTGGAATGGGTGGTGGCAATGGTGGTGGGTGGGGAGGGCAGTGTACACAGTTCCCTGATCTCCTGGCCCTATAAGTCTCAGAGGGTCTGGCATGGGGCTAGTGTCCCTGGGGACATGGGGAAGGAACCAGACCAGCTTTGGGAACATAGGTGCTCCCTGGATTACTGGGGATTCTTTACAGACTGGACACACCCGTTTGGAGACTAACCTCAAGATCATGCCAGTGGAACAATACACTTCATGCTCTCCTCTAAAGCACTTTCTCTCCCAATTGGGCTTTCTTCTCCCCAGAAATTCGGTTGTCCATCTCTTCACCCACTCTCTTTCCCTCCATCTTTCTCCCCAACTCTGACTCCATTTGTCTTTCCTCTCTATTTCTTTCCTGTCTTTCCTCCCATTTTCTTCTTCTCATTGTCTTTCTCTAACCAGTCATGATAGAGAGCTGAAAATATCTTCCATTATCGGTTGAATTCATACATTAACATTTAAATCTTATCACCTTAATTTTCAGAAAGATGAACTGAACTCTATATTTTGCTTTAAAAAAAAATACTACTTTTAACAGTAAAGGACTTTGAAGAGGAGGGAACTTTAAAGATCACCTAGTTCAATGGCTTTTCTGCCTTTTGAATCCCTTTAGAGCAACTGCGATGTTCAGCTTCTCCTTGGACACTTCCAGGGATCGGAGACATTATCTCTTGAAGCAGATCAATCCTAACTATCAAGAGCTCTTTACATTGAGTTTAACCTGCTGCCGTAATTCCTATTCCCTGGTTACCAGGACGACCTGGGATATAAAAACAGGACAATCAGCAGAAGGGCAGTGAGAAACATCCTAAGTTCAAAGTATGGGGTAGAGGAGTTGGCTGTTAAGTTCTCCTATTGCTTTCTTAGGTAGGTGACATTGGAGAGAGATAACCAGGCTCTGGTAGGTCTTGAATGCCAAACCAAAATGTGATGTGTTAACGTATCAGAAAGATGGCCAAGTGAAGACATCCATTAGGTAACTGAAGATAACAGTCCTGAAGTTGTTAGTTATGAGCGCTTACAGGCCAGAACTGTGCAAAATGCTTTAATGTTGACTGTCACCTTCTCAAGAGCATTGTGACATAGGTACTATTCTTATACCACTTTATAGATAGGAAACTGAGGTCTCATAACTGGCAAATCAGGCCTACCTGACTCTGACATCACCTCTGAATGCAGCATTCTACAAAAAAAGGTCAGCAAAGACCCAGACTGGAGATCTTGACTGGGGAGTCACTTACATTAAGGGAGGGAGGGTCAAGAACAGAGGGCCAGAGGTCTCATTTGAGCTCTCTTCTACAGATGACGCCTCAACTCCATTTCCAGTCCTGTGCTTGTTTTTAAACTCCCCTGTTGGGACCTCCCTGGCTGTCCAGTAGTTAAAGACTCCTCCTTCCAGTGCAGGGGGTGTGGGTTTGATTCCTGGTCCAGGAGCTAGGATTCCCATATGCCTCGTGGCCAAAAAACCAAAACATAAAACAGAAGCAATATTGTAAAAAAATTCAATGAAGACTTTAAAACAATGATCCATAACAAAAAAATCGTTAAAAAACAAAAAACAAAAAAACCTCCCCTTCTCCATCTCCCGCTGTTCCCTGGACTCTGTCACCTCAAATTCAACACATTTACACCCACTGCTGTCATTTTTCACTACCTCCCCAGCAACCAGTCCTGGTATTTATAACTCTTTAAGCACAAGAGAGGATCAGAGTTTGGGTCAAATTGATCTGGACCCAGTTAGATTTGCCATATACATACCACAAGGCCTTGGGCAAGTCACAAAATCTGGGTTGTCTCAAGTATAAAATGGAAACAGTAATAACATCTTCTTGGAAGGTGTCTGTGAGAATTACATGAGATAATCTGGATACAATATATGGTATAGGGCTTGGCACATGACAAGTGCTACGTAAACGGCATGATTCTTGCTATTACTGTTGTTTCTCGAGTGTCAGACTCCTTCTTTGCAGAACTATTTACAGTGAACCCCAATGCTGAGAAGTGGGAGGAAGAAGAGGGACTGACAGAGAGACAATGAAAATTCAAGCAGTCTGTACTCTCTGCAGTGACCTCATCTGCAGGGTCTCTTTCCCATACCCACTACAGAGAGAGTTGGGCTCTAGCCAAGCAGCCCCCTCCCTCCACCCCCTCCAGACCTACTTACGTGGGGATCAACAAGCAGTGTGTTGTTTCTACCTCTTCCAGTCCTCTCTTCATTTCGAGCCTGCATTTTGTATCATCTGCAGCCCTTGCCTCCCCTACACACCCTTCTTTCCCTCTAAAGATCTAGAACCAAAGCTTTAGAAACCATCTAGTCCAAGCCCTCAAAAAATTAAGCTCAAAATGAAAACAGTCATTAAAACACGGTTCTTGCACAATGAAAGTGGGCTTTCTCTCGATTCACCCACACGCATTGCATATTCTCAAGGTAGTGAGACTGTGCACTGTGCGCAGACACTGGAATTGCTGTTGTGCAGAGCCGTAACCTCAGCCGTGGGTCTGGCCTGTGGCTTGACCAACTCCCCCTACCTCTCAGGTCTGGTACGCGCTCAAGCCCCCCAGAGACACGGCGGAAGTGTGGATGGCTAATGACTACCCAGAAACAGGGTGCTGATGACAATCACCAACCCTCACACGTTTGCACACCTCAAACCCCCTAAGGCTCAAGGTAAATATGAGAGGAGATGAAAGGAGACTCCTAGGAGATAGGCACGGTGTTTGTACAAGTGGGGGGAGAACAAAGGGAATGGGGACCTTAGAGGTGGTGGGCAGGAAAAATGGGTGAGACAGACTGTAAGATGAGTCAGAGAGAATGAATGAGGGCACTGGGTCAAGTCAGCTACTGCTCAACTGGCCCCAGCGGCAGTGTGAACTGGAAGAAGGGAATTGGGGAGGGGGGAATGAGAAGGGGAGCTGATGTCATATCTCAGAAAGCGGGAGCTGGAGTGTGTTGAACATGGGGGGCAGAAACTCATTTCCAGGAGGGACCCGAGCTCCCGCCTTCTGAGGGCTCCTAGATCCTTCTTGCCTGGCTCTGCTCCTACAGCTGCAGGCAAGGCAGCTGAGATGGCAGGGGAAAGAAAGCCTTAGGCCAGAAATAAAGATGTCAGTCCTGGAGATCACTGGACCCCTGCTTGGCAGACAGAAGCCACCCAGTGGCTGTTAATGCCCTCCATTTATTTCAAATGCCCTCACACTAATGATCTCACTTCATCTTCAGCACAACCCTGTGAACTAGGCAGGCCTGGGAGGACCTCTGCCATGCTCCTCCCGTCATTACCCAGTAGATCCCTCAAGGGCCCTCAAATTGTTTCCTCCATCCTCCAAACAGCCAACTCTGAACCAGCAGTGCCTGAGGGAGCCTGGGGTCCTCTGTCCAGGCTCCGTTCTGGGCTTGCTGGCTGCTGTTGGTCCTGGCCTGGGTGTGACAAGAAGTCACAGGATGTGGAATCATTCCTCTCCTGGAATTTCCCAGACGCCCCTCCCCCTTTGCTTATATCCGAAAGCCTGGCACATAACGACCATGTCACCCAGTCCCCAAGGAGCTGCGTCAGACTTCCCCTCATTAGGCAAATGGAAACCCGAGGCCTAGAGGCAAAGGCCTTCGTCACGAGTCACAGACAGCACACATGAGGGATTCGTGAAGACTTGGAAACAGCACAGCATGGACCTGGGTTCCAGTCCTGACTTTTCCACCTATCAGTCCAGGTCACTGAGACTGTCAGCAGCCTTGGCTTTCATCACTGTCAAAAGGAAATAGTAATATTCATCTCTGGAGGTTGCTGCGAGGATGTCATGAGATCAAAATATAAGAGTCACATAAAAATGAATTACTCTGATTATCAAGGAGCAAGGTAACAACAGCAGGACTCTAGTGTAATAGAAAGAAGCTGGACCAAGAGTCTGGCTCTCCTTAACTCACCTGTGTGGCCCTAGGTGAGTCTGGGCCTCAGTTTCCCAAGGCCTCTGGCAGTTGTAAGAAGGGGGATTCAGTGGGCTATGCCTCTACTGGAAGAATTCTGCCACTGGCCACTGATCTCTTGACTGCCCCATTATCTGTGCTCCAAGAATCTTATGGAGGGAGCCAGGGAGTAGCCAGCAGTGGGAGATCCATTGTTCCCAGTAGAAAGGATTCCAATGGATCCTTCGCTCTATCCCTTCTACCCATTTCCTCGGGGGCAAAGAGCACCCTTTTAGCCTCTTTTGCCCCCTGGCTTTAAGGATGGGTGGAGGTGGAGAGCAATGGGTAGTGGTGAGGCTCTTGGTGATAAAACTGATGACACACCACCCCTGTAAGACTTCCTGGTGGAAAGCACTAGACTGCCCAGATTTCCTTTCTCCTGGGAGAGCTGAGTCTAACTGTCCTGTCTTTCACATCCTGCTTCTTCCAGGAGGGCCCCAAATGTGCCAGGGCCCTGATCCTTTCTTTGAGGAAGCAGCTCAGCATAACCCTTGCTGAGCTCCTGGTGGTGAATTAAATATTAAAGAAGCAAGGCCAGAACCCCCTGGGTGCAGCAGCACATTCTCATAACACAGACAATGGTGTGCAGCTCAACCGTCCCTCCTCCAGCTGCTGCCACGCTCCCTCCCAGGCGGTGCTTCTCTGAGGTCCAGCCCACACTCCTGAGAGGGACTAAGAAACGATAGTGTTTTGCTCGCCCCAGCAAGACATCAGGTCATGGTTCCCTGCACCCTTCCTCCAATCCTCAGTTAAGGACTCTATGGACCTGGAAACGCCTGGGACAGGGACTCCTGGCATCTGTGACAACAAAATTTAACAGGTCGGTGGCCAGCCAGGCAGGGGGACCTCTGCAGCTTAGCTCCACTGAGGCCTGGAGGTGTCCCTGGGGCTGCGGGAATGCTGAGGCCCTGAGGTCTCTCAGGGCAATGGGGAATTGGGTCTTACTAGGAGCTAGTTGGTTTGCTGCTCAGATTAGAAGAACCTCAGAGATGACCCAGGCCAACCCTCTATTTTACAAAAAGGGAAACTGAAGCTTGAGGAAAGGAAGACACAATGAACACAGGGTCATTCAATGAGCTATAGTACATCTAGCCCTAGACTCCAGGTTTTCAGTGTAGAGCCGGAGGCGCTCTCCTACCCTCAGCATGATCTCCCTCCTAAGATTCCAAGCAATAGGCCATGTGGACTGCTGGACTGCCTTCACAGGGAGCAGGACCCATTCGTAGTTCCACCTTGCCATTCAAGAATTGAAACGGCCCAAGGGCCACTGGTTCCAGCTCGGCTCTGCTACTCTGTAGGATGGAACCTCATGTCACTTTTCTGAGCCTTAGCCCCTCACCTGTAAATGTGAGGATTTAACAACCAGGACCCCGGATAGCTACCGTGAGGATCAAATGAGAGCACGTACACAGTTATGGAAACGTGAAGTGTTATCCAAATGTCAGGTATTAAAGCAGCGTGAGGTCTGATGCTGCTGCAAAGGAAGGACATCACAAGGGAGGCAGCTAAGCAAGCGTGAGAACCCACTTCTAAATGAGGCTGAACGCCTACCTGGCTGTCCATGGACCTGACCAGTTCTAGGGGCCACCAGCAAAGACTGCCAGGCCGCAGGTCAAGCCAGCCCAAGCTCACTGGCTTGAGAGACTGCCTGCCTGCTTTTGCTCGGTGTGTGAGTCTGTGTTTCCTTTTAGGTGTTCCTCAGCAGCTCTGCCTGGCAGCCTAGAGCCGCAGAAATTTGCCTGGCTTCTCCAGGGGAGCACTTGGCAGAAGGGCAGGACATTTTGCTTCAGGCCAGATCGACGACCCTTAAAGCAAAGCCTGCCAGCCCAGATCCCTCTGGGGGCCTCTGGAGAGCCCTTGCTCCCTTGGGGACTCTTACCTTGTACTTGGCGGCGAGCAGCTCTGTGGCTTCCTGCTCCCGCCGAAGGTCTTCTAGCATCTTCTCCTTCTCCTCCAGCAACTTCTGCTTTTCCTCGCTCACCAGACTGCGGTCGTCCTGGATGGCCGCCTTCTCTTCCTCTAGCCGCTCCTTCTGCTCCTGCAGGTAATTCTCCATGTTCTTGTCCAAGGCTGTCTCCAGGATGGGCTGGGGCGGGCGGTGGTTGTTGTTGTTGTCATCCTCCTCTTCAGCTACCCAGGCCTCGATCACCGGTCCCTCCGGGTACCCGGCTGGGGCTGACACGGCCTTCTTCCTGCGGCTGCTCTTCCTGCGGAGTCGCTTTCCCAGCATCCCCTTCTTCTCCAGCTGGGCCTTCAGGCGGGCGATCTCCTCCTGGAATTCCCGCAGAAGTGTGTCCTTGGGGTCCTCGTTCACCCGGGGCTTGTTTTTGATGTTCTTGGCCCGGTTGGCAAAGCGCAGGGTGGAGAGGCTCTCGTCGTAGCTGTGAGAGGCTGGCCCCAGGGTGGCCACCATGATGGTCTTGGCATTTCCCCCCAGAGAGTCCTGGAGCAACCGGGTCAGCTTGGAGTCCCGGTAGGGGATGTGGGTGCTCCTGTTACCCGAGAGAGCAGCGATCACGTTGCCCAGGGCAGACAGCGACAGGTTGATTTTGGAGGCTTCCTTTGGCCTCTCTCCACCACCGCCACCACCCCCTCCACCACCGCCACCACCAGTGGGCTGTGTGGCAGTCCCTCCAGTGGTGTTGGGGCCTGCTTTGTTCTGCCTCTCACTACCAGCCAAGTCCACCAGGTTGAGCTTGCCCACACGGATGTGGTCCTGCCCGTCAGAGCCACGCTCACTGCACTCCACGGTGATGACGAAGATGGCATGGGAGCGGGAGCTGACCTCATTCATGTGTGTGCTGCCCACTGCCCGGGTCTGGTTCCCCAGGTTCATCACGTGCTCTATCTCCTTGACATTCTTGGTGACGAAGGAGGACAGGTCCTTGATGTAGACGCCTGTCTCAGGGTTCTCTTTCAGCTCCAGCCTCTTGCCGGGCTCCTTGGAGAGCAGGTCTCGAATTTCCTCCTGGTAGATCTCCAGGTAGGAGGCCCGGACCAAGTACTGCTGGTTCTGGGAGCGCGAGATGTGGGTGAAGATATGCTCAAAGGCATTGGGGATGACCCCGCGGAGCTCGGGCTCCACCCAGGTCCCCTGCATGGTGTAGGTCTTGCCCGTGCCTGTCTGTCCATAGGCAAAGACGGTGCCGTTGAAACCTTGAAGCACCGAGTCTACCAGGGGCCTCACGGTTTCATCATACAAGTCTGCCTGCTTGGAGCTGGCATCATACACGGCATCGAAGGTGAAGGTCTTGGGCAGCTCCCCCAGGGCAGCGCGGGGGTTCCGCAGGGTCACCTGGCCTAGTTTCACGTCCATGGTCAGGATCTGCTCGTGACCAGCAGCCTCCTCCTTCCGGCTGAGGGGGCGGCACCGGGCCACCACCTTCAGGGCCTCGCTGGCCTTGGTTTTACTGGCCATCTTGCTGCTCTGTCCCTCCTGCACACCCCCCAGCCCCGGACCCCCTCCGCAGCCTGGTTAGTCCTGCTGTCCTTCCTAGGTCGGGATCAGCGGGGCCGGCCCAGCCCCCAGGCACCGTTCTTCAATCCGCATGCAGCCTCCTAGGGTGGAGATGCTGGGAGCTGGCCCCGCCGCTGCTGCAGTCAGGGCCTCCACCGCTCTCCGGTCCTCGCTGCACCGGCTGCGGAGGGAGAATTAGGCAGAATCGCCGGGCAGCCGCGGGAGCAGCGCCTGCCGAACGGCAGNGTTTTTTGCAACAATTAATGGCTTCCACTCCTAATTCATCCTTCCAAGTACATCTGCCACCTGTGTCTTCCTTAAACAATTACTTTGTAGACCCCTGTGTGTGGCCTAATCTATTACCAGAATGTAACTCAGCAGGAAAAGTCTATTTATAAGACTTCAGTCAACAAGGAGCCCTTCTAAGTTGGGGACCATATTTTGGCTCTTGTATTTTCACTTCCACACCTCCTTATCATTCTGATAACCTGCCAAAAACATCACCCCCACACTTCCTTGCCCCTGCCACCATCAGTCCAATAGGGTGGCTTGCCATTAAGACATATTCAAGTTCCATCCTCCCACCCCATGTACAGCTCTAGCAATATTTTGAACTTGATCCAACACCTTTCACCCTAAAGAATTGTCTTCAATATCTAATGGCCTTGGAGGATCACATGCCCATAAAGCAAACATAAGGAGTCACTATCATTTTCCTGATGTTCTCTATCTAGCAGCCATTTTCCTCAGCAACATTCCAGATATCAGAGATCTAAGACCTAGGAAGGAGAATTAAAAGTTGAGCAGTATTAGATGTTTTATGGCATATTTTTGAGGCAAGAGCCACCATGGCCATGAATGACCCATAAAAAAACAACTACAAAAATTAAAACATAGTTCTTCCAGGATCTCACCTAAAACTGTGGCTTCCCAATAGTTCATTCCCTCCCTGACCATGGTTCATGTTTCTATCTTTATTGACTATAAGACCTTGGGAAATTTTCTTAAACCTCTCAGTTCAGTTCAGTTTAGTTCAGTTGCTCAGTCATGTTCAACTCTTTGTGACCCCATGAATNATGCTTTTGGTGCAGTGGTTACCTGTTTATAACCAGGATTTCTTCATTTTCATGTAGACAACATTTATCCATCTTTTTCCATGATTAGCACTTTTCGCCTTATGCTTAAATACTCTTCCTCTGGTGTGCTGTAGTCCATGAAGTCGCAGAGTCCGACACGACTGAGCAACTGAACTGACCCCAAGGTCACAAACACATTCTATTTTCTAAAAGTTTTGCTTTGAACGGTTACTTTAGGATATATTTCGGATCACTCTCCATATTGCACAGATTGTCTGATTTTTTTTTTTTTAAACGCTTATAAATGTCGTGGGAACAACTCCCATCACTCTTCTCAGTAGCATTCAGCCCCTCGGGGGACTCGGGGAAAGGAAGTGGAGTTGCGGTGGGGGTGGGGGACAGGGCCCACCCGGCGGGCTATCATTCCAGCCTCGCCCTCCTTCCAGATCGCGTCTCCCGGCCTGCTCCCTCCCCTCGGGAATGCTCGTCATCATCACCACCGACTTGGGGGGAGGCTCCTACAACAGAACCTCAGGAGACCTAGGTTGAGGCCAGACCGGGCCACCCAGCCGTCTGACCTTGACAGGAAACGCGCCCCAATCTCTTTGGCTGATCTAGCTCTGCTGTAGATCAAGGCGCAGAGGCCCGCATCTCCAGACTGCCGGTCCCGTGCCCTTTCCCCTGACTCACGCCACCGCCAATCAGCAGTCAGACCGAGGGCGTGGCTCTCGCATCCTGGAATGTTGCAGAGGCGGTTTCCTGGTGTGATTCACAAACAGCAAGAATGTTTCAGTCTGACCGGGAGACCGACTTAGGGGAGGGGGACCAGGTGTCCTGAGCCCGGAAGCTTCCTCCCAGCCTCCCAGTCCCCAGAGGTCTCGGTCTTTCTGAGCTCATTCTGTCTTATCCGGGAGGATCACAGTGTCCCTGCCTTGGGAGGATGCTCGCGCCACCCCCTGCTGTTATTTTCCCGTGCGCTGCTGTGTCTCCAACTGTGAGAACTCGGGGACAGGGAGCGGGCCTGTGTATCTGTGCTCGCCCTACCCCAGAGGCGACACGGGGCTGACACTCCCTGGTTGTGAAGATGAGCCATCGAGTGGTGTTTGTGCAGCACTAGGCAACAGCACTCTTTGTGGTTAGAATCACACCTGAAGGAGGATCCTAATATGGTCCAAAAGGCACGCCTCTGGCATGACAGCTGGCTGACCACTGTCACAGAGAAATGACAGAGCAGCCTGGGCAAACTCCTAGGGGACCCACGTAAGTAGATCCTCAAAACCCAACCTGTCTCATTGGCAAAAGCTCAAGTGTCCCCTAAAATAGCCCCACCATGCTGGGCTTCCCTGGTGGCTCAGACAGTAAAGAATCTGCCTACAATGCAGGAAACCCAGGTTTGATCCTTGGGTCAGGAAGATCCCTTGGAGGAGGACATGGCAACCCACTCCAGTATTCTTGCCTGGAGAATTCTATGGACAGAGGAGCCAGCGGGCTACAGTCCATGGGGTCACAAAGAGTCGGACAAGACTGAACGACTTAACACTTTCACTTTACTTTTCAAAGGCCATGCTAACCACCGTGGGGAAGTACGTCCTCTAAGAAGAGCCTGCCTGCACCCTCTGTGAAGGTTTGGAATTTAAAAGAATAACATCAGTATGTGCTGGGAGCAGAGCAGCTCCAGGACCTGGGAGCAGGCCCTGCACTCTGGTCAGGAAACCTGAGCTCAGGGCTGGCTCGGCCACGACATGCCCCATGACGTGTGATTCCACCCCCTCTGAGCCTGTGCCCTTAGATGCCCAGCAAGGGGCAGCCCTGCCTGGCCACTGTGCAGGAACGGCATCAGAACAAATGACACAATGTATATACTGAAGTACTTTGAAAGGCATAAGGTGTTATAATGTGATGAAGGATTATTAGAAAGAAAGCACTGAGAGCTGAAAGAGGTGTGGGCCTCTGACACTTCTCAAGGTAGTGTCCTCAGTAGTAGGAACAATCCTTTATTTGTTTAGTATTTGATAGTTCACAAAGGCTTCTAGGCTCTTTATCTCACCTGGGCCTCCCAATAACCCAGCAAGGCCAGCAGGGCAGGTTTAACCCTCCCTGATCACTGACCAGGTAAAGAAAAGGAGGCTTAGGCCATGATTTTCCCAGAGTCCTCTAGTCACGGATCTAGGACTAAAGCCCCCTTCTTTAAAAAAAAAAATTTTTATTTGTTTATTTGCCAGCTTCCCTGGTGGCTCAAATGGTAAAAAATCTGCCTGCAATGCACGAGACCCAGGTTTGATCCCTGGATTGGGAAGATCCCCTGGAGAAGGAAATGACAACCCACTCCAGTATTCGTGCTTGGAGAATCCCATGGGCAGAGGAGCCTGGTGGGTTATAGTCCATGTCTGCAGAATTGGACACAACTAAGCTACTGACCTATTTGCCTGCACAATTTTGGGGATCTTAGTTCCCTGACCAGGGATTGAACCTGTGTCCTTGGCAGTGGAAACCAAGTCCTAACCACTGAACTGCCATGGTGTTCCCCTAAAATCCCTTCTTGTAGCTCCTTATGATGAGCCTGTTAAGCTGCTCCTTCTGTTTCACTTGCAACCACATGGGGGAATTTCCCACAAGACCTGTGTGCACACATCCTAGCAGGCCTCCTATGACTGGAAGGGGTGAGGAGGGAGGGGGAGAGGAGTGAGGGGAGGGGTATAGTTATTCAAAGAGCAATGGGAAGTTATTTAAAGGTTTTAAGCAGAGAAATATTAGTACTATGATTTGGGCAGTGTTTTTAAAAATGCTTTCTTCTCCACCTCCTCCTTTCTTTCCTACTGCTTTTCTCCTTCCCCCATCTTCTTTCTCCTTCTTCTTTTTATTCTTCATTTACTTTATATAATTCCTTAGGAAGAGAAAGAGTGGAAAATTCTGGGACCTTCCATCACCCGAACCCTTGAGTGTTCAACCAGCGAGGCCCCTAACAGGCTGGCTCCTCGAATTTATAGGGTGCCAGTGTCCAGCCCAGAATCCAGCTCTCTTTCTCATGGGGTCAGTTCTAGGAGTTTCACTCTCCAGGAGCAAAGCCAGGGTTCAGTGAAGGAGTATGATGTGGCAGGCATGCGCCCAGATGGCTTGCCTCCCCAAAGGCTGCAATCAGTCCCCTGGGTTCCTCCCTGGCCCTCTGGGAAGCGCCTTGCCTGGACAACTGCCTGAAGTGGCCAGAACCTGAGATCCTGGCTGTGTGCCCTCCTCCACTGAGTGCCTGCCATTCAGAGTTACACACTCCCCAGGCCCTACCAAATGGCCAAGTAATGATGCGAACATCCTGGGGTGCCCCTCCAGGCCGTCTGGCCCTCTTCCTCCCAGCTTCCTTAGGCTACTGGCCCAACTTCCTTCCCATTTGTCTGTGTCTCGTGTAGATTGCATGCCTAGTAGCTGGATCCCTAGTAGAGGCTCCAGGGAAGGTATAAACAGAAAAAGCAACTGCGTGTGCCTGTCTGAGTATGCCTGAGTGTGTGTGCATGACTGTATGGCATCTTAGGAAGAAGTAGACACTGTCTCTGTCAGGAAATTGTACCTAATGGGTCTTGCTCAATATCATATCCCCAGCACCAGGGAAGCAGTTGGCTCCTAACAAATATTCTTTGAATAAATGAATGAATGGCCAACGAATGAGTGAAATAAGATTAGAGTTGAGGATTATCTGTTGCCTGGATATGGCGACCAGTAAGTCCTTGGAGACCTTGTTGGCATGCTTCTAGGAGCGCCAGCAGGGTAGGCCTGGACTGAGGGTAGAGGAGTGCAGAGAAGGGGAGCAGGGAGCACAGGCAGCTTTGAAGGAGTTTGGAGTGAAGGAAGGGAGGCGAAGGGGAACTGGAGGCAGGCTGGGGGTGGGAGCGCCTGTGTGAGCTGGAAGCAAGAGTCCTACAAAGAACGTCACTGGCCACAAGGCCTTTCTTGCACCGTTGTCTGCATCAGCAACGCCTGGCCTCTGTTCTCAACCTTGCTGTTTCTCTTTCCCAGGCTGAAAAGTTCTCTTTCCTGTGGTTTTCTTTGAATGCAGGCCTTACATCTTGTCCACACCAGGACTTGTTCATCACTCAGCTGGTCATTTCTAGACATTTTGGACAGAATTTCCACAGGGTGCCTTCACTCAGCTGCTGTAACAATGGCTTTGCCTACCTGTGAGGTTCCCAGGGCACTCCAGCTTCTTCCAGGGGGGCCCTCCCTCTAAGGAGACAAAAGGACCTGGTTGGCAGATGCAGAAGAGAGCTAAGGAAAGACCACGTGTGCCCCAGAGATAGAGAGAAGAGCCTCCATTTATGCCTTCCCAGATCCCCACGCGAGTTAACTCAACAAGGGATCTGTTCCTTCCCACCAAATGATATTGATATTACAGACCCACTGTTGGGATGTTCTTACCTGAATAAGTTCAAAATAGAACCACATACACCCCCTTAACATCCCCAGCCAGATCCTTCCCTCTCAGCTACCCTATCTCTGTCATCATTACCAGTATTTGGAGCTATATTTTTCTCATGTCCTCATTCATGCAGGTAGCCTCTCTTACCTCTCTACCTGCTTCCATCCATATTTCTACTGCTCTACTTCATCCTTCCTTACCCCAAGCCTCCATCTCAGACAGCTTCCTTCCTGCATCTCTGATTCCAAGGTCTCTCTCCTCCATTCCATTCTGTAATCACTACCTCCACATTATTTTCTTTTTCATTTTCCAAAAGTACACATTACATCATGGTTTTATTCAGAAGAGAGTAAAAAAGTGCATATAATTGAACATATATGGGCCATAATTCCCCTGTTAAGAAACAGAATATTGCGTGTACCAGTATTTTCTTTAAATGTCTCTTTTAAATTGTTCAAGAATCTTTTTTTGTAGAATTAAAACTTTCACTGGATTATAGTTGATTTATAATCTGTTAGTTTCTGTTTTACTTTAAAGTGAATCAGTTATACATATACCCACTTTTTTTAAGACTCGTTTCCCATGTGGGTCATTATAGAATATTAAGAAGAGTTCTCTGTGCTATACAGTAAGTCTTTCGTAGTTGTCTATTTTGTATATAGTAGTTGTATGCATCAATCCCAATCTCCCAATTTATTCCTCCCACACCCCTTTCTGCCCTGGTAGCCATAAGTTTGTTTTCTACATCCGTGACTCTTCTATTTTGTAAATAAGTTCATTTGTACCATTTCTTTTAGATTCTACATATAAGTGAGATCATATGATACTTGTCTCAAGAAACTTTTGAGGCTCCCTGTTCTTTGTCTGCCTTCCTAGCTTGTCTTTTAGTCAGGTCCTACCAGGCAGACTCCACCATGCTTAATAATCCTTTCTTATAATACTGTCACTCCAGTTATTAGACTTATTAATAGTTTTAAGAACACAGGATCAGAATTTAAATATATTGTCTAAGCTTTCTGAATCATCCAGGACTCTGTGAGTGGCAAGTAACAGAAATCAAATTCAAACTAGCTTAAATGAAGAAGAGAATGTGATGGCTTACCTCTCAGAAAAATCTAGGATAAACTGGCTTCAGGCACAGCTGGATATAAGCAACCAATGTCAACAGAAAATGGTCTCTGGGCTCTGCTTTCCTCTGCATTGGCTTTAGTCTTTTCCTTGGTTATTTCAGCAAAGGTGGCGGATATGAGTCTCATTGGCCTACATGGGTCACATACCCATTCTTGAACTATTTTAGTTCAGTAGTAGACTAGATCTGATTAGGCCCTCCCTGAATTCAGGGATGCAGTCAGAACCCTGGTTGGCCCGAGTGGAGAGAGATATTTTTCCAAGGAAAACCAGGATGCTAGATGTAGAAGATGGGAGAGAGGGAGGCTGAACAACAAAATCAATAGATACTCTCCAGTTCTCACTTAATTTGTGAGTGGGAATCTCTCTTCTGCCAAATGTTTGAGGCTGGTGAAAAGATTTTTTTTAAAAATCGAGGCTATGAAGGTTCTTTGAAAACTTTAAAATTCAATGGAAATGGGAGTGATTTCGAAAGTGATTATTTCTTTGCCTTTTCCCCATTCTGTTCACCTGTCCAGAATGCCCTTTGTTTGCTTATCTCCAGAGAAGCCTGGTGGGCTACAGTCCATGGGGTTGCAAAGAGTTGGATATGATTGAGTGACTGACTGCACAGACATACCCATCCTTCAGCCTTAGAGAACTGGACCTTTTCTAGCACCTGATGCCTCTTGAATACCCGTGGATCCCCTCAGCCCACATAGTTTAGTATTTAATTCGCTATGGTCTTTCACTATCTTGTTATCTGTTTTTTAGGGCTATTACAGTTTTTTTGGTAATTGACACAGGGAACGTCAACACTTAGGGATGAACTGGAAACAATTTTGATCTCAGGATCAGGATAGCTCCTCTTTTCCTCCTGGGATGCTTCACACTCTCACTGTGGCCCAGCTGGTGCTCAGGGAATTCATACTAATTTTCATTCTGGCTCAAAATAGAAACAAATGTTGTATCAGTTATACTATCCCTTAGGCCTTTCACATGCCTTATTCTCCTCTCTCTGGTTACTTAGTACTCTCACTGAGGGAAGACTCTGTGTCTCTCCTCTGCTTCTATCTCATAAGCCTCAAGTCACAGGGGAACACATGTTGAGTGTGCTGTATATCCCCACTGGTTGACTCAAAAGCTGACTTTGTGGGATTTCCCTGGCTAGTCCAGTGGTTAGCACTCTGTGCTTCCGCTGCAGCGGGCACACGTTCTATTCTTGGGGGAACTAAGATCCTGCATGCCACGTGGCACACTCAAGGGAAAAAAAGTTAATCTTGTGAAGAAGCAGAAAAATAAACTAAAAAGCTAGGTTGGAAAGGTATCTATCTACTCATATCATTGTTCACTTAGTCCCAGGTCCAAATCTCCAGTTGACGTGTGTTCTCATCGTGTACACTCCAGTCCCAGAGCTCTGGTGCAACCGTGGCACCTTTCCTGTATTCCTTGTGCTGGCTTTTGTGCCCGCCTGGGAAGGTGCCATCTTACCACTTATTTCTTTAGAGCTACTCCCTTTTTTGCCAACACCAAGACTGAGTCTCACTCTGCCATTCCCTGGAGCCCTTCCATCAGTCTCAGTTTCTTCTTTAAGGGATATACTTTTTGTCCAAGTAACTGGAAGAAAGGCAGAACTTGAACATGAACCTCACCTTTCAGAAGAGAGTCTCTGCCCTCTCTGACAGACGATGAATAGCTCCTTCTATCCCAACAGAGGGACCCTACTTCAATTATTTAATGCCCTTAATCATGCAACACACACATACACAAAGTGCAATAAGGGGTTACAGACAGCGTTTCAGAGGGATGTCCTCCACCCTGGTAGGTCACGGGAGCTATGTGGTTCTGTGCTCTGTGCTCAGTCACGTCCGACTCTTTGCAACCCCATGGACTGTAGCCCTCTAGAGTCCTCTGTCCATGGGATTTTCCAAGCAAGAATACGAGAATGGGTTGTCATTCCTCCTCCAGGGGATCTTCCTGACCCAGGGATCTAACTGGTGACTCTTGGGTCTCCTGCAGGTGGATTCTTTACCACTAAGTCACCTGGAAAGCCCCAAGATATGTGGGGGACCTGGGATTATCCTTTCACTTTCTTGTGCTTTCAGAAACCACCTCCAGTGACTCAGTAACACAAACCTAGGTGTTAGGTGGGTGGGCATGGCTTCCCATCCAGGGTTACACAACTTTCCCAGGCATAGGAGCGTGCTGAGGCTGTGGGCAATAGAGGAAGCCCAAAAGAGAGGAAGGACAGGGTGTTGGTTCCTCAACTTGCTGAGACCAGAGTCATGTAGCAAGACAAGCTGGAGCACGCTCAGCATTTCTCCTTCCTGGCATGGGTTTCACCTCAGCCTCAGTTCAGTGGCAGCCCTGTTGGCTCAGAGGCTGAGGGATCCAAGAGGAGGAAGCTTGTATAATCCCTCATCTAGCAGAGGTTGGGGCAGGGTGGAGTTTTAAAGTAAGCTTCTGTCAAAATCTGAGTCAGTTATATTGTCCCAATTCTGGATCTGACTTCTCCTGCTTCTCTACCTTACCCCCTCTGCCCTCCAGTCACAGCAAACTTTTTATCATCTCTGACCATTACAGATATGGCTTCTGTGTACAGCCTGATGGGTTGTGCACTGCACAATTCCTGGAGGTGCCATTCCCACAGACAGAGAAGTGTAAAACAATTCTAAGAGTCATGCACAATTGTATCAGGCATCCCTGAGCCAGGTCCTTTTACGACTTTCTCTCCATATGTTACTTCCTCTGCCAAGAATGCCCTTTGTTTGCCTTCCCTCCCACCATATCTTCACCTAGTGAATCATCAAACACTTAGCTTTCCAATTCTGCTCAAATAATGTTGATGAACACAAATGTAGTGATGGGATGCTTTGAGAAATACTCAAAGCCATTGGAAAGAAACAGCTTATATACAGGAATCTCAAACTGGCACACTGCTAATTCATTCTACTCAATAGTTTTATTATGTCTGTATGGTGTTCTGAAAGGCAATGTAAGTAAAATCCATCAGAATAGCTAAAATGCAAAAGGCAAAATAGTATTGGTGAAGGTATAGAGCAACTAGAACTCTCATACAATCCTGGCAGGAATGTAAATTGGGATAACTACTTTGGAAACTGTTTGGTGTTATCCACTAAAGTAGAAAAGATGCCTAGCTTTATGACTAAGCAGTTCTATTGCTAAAAATACATACATATGTACACACAAAAATATGTGCGAATATGATCATAGTGGCACTATTAATAACAGCCCCCAAACTGGAAATAACTCAAATGCCCACCAACAGTAGGATAAATAATGTGGTATATGGGCTTCCCTGGTGGCTAAGATGGAAAATAATCTGTCTGCCATGGAGGAGACCTGGGTTCGATCCCTGGGTCAGGAAGATCCCCCGGAGGAGGGCATGTCAACCCACTCCAGTATTCTTGCCTGGAGAATTCTATGGACAGAGGAGCCTTTTGGGCTACAATCCATGGGATTGCAAAGAGTCGGACACGACTGAGCCACTAACACTATTTCTACACTATATTCATAAAATGGAATGCTACACAGCGGTGGAAATGAATTAATTATTGCTTCACATAACAACATGATGAATCTGACAAACATAATGAGTTTGAGTGAAAGAAGCCAGACACAAAAGAGTACATACTACATGATTCCATTTATATAAAGTTCAAAAACATGCTCTGTGATGCTAGGAATTAGAATAGTGGTTACTCTGGGAGGAGAGGTAAAGGCCTGGAAAGGAATATGAGGTTTTTGGGTGCTAGTGACATTCCATTTATTAATATGGGTCATTTTTATGTGTGTTTGCTATGCTTCAAGAAAAAAGAGCACTTAAAAGAATAACAGCTACCTATGGCATGGAAAATAGATGGGGAAACAGCGGAAACAGTGAGGGACTTTATTTTGGGGGGGATCCAAAATCACTGCAGATGGTGATTGCAGCCATGAAATTAACAGACTCTTACTCCTTGGAAGGAAAGTTATGACCAACCTAGACAGCATATTAAAAAGCAGAGACATTACTTTGTCAACAAAGGTCCGTTTAGTCAAGGCTATGGTTTTTCCAGTGGTCATGTATGGATGTGAGAGTTGGCCTGTGAAGGAAACCAAGTACCAAAGAATTGATGCTTTTGAACTGTGGTGTTGGAGAAGACTCTTGAGAGTCCCTTGGACTGCAAGGAGGTCCAACCAGTCCATCCGAAAGGAGACCGGTCCTGGGTGTTCGTTGGAAGGATTGATGCTGAGGCTGAAACTCCAGTACTTTGGCCACCTCATGCGAAAAGTTGACTCATTTGAAAAGACCCTGATGCTGAGAGGGATTGGGGGCAGGAGGAGAAGGGGACAACAGAGGATGAGATGGCTGGATGGCATTACCAACTCAATGCACATGAGTTTGAGTGAACTCCGGGAGTTGGTGACAAACAGGGAGGCCTGGCATGCTGCGATTCATGGGGTTGCAAAGAGCTGTACACGACTGAGCGACTGAACTGAACTGATGGCTGATTTGTGTTGATATTTGATAGAAAACAAAATTCTATAAAGCAATTATCCTTCAATTAAAAAATAATTTTTAAAAAAAAGAATAAGAGCAATGTCTACTTTCAACCATGATGAAGTGGCAGGATCTAAAGTCGCCCAGTCGTGTACAACTCTTTGTGACTCCATGGGCTATATAGACCATGGAATTCTCCATGCCAGAATACTGGAGTGGATAGCCTTTCCCTTCTCCAGGGAATCTTTCCAGCCCAGGGATTGAACCCAGGTCTCCCACATTGCAGGCAGATTCTTTACCACCTGAGCCACAAGGGAAGCCCAGGAGTATTGAAGTGGGTAGCCTATACCTTCTCCAGCAGATCTTCCAAACCCAGGAATCAAACCAGGGTCTCCTGAATTGCAGGTGGATTCTTTACCAACTGAACTATCAGGGAAGCCCAAATATCATCCTCTCTCTTAGTCAATTATAACATTGAACAAAATATATAAAACAATGGTTTTAAGGCATTGGATAATAGGCAGGACAGTGATCCCTGAGAGAATGAAAACAGAGGAGATGAGTCCTACCAATGTCCCAGCTCTCCGTCTGGAGAGAGTTTCCAGGCTACCACACACAGATGGAACTCCTGAAGAGCCGGTGTTCCCACCAGCTAAAGACCTCACAACACCCTGGGCATCGAGTACTTAGAAAGAGACTGCCTCAATACCAACCCAAATTAACCCCCATCTGAGAGGTATTCTGGCCCCACCTAACAAAGCTTAAAAGCACACAGTAAAAGGGTTTAACTGTTCCCAAATAACTGAACTGCATCCCATTCCAAACTCCCCAAGTATCTAAAAGAAAAAAAATTTAAAAAGAATCTTAGTACCCAACAGCATAAATTTCAAAATACCTGGCATCCAATTTAAAAATTACCTGTCACTCAAAGCAGAAAAAAAAAAAATCAACCAATAGAAGCAGATCCAGAAATTATACTGCTGATAGTATACAAGGACATTGAAACAGCTATGGGAAACCAGATATGGCCAGGGAAACCAGATGTTCAAGAAAGTAGAGGAGAGCACAAGCATCATGAAAGTAAATAGAAGGAATAAAAGAGACCCAGATCAAAATTCTGGAGATGAAAAATATACTGAATGGGATTGATAGCAGATTAAACATTAAATAAGAAAAGATTATTGACTGTGAAAGCGTAGCAATGGAAACAATTCAAAATAAAACACAGGGGGGAAAAAAGACTGATTAAAAAAAAAATGAACAGAACATGAGTGAGTTGTTACAGCTTTAAGCAACCTTATATACACGCAACTAGAGTCCCAGAGAGGGTTGGGTAGAGGAGAGGACAGAAAAGATATTTGAAAAAATAATGACTGAAACATTTCCAAATTTGATGAAAACTACAAACTAACAAATCAAAGAAGCTCGACAAACTCCTAGCAGAGAAAACATGAAGAAAACCACATCAAGGCACATCACAACCAAATGGCTGAAAAACCTATGATAAAGAGAAAAATGCGGGACTTTCCTGGTGGTCCAGTGGCTAAGATACCTAACTTCCAAATGCAGGGGGACCGGGTTCAGATCCCTGGTCAGGGAGCTATATCCGGCATGCCACAACTAAAAGAGTCTGTCTGCTCCAATAAGGATCAAAGATCCCACATGCCACAGTTACGACCTGGTGCAGCCAAATAAATTTCTTTCTTTCTTTTTTTTTTTTTTAATGAAGGTGAAATAGAAACAAGTAAGCTGTGACTCTGCTTCTGGGTGTGATAGATTAAGACCCTACCACATGACTCTTCCTTGAAGAAAACAGGGTAAAGTCTTAGCTCAATACAAAAAGGAACTACCTGAAGATACTAGAGAAAGAACAGAATCAGACTATCTACCTCTCTGAACCCTTGCTGACTCATGAATGGAGCACACAAAGCAGACCGGCTAGTGGCAAACTGAACTGAAACTGAAGCTGGCGCTATGCAAGTAGTGGAGAGCGAGCATAAGCAGACAGACTGAGCCCGGAGCCAAGTGTGTCTCAGGTTGCACACAACCTGAGATAACTTCACAAGACACACGATCCCACGGCCTAGGAAACTAGGAATGAAAACCCGTGGCAGCCAAAAATGCATAAATAAAATACAGCTGAAATATGTGCAATATGAATGAATCTTACAAGCATTATGCAAAGATAGGGAAGCCAGACACGAAAGACCACAATGTATGCTTCTATCTCCTCGAAATTCTGAAAAAGGCAAAATGACAGTGATAGAAATTAGGTAAGTAGTTGCCAAGGGCCAGAAGTTAGAGGGAAAAGATTGATTGCTAATGACCATGAGGCAACTTTCTGATGTAACAGAAATATTCTATATCATGATTGTGATAATCAACCCTGTATATTCGTTGGAAGGACTGATGCTGAAGCTGAAGCTCCAATACTTCGACCACCTGATGTGAAGAACTGACTCATTGGAAAAGACCCTGATGCTGGGCAAGATTGAGGGCGGGAGGAGAAGGGGGCGACAGAGGATGAGATGGTTGGATGACATCACTGACTCAATGGACATGCGTTTGAGCAGACTCTGGGAGATAGTGAAGGACAGGGAATCCTGGCGTGCTGCAGTCCATGGGGTGACAAAGAGTCAGACACGACCTAGCAACTGAACAACAATATCATGACTCTGGTAGTGGTTGCATATCTGTATACACTTGTCAAGTCATTGAACCGGTAAATCTGATTGTACGTACATTACACCTCAGTGAAGCTTATCCCCCCAAATTAAATAAAGGTTCATTTGACACACATAGGGCTTCCCAGGTGACTCAGCGGCAAAGAATCTGCCTGTCAATAGAGGAGTTTTGATCCCTGGATCAGAAAGATCCCCTGGAGAAGGAAATGGCAACACACTCCAGTATTCTTGCTGGGAAATTCCGTGGACAGAGGAGCCTGGGGGGCTACAGTCCATGGGGTCGCAAAGAGTTGGACAGGACTGAGCACGCACACATTATACATGTAGGTTAAGTTCTTGCTACGTCCTCTCTGCCTCCAGCACCCACATGAGTTTGCAGTCTCTGACTAGTGCTTTGTCTCTGAAGCTCTTTCACGTACTTTATTTAATGTGTCACTCTGGCTGAGATTTGGAAATATCAGAATTTGCCTTTCAGAACTTTGTCTCCTTGGAACCCAAGAGGAAACAGAAGTTATACAACTTCTTAAGCTGTGAAAAGAAGGGAGGAAGCATATAGGGTAAGGCCATGACTGCCACTAGGATCTGCGATTTAAGAAAAGTGTTCCCTTCTTCAAGTTAAAAACATTTAAAACTAGCTCAAGCTGTGCAGTAGTGTGTGCTGGCTCCACTCCTGGACTTGGCCCAGGGAGCCTATCAGGGTCTTGGCGTGCAGCATCCGGGGCTGGTTTCAGGCCTGCTCACACCCCTGCTCTTTCCCACAGAGCCTAATGCCACTTCTTTCCCCTTGTCAAGCTGCGAGTCTGCCACACTCCACCCTCCCCCAGTTTTCTAGGTGAACTATGTCAAGTGTAGAGTTGGGGGGAGGAGTGAGTGTTAGAAGTTGGGGTTCTGAGAGCATGGGTGGTGAGAAAAGAGACCTCAGGTCCAGCCACAGTGCACTTAAGGCAGATGTGGCTGTGCAATGGCTGTGAATGTGTGCAAGCATTTGCTGTCAAGTCTGTGCAGGGCTGTGTCTGCAAGTGGGGTTTGCATAGGTGGGGTTGCTCCCAGGAGCTGGAGGCCTAGACTGTCCGTACCACTTGCCCATTCTTATTCAGATTGGTATAATGTCCGTCTGACCATGAATGTTGCCTCCTTCAATGTGGTACCTTTGTGCAGCACACTGCCTGAACCACTGTACCTGGTGTCCCTGGATAAACATCCCTAAAACCTCTCCTTCTTCCGGAAGGAAAAACCCCTCTTAGTCATCTGAGAAACAATAGGTAGAGGTATCAAATCTATTGAACATTTTCTTTCCTTATCTTCCTGAATGCTAGTTATATTATACATGACTCAAAGTCTCCATGCCAGCTTTTCCACACAGTACCAGGAGGAAAAGTGTGGGGTAAATGAGCATCCCCTATTGACTACCTCCGTCTCTGGGGGCCAGGCCACAGCATACAGAGACTCCTCTGTCCCTCATACCTGACCACTCAGGAGCCTCCTTCTTCCTTATGATACGTTCTCTCCCGGAACAGCATGTCTTTATAGTTCACACTGTTGCTAACAAGTGACAGAGGACCTCTCGCACGGGACATCTTTTCCGTTGGGCTGATGTAGGGCCTCAAAGAGGGAATTGCACTTTATGCTTTAATAGTCAGAGGTTCATCTTTCCATTACATCTTGTTCCTCTTTTTTTTAAACGAACAAATCTGTGTTAAGCAACTACTGTCATGTGCTGGCTAGGTGCCAGAGATATTTCAGGGAACAAAAGACTTTATATATATATATACATATAATTATATTTTTTAATGCCTTTATTTATTACATCAGGCTTTTTAAAGCAACCTAAGGACAATTGCTTTTACCAAATATTTTCTCCTCCCTGTGCTCACTGTCAAGGTAAATCTTTGCCCTTCAAAATCAGGTCCAGGACTTCCCTGTAGTGCAGCGGATAAGAATCCACCTGCCAACGCAGGGAACACTGGTTTGATTCCTGGTCCAGGAAGATTCCACATGACTTGGGGCAACTAAGCCCTTGCACCACGACTGCTGAAGCCCCTGCGCTTTAGAGCCTGTGCTCCTCACGGTGAGCCCACCGCAGTGGGAAGCCCGTGTACCACAAAGAAGAGTAGTGGCCCCTGCTCGCCATAATTAGAGCAAGCCCGAGTGCAGCAGTGAAGACCCAGCAGAACCAAAAAAAACGTAAACATAAATAAATGATTAATTAACTTTTAAAAACTAAGTTCAAACAGCGAAAAGCCTGGAAGGTACATACCACCAGTTTGTTTCCAATGGTGCCTTTATGTTGGCTTTAAACACCCGTCTTTTCTGTATTTTGTAAAGTTTCAACATTAGTTATTTTTGTAAAGAAATAAAAGAGAAGTTACTTTAGAACAAACAAAACCGCACTTTAAATATTCCTTCCTCAGAGACACTTTCCCTGATCACCCATTTCTCCAGTGGGATTTAGGGACCCCTCTTCTGAGCATATAGCGCCCTGCTCTTCCCTGTCTCCACGCCACAGAAGAAGCACAGGAATCATTCTTATGTGCTTCCTGCCTTGGACTCTGAACTGAAAAGCATGACCACGATGTATTCACCTCTGAGTCCCCAGCCCCAAATTATCAGTGCCCAGTAAGAGTACAGAAGAGCTTCCCAGGTGGCGCTAGTAGTAAAGAATCCACCTGCCAATGCAGGAAACGTGAGACATGGATTTGATCCCTGGGTCGGGAAGATCCCCTGGAGGAGGACATGGCAACCCACTCCAGTATTCTTGCCTGGAAAATCCCATGGACAGAGGAGCCTGGCGGGGTACAGCCCACTGGGCTGCAAAGAGTCAGACATGGCTGAGTGACTTAGCAGGCACACACACACGCATACAAGAGTTCAGAAAGTATCTGTTCCATAAACAAATGGATAAGGTTATCAAGTTATGGCCTAGGAAACTTGACTGAGGNGGCGGGGTACAGCCCACTGGGCTGCAAAGAGTCAGACATGGCTGAGTGACTTAGCAGGCACACACACACGCATACAAGAGTTCAGAAAGTATCTGTTCCATAAACAAATGGATAAGGTTATCAAGTTATGGCCTAGGAAACTTGACTGAGGTCCAGGGGCTAGCCCTCCAGCAGAGAGGGAGGCAATGGGTCTCACTGAAACACACCCAGGTCCAGGTCAGACCAGAAAGGAAATCTGATGCAGCAGCCTCTGAGATTAGGCTAAAAGTGAAGTGAAGTCGCTCAGTCGTGTCCGACTCTTCGCGACCCCATGAACTGCAGCCTACCAGGCTCCTCCGTCCATGGGATTTTCCAGGCAAGAGTACTGGAGTGGGGTGCCATTGCCTTCTCCGAGATTAGGCTAAAGCCTCTTTTAAATTTCCCAGGTGAGTATGAGAGGGGAAGGTTTGCAGAACCCGGGGGATAGCCGAACCTGTGGGAAGGAATTCAGTAGTCCTAGGTGAGGAGTGTCATGGTATGAAGTGATCTATCCATCTGTTTGTTTTTCTGCTACGTGGCACCCCTCATTAGAGTATGCACTCCTTAAGAATGTGGATCTTATCTGACTTGTATCACAAGGGCTTGCCTGATGCCTGGATGTCACTCAATAAATATATGTTGAATTAATATTGAATGAACAAATTCACTCTAAACCAAATTCATGAGGGAGAGACCAGATATAGCATTATTCATTCATCCTGTAAAATATAATTGACAATAGGCCTGAAGAAACCCTAGTCAGCACATTCTTTACTCTGTGGGAAGGCAGATTTTAGAAGCCAAAAGTAGATCTGAGGGTTGCTTGGTAAATACAGAGGACTAAGGGCACTTGAAAGATCTTAAGAAATTGTGTCACTGAGCTGTGGCACCCCGATGAGTCATGCTTTCCCACAGGGGGACGGACGTCCCTTGCCAAACAGGATCCTGCCTTGCCCAATGCCACCATCCCTTTCCTGTCACTGAGGGAGAAATACTGACAGTCTGTCCTGCCCCATTCCCCTTGCTCCATACTTCTTATCAGTCATAATGCCTCCGTCCTTTAGGCCTGACTTCATGTTACAGTGTCCAGGATTACACAGTGTCCCTATTGGTTACATTTTCCATTGCGGCTTCCTGGGGTGATTTCAGCCACAACTTCACATATCCTGCTCAGGATAAACTATCCTAGACCCCAAATTAAGACCTTCCACTAAATGAGTGGCAAAGTCACTCATTTTCACTAGACCTCAGTTGCCCTCCCTTTGAAAGATGAAATAATAGACCCTTTTTCATGTATCCTACAGAACTGTGAAGCAAAAAAAATTGAAGACTATGAATATGAGTGCCTTGGAAGTTGTGGTTTGACCCTTACAATTAAAGTTCTATGCCAGATTTGTCATTAAGGAGCTATGTGACATTAAGTCATTTTGTGAGATGCTTAGACCAGTATCTTGTTCTCAGTAAGCCTTCAGGAAACATTGTTGTTGTTCAGTCACTAAGTTGTGTCCGATTCTTTTGTGACCCCATGAACTGTAGCCCACCAGACTCCTCTGTCCATGGGACTTCCCAGGCAACTGGAATGGGTTGTCAATTCCTTTTCTAGGGTATCTTCCAGATCCAGGGATCAAACCCAAGTCTCCTACATTGGCGGGAGGATGCTCTACCACTGAACCACCAGAGAAGCCCCTTCAGGAAATGTTAGGATATGAGAAATCATATGATATGGACCGTGGAATGAACTGAGACACTTCCCACTTTTCCAAGGAGCATGAAAGTGAAGTCGCTCAGTCGTGCCCAACTCTTTGCGACCCCATGGACAGTAGCCTGCACCAAGCTCCTCCGTCCATGAGATTTTCAAGGCAAGAGTACTGGAGTGGGTTGCCATTTCCGTCTCATGCTTGGGGAAAAGTAGTTGATTGTTTTTCAGGTAGCTAGCATACTTTTGTTGAGTGGGTATAAACTTGAGATCATCGTCAACTGGTTTGGGAAAAAAGGAGGAATTTCAGAAGATGTATGATAAGAGAGATGAAGAGAAGAGACTTGACAGTACGGTAGCAAGGGAGAAAACTTTGGGAGGAAGAACAGGTCTAGCTAGTCACATGGAGGGATCTAATTGTTTTGCATTGTGGGGTATGATGTAATCCTCTTCTCCATGCTCCCATGAAGTCGTCAGTAAAATTTCATGAGTCATAAATATTCTTGAATTTGAATGTATTGGGGGGATACAAACCAATTGCTCAGTCTGGCCTTGATGTTTAGAGAGAATGAGAAGCAAAAGCTGGTCATCAGCTTAAAAATGAGGAGGTATATTTATGACCCTAAGGGCTCTTTTAGCTTTAATATTCTATGATTCTATATATGTAAGAGACGGAATGTTGCCAGGAAATTCTGATACAGTAGGTTCGGGTGGGGCTTGGGAATTCCTATTAAAACATTTACCTAGGTGATTATGATGCACCCTAACATCGGGCATTGCATGTAACATCGTACACATACTCATCATATTCTAGTCAAATGTTTTGTCACCCACAGAAAAATCACTCTCCTTCCCAATCTCCAGAGGCCACATTGCTGCCAGAAGCAATTAGAGTGTGATCAGAGATTTTAAATTCACATTAATGTTGTCCTAAATAAAACGTGTTTACAAAAACAATGTTGTATTAGTGGGGGGAAAGAACAACAATAAATGGTGCTGGCATATTGGATAGCCACACCCAAAAGAATGATGTTGAATCCCTACCTCACACCATAGCTTTTAAAAATAAACTTAAAATGGATCATAGACCGAGATGTAGGAGCCAAAACTACAAATGCTTCAAGCACAAAAGAGGAGTAAATCTTCTTGACCTTGTATTGGGCAATGGATTTATAAGACATGATACCAAAAGCATAAGTGAGAGAAAAAATAAGGGAAATTAGACTCTATTAAAATGTAAAATGTTTATGCTTCAGTAAATACCATCAATAAAGTGAAAAGAAAACCCACAGACTAGGAGAAAATATTTCCAATCATATATCTGAGAAGAGGTTGTATGAATAATTTACAAACTAAAAAGAAAAGACTTCTCTAGTGGCCTAATGCTTAGGAATCCACCTGCCAGAGCAGGGGACACAGGTTCGATCCTTGGTCTAGGAAGATTCCACATGAGCCACAAAAGAAGCCACCATGATGAGAAACCCTCACACTGAAACAAAAATTAGCTCCCACTGGCAGCAACTAGAGAATGCCTACACACAGCAGCAAAGACCCAGTGCAGCCATAAACAAACAAAAGAAAAAAAAAATTTTTTTTTTTTTTTGAGACAGCACAGGGGACTTCCCTGGTGGTCCAATGGCTAAGACTCTAGAGTCCCAATGCAGGGGGCCCAGGTTCCATCCCTGGTCTGGGAACTAGATCTCACATGCTACAACTAAAGATTCCATGTGCCAAAACTAAAGCTTGGCACAGCCAAATAAATAATAAATAAATAAATATTAAAAGTAAGCAAAGGCTTTGAATGTACATTTCTCCAAATGGCAATAAGCACATGAAAAGATGCTCGACATCATTAATTTGGCGAACATCAACCAAAACCATAGGCTTCCCTGGTGGTTCCGACAATAAGAAATCCTGCAAAGCGGGAGACCCAGGTTTGATCCCTGGGTTGGGAAGATCCCCTAGACAAGGGAATGGAAACCCACTCCAATATTCTTTTTTTTTTTTTTTTTCCACTCCAATATTCTTGCCTGGAGAATTCCATGGACAGAAGATCCTGACGGGCTAAGTCCGTGGAGTTTCAGAGTCGGACACGACTGAAGCGACTAACACTTCACTTCACCCATTAGGACAGTTAAAATAAGAGAGACAAAATAACTTGTGTTGCTGAGGAGGTAGAAACACTAGAACCCTTATACACTGCTAGAATGAATTTAAATGGTGTAGCTACTTTGGAAAATCGTTTGGCAATTCCTCGAAAACTTAAACAAGAAATTACCATACGGCTTAGCAATTCCATTCCCAGGTAGGTACCCAAAATAACTGAAACACATGTCCACACAAACTCTTGTACATAAACGTTCACAGCAACATAGCTCATAATAATCAAAAGTAGAAAAAACACAAAAGTGCATCACTGAGGACTATATAAACAAAATGTGGTATTTCCACAGGATGCAATATTAGTCATTTGCTCCAACATGCAAAAACCTTAAAGATATTATATTAATTTAGAGAAGCCAGTCACGAAAGTCTACTTATTGTATGATTCCATTTATATGAAATATCCAGAATAGGCAAATTCATAGCGATGGAAAGTAGATTAGTGTTTGCTATTCTTGCCAGGAAAATTGGAAGGACAGAGAAGCCTAGTGGGCTACAATCCATGGGGTCGCAAAAGAGTCCAACACGACAGAGTGACTGAGCATCAACAGCAGCAGGGGGTAAAGGAAGGTTGTGGCGGGGGGCGCGGATTGGAGTTGGGAAGTGGTGGCTAATAGATACAGTTTCTCTGGGGGAGTGATGAAAATGTTCTAAAATAAGACGGTGGTAATGCACATTAATGAAGTCTCCTTTATGTACAGTTTGGAAGGTCCCCTGGAGGAGGAAATGGCAACCCACTCCAGTATTTTTGCCTAGAGAATCCCGTGGACAGAGGATCCTGGCGGGCTACAGTCCATGGGGTCGCAAAAAGTCGGACATGACTGAGCGACTAATATATATTTTATTTAATAGTTGCACACCATTCTGACTATACTGAAAACAACTGACTTGAATAAAGGGTGAATTTTGTGCTGTATGAATGATATTTCAATAAAGTTGTTTTTTAAAAATGTTGCCTATACCATGTGACCATACAAAAAATTCTTAGGGACTTCCCTGGGTTCCAGTGGTTAAGACATTGCCCTTCTGACACAGGAGGCTCAGTTTCAGTCCTGGTCAGGCAACTGGATCCCACACGTTGTAACTAAGAGTTCACAGGCTGCAGCTAAAGATCCCATGTGTCACAGCTAACACCCAGTGCCGCCAAATAAACAGTTTAAAATAGTAAAATAAAATGAAAAAACAAAAAACTCGTATACAAAATGGAATATTTTATCTCATTTATTTTATTTTTGGCTGTGCTGGGTCTTTGCTGCCGCGCAGGCCTTTCTCTAGTTGCAGCAAACGAGGGCTCTTCTCTAGTTGTGGTACATGGATGTCTCGTTACAGAGGTTTCTCTCATTGTGGAGCATGGGCTCTAGGGCTCTCAGGCTTCAGTAGTTGCAATTCCGAGCTCTAGAGCACAGGCTCAATTTGTTGTGGCCCACGGGCTTAGTTGCCTCGCCACATGTGGAATCTTCCCAGACCAGATATCGAACCCACGTCTCCTGCACTGGCACGTGGATTCTTTACCACTGAGCCATCAAGGAAGCCCACAAAATGGAGCATTTTACACTCTGTATGCCATCGCTCAACCAACAACACACACTGTGTTAGTCAAGTCTTCTTCTGCAAGTGACAGAAATCCAGTTTAAACTGGTTTAAGAAAAGAATAGAATGTACTGGCTCACGTAGCTGAAAATTACAGGGGTTGTTGACTTTTAGGCATGGTCAAATCTAGAAGCTCAAATGCTGTAATCCAAGAATCCCCTTCTCTCCACCCTTCAGCTCTGCTTTCCTCTATGTTGATTTCATTCTCAGGCAGACTCTCTCCAAATGATGGCAAGTTGGCCACCAGTGTCTATGGGATTACAACCTAATTTAGCAGGGAAAGAAAATATGTTTCTCAACAAAAATCCAGAAGTAGGTGTTACTTTTGTGGCTTGGGTCATATGTGTGGCCAAGGGCGTGCATATTGGCCCAGCATTATGATAGGATGCAAAATATAGTGAGTTATTGTTGATGTTATAAATTTCAAAATTGGATTATTTAAAACAAGTCATCTTTAATTCACTTAAACAAATGGATCAAACTATTAATTTAAAAAATAGATTGCAAAAGAGGCAGATAAATGCTTGGCATTTTGCAGTTTGATTTTTGCAAGGTGCTAGACAAGTTTTTCATGATATCTTTGTAAACAAAGACTGGATAACTGAGTTAACTGGAGTCATGGTTCATTGATAGCCATTTCCAAAACGGACTGATGAATAAGTGAACCTAGTAGATCTTGGTGGATCACAGAGATCTTCTATTAGTCATGACCCGGTTGACCTGTTTACTAACTACTTAGATACTGATACAGAAGTCATACTTATTGGATGGAGGGAGATTACAGGACTGCTACTGCTAAGTCACTTCAGTTGTGTCCGACTCTGTGCGACTCCATAGACGGCAGCCCACCAGGCTCCCCCATCCCTGGGATTCTCCAAGCAAGAACATTGGAGTGGGCTGCCATTTCCTTCTCCAATACATGAAAGTGAAAAGTGAAAGTGAAGTAGCTCATTCATGTCCGACTCTTAGTGACCCCGTGGACTGCAGCCTACTAGGCTCCTCTGTCCATGGGATTTTCCAGGCAAGAGTACTGGAGTGGGGTGCCATTGCCTTCTCCTGGATTACAGGACTAAGAGCAGTTAATATGTTGGATGAAAAAGGCAAGGTTCAAAATAATTTTCTTTTTCTTCTGGATAATTTCAAATGTTCACAAATGTAGACATTTTATTATAGTACAATAAACCCCATCTAGCAGAGACATTACTTTGCCAACAAAGGTCTGTCTAGTGAAGGCTATGGTTTTTCCAGTGGTCATGTATGGATGTGAGAGTTGGACTGTGAAGAAAGCTGAGCACTGAAGAACTGATGCTTTTGAACTGTGTTGTTGGAGAAGACTCTTGAGAGTCTCTTGGACTGCAAGGAGATCCAACAAGTCCATCCTAAAGGAGATCAGTCCTGGGTGTTCACTGGAAGGACTGATGCTAAAGTTGAAACTCCAATACTTTGGGCCACCTGATGAGAAGAGTTGTCTCATTGGAAAAGACCCTGATGCTGGGAGGGACTGGGGGCAGGAGAAGAAGGGGGCGACAGAGGATGAGATGGCTGGATGGCATCACTGACTCAATGGACATGAGTTTGGGTGAACTNAGTTGTCTCATTGGAAAAGACCCTGATGCTGGGAGGGACTGGGGGCAGGAGAAGAAGGGGGCGACAGAGGATGAGATGGCTGGATGGCATCACTGACTCAATGGACATGAGTTTGGGTGAACTCTAGGAGATGGTGATGGACAGGAAGGCCTGGTGTGCTACAATTCATGGGGTCGCAAAGAGTCAGACACGACTGAGTGACTGAACTGAACTGAACTGAACCAATCGTCCAGCTTGGATAATTTTCAACTCATGGCCAATCTTCTTTCTCCTATTTCCCCACCCCACCTTCCCTTCCCTTATTTTATCTTGAAGCAAATCCCAGTCTATTTGTTAAAAACAAAACTCAAACACTATCATTACATTAAAAAAACTCAATAATTTCTAAACATCACAAAACATTCAATTTTTAAACTTCCAATTGTCTCACAAATATTAAATTTTTTTTTTGCAGTTTATTTGTTCAAATCAGGATCCAAACAAAGTCCATACACTGTAATTGGTTGATGTGAGGTCTCTTTTATTCTACAAGTTGCTCCCTCTGCCACTTTTTACCTAGCAATTTGTTTGTTAATGAACCAATAATCTTGATAACAAACCAATAGCAATAATCTTGATAACAAAATGATAGTAGAGATAAATAGATGTAATACTAAAATTAGATCTTATAAAGTCAGCTGTCACAGTACAAAATGTAAGAGACACTTGTAGTTTGTGAATAAAAGTCTAGGATTTTCAGTTGGCCACAAACCTAAAATACTCAACACTATGATATAGTTGCCAAAGTCCAAATACATATACCTAGGTTGCATTAACCCCAGTACCTACGCATACCATGAGACGTGGTGGGTCTTTTCTACCACACCAGCTCAAACCCTGCCTGGAATATTGTCCTGATTGTGGCTCCCAATCCAGTTTTTCAGGGGAACTGAAAACTCGTGAGTATAGACAAAGCCCTGATCCTGGTAGGAAACTTGAAACACACTTTCTTTGGCCAGAGTGTGGCAAGTGGAGAAGGGAGTGGGAAGCTAGGTGTTTATCTGGGTGTATGACTCAAGGCAGAGTGTTCTTAGAAACTGGGCATGCACAAGGAGATGATGCTGGGAGAAGTGACCCTGGAACATTCCATTTAGGAGTTCTGAAGTTAAAGAAAGGGAAGAAGAATCTCATAGTTAGTGGGAGACACAGAAATAATCAGATCCAAGGGAATTTGCTGGCAGTCCAGTGGCTAAGACTTGGTGTTCACAATGTAGGGAGCCCTGGTCCAACTAGAACCCTCATATGGCCACTAAAGATCCTACATAATGCGACTAAACCCTGGAACAGCCAAGTAAACAAATAAATATTTAAAAGGGTGGGAGTGAGCCTCAGAAAACCCTGCTCAGTGCCTAGAAGCGTGTGGTTTAAAAGAAAGAAAGAATCAGGTGCAACTGTATGGTGGTGACAAATTGAAAGTCTATAGAATCATGGTCAGGACAGTGGGGTAGTGTGGTCTGGGCTGGCAGATGATCAGAAAACCACTGGCCCATGTGGGAAACTGGGTCTGAATACCCAGACTGGAGACACAAGAGCTGGGGTAGCACTAGGTCTCAGGCCTGAAAACTTTGATGTCAGTCCAATTTGAGCTGGAGCCAGTCTGTCCCCAGGTAGAGTGAGGGAAATTGATGTGTATTGTACACCTACTAAGTGCTATACATACACAACTTTGACCCTCACAATGAACCTACCTGGTAGGTATTTTATTCCTATTTTTAAAAACTGAAGCTCACAGAAGTCAGTTATTAGCCCAAGGTCACATGCATCTAAGTGACAGGGCCAGGATTCAGAGCAGGCTGGCCTGGAGTCCTGAAGGATGGAGCTGGCATCAGAAGAAGCTAACCTTAGTGACTGAGCATTGGGGTCAGTCTCTGTATTTCCCAGTCATGGTGCCAGGGCACCAACATCTGGGGACTATATCATGTCAGTACTTACAGCAGCTTCAAATCTAGACCAAGAAAAGTCTATGATATGAGAACAATGGGGAGGGATGGACTGGGAGGCTGAGATTACAGATGCAAACCCCAGACGTTACATAGAATGGATAAATGACAAAGTCCTACTGTACAGCACAGGGAACAATATTCAATATCCCTGATCCACATGGAAAAGAAGATGAAAAAGAATTTATATATGCAGGACTTCCTTGGTGGTACAGTGAACAGAATAAGAATTCACTTGCCAATGCAGGGGACACAGGTTCAATCTCTGGCCCAGGAAGATCCAACATGCCGCAGAAGAGTTAAGCCCATGTGTCACAACTACTGAGCCTACGTACGCAACTGCTGAAGCCCGGGCGCCTGAAGCCTGTGCTCTGCGACAAGAGAAACCACCGCAGTGAGCCGTCACACATCGAAACAAAGAGTAGTCCCCATTCACCGCAACTAGAGAAAGCCCGCACACAGCAACAAGGACGCAGCACAGCCAAAGATCAACAAATACAATGTTTTTTTAAAAAAGAGAGCGTATGTATGGATATAACCGAGACACTTTGCTGTAAAGCAGAAATTAACACAACATTATAAATCAGCTACACTTCAATAAAAATTTTTTTAAAAATAGAGGACAATGAGCATTCTCCACGAAAACATAGACCAAGACTTTGGTCTCCATATTGCCCTAGTCCTGATCTCTTCTGGGCTTGAGCCTAAGCCTGGAATCCTCTGTAGGAGATGGGAGGTGACTTTGTATTTTCTTCTGCTTTTCTCCTAAAGCAAACCCCAGAATTGCCAAGAAAAGGAAGACTATTTTGGTAGGTGGTGGGAGATGCTGGGGTCCAGCTCATCCTTTCTACCCAGGGATGGATTCCGGAGTCCTGTCCACATCTCCAGCAGCTTGCGGGTGGTCTTTCAGCTCCCTTTGGAGCTAAAGTTTCAGGCATGAAGGTGGGAAGACAAGGGTGGGCATCCCCGGTGAGACTAAGGGAGCAAGAAGCCACCCACTGAGGAGGAGGCTGGGACTGGCTGGGCTGGGCTGGCCCAACCGGTTCAGCCCAGCCAGGAAAGGGCAAGTCAGATCTGGCTCAGCAGGAGGGGGCTGGGTGGGTGAGTGTGCTGACTCAGGGCCTGGCGAGTCGAGTCAGGTGACCGCCAAGGACAGCTGTTGCCTGGGTGTTTTTAGAAAACTTTGGCTGCCAAAGGCTCTCTCATGGGCTGATTCTGCACCTACTCAGAAGCAGGCAGAGAAAACGAGGGTGTTTTCTTATAATAAGCTGTAGGAGTGGGGAATTAATAACCTAACCATACCCTGTTGATTCCTGCCTTAATGTACCTAGAAAATAGGAGCAGAAATTAGTTAGTTAAGAGTCTTATGAATTCCCTTTGCATCCTTTGAAAATCACAAATTTGCCCTCTTAGATCTTTTTAGATACCTTGCCAGGAATCTCGGGTAGAGGTTAAGAGAGCAGGTGCTGAGGTCAGGAAGGTGCTGAGGTTAGATCTGGGATCAAAACCTAACTTTATCATTTATTATTTGTATGACTTTGATCAAGTTTCTTAACTTAAAAGAAAACAAAACATACTTTTAAATATGGAAAATTTTAAATGTATACCAATGAAACATAATAGTATCGTCAATTTCCATATGCTTGTTATCCCAGCTTAAACACTTATCAACCCATGGGCTTCTCATCTCATCCACATCCTGCCCATTTCCCATCCCTCCAATTATTTTAAAGGAGATCCCAGACAACATCTCATTCCATCCCTTTTTATTTCTTTAAATTCTTGTCTGCTCATTTGAAAATATTGTAGTCCCAGCCTCAAAGTATTAATGTGAGGTCATGCATATAAAGGGCCAGCCTATGGGAACTCAGTAAAGGACAACTTGTATTATTTAGATTAAAAGATAAAAATAGGAAAAGTATCTGCTACCCTCCCGTCTCTCTGCTTCTGTGCTTCTTTCCTCCTTCTGTCTGAGGCCTCTCTCCCTGGTCAGTACTAGGTCCAGTGTTGACGCACGAAAGAGTTAGGATGACTGCCCAGCTGTCCAGGCCTCAGGACAGGGTGCATTAGCCCTAGGGAGGGAGTTGGAAGGAAACAGTGGAGACATAGGAAAGAGGGATCAAAAGTAAGAGTTCAGATGAGTTTAGTTGTTCAGTTGTGTCCTACTCTTTGTGACTCCATGAACCACAGCACGCCAGGCCTCTTTGTCCATCACCAACTCCCGGGGTCTACCCAAACCCATGTCTGTTGAGTCGGTGATGCCATCCAACCATCTCATCCGCTGTCATACCCTTCTCCTCCTGCCCTCAATCTTTCCCAGCATCAGGGTATTTTCAAATGAGTCAACTCTTCACATCAGGTGGCCAAACTATTGGAGTTTCAGCTTCAACACCAGTCCTTTCAATGAACACCCAGGACTGATCTTTAGGATGGACTGATT
>SJYV01045960.1:1858112-2036898 GCA_006410875.1 Neotragus pygmaeus | reverse complement strand
ATTCCAGCTTGTGCTTCCTCCAGCCCAGCGTTTCTCATGATGTACTCTGCATATAAGTTAAATAAGCAGGGTGACAATATACAGCCTTGGCGTACTCCTTTGTATAGCAGCCTGGAAATTCCCTGGTGGTCCAGTGGTTAGGACTCCACACTCTCACTGCCAAGGGTCCAGGTTCAATCCCTGCTCAGGGAATTAAGATCCCATAAGGTGCAGTCAAGAAATAAATAAATACAGCCACCTTGCGAGAGAGACTGGGAGACAGGAGTCAAGTTTGAGACAGGTCCAAGTGGCAAGAACAGCAGAAGACAGAATATAGAAGAGGATATGATGGGAATGTCAAGCAAAGTTAGAGTTACCCCAGGGACTACCAGAAAAAAAGTGTGTTCATCAGAAATTTTGGTTGCAAACACAGATTAACTTTGGCAAATAGAAGCAGAAAATTAATTTACTGAAGGGCTATTGAGAAGCTCTCAGAATTACTGGGGAGGCTGGAGAACCAGGCTAAGGAATTGAGGTACAGAAACAGGCCACACATGCAGTCTTCTGAGGCCAGACAATGAGGCCATCACTGCCCTCTCTAGGCACTAAAGGGGCTTTCTAGGTGGTACAGTGAAGAATCCACCTGCCAACGCAGGAGATGCAAGAGACACAGTTTCGATACCTGGGTCCAGAACATCCCCTGGCTCAGGAAATGGCAACACACTCCAGTATTCTTGCCTGGAAAACTAAATGGACAGAGGAGCCTGGTGGGCCAAAGTCCACAGGATAGAAAAGAGCTGGACACAACTGAGCGACTGAGCGAGCACAGGCACTAAAGAGATTCTGCAGCCAGCAGCCAGCATTGGACAAAACCACCCAGTTTCGGAGCCCATGGATGCCCTGGAAGCCAGGTACCACTGCTGTACCCTACTGCCTTCTCAGTACACATCCCACTGTACCTGCTTCTTTGTGTCCTTAGCCCCTTTGTCAAGGTTTTGAGCTGGCGCTTCAGACTAGAAGAGGCCTGCTCATGTCCCCTAGTGTGTGTGTGTTTGGGGATGCAGTCGGGGTGGGTGCTCTGGCCAGGAATACAGTGGGAGGAGGGCTCTGCATGCTGAAAACTCATCGTGGGGAGTTTCTTAGTTAAAGGAAGGGGGTTCAAGGCTGGGCAGCCAAAGACCTGACAAATGCCTTTTACACAGAGAACTGAGTATGATTACGCGTGAGGGGTGGGGACTGGCGCTGGTAAGAACAAGGAAAAGAAACAGGACACCAGACCCCTGAGTTAGGGCAAAAGGTAGTGGAATGCTGGATATTCACGCTACATAGGAGAGAGCCTGGCTTCCTCTTGGGGGTATTTTGGACAAAAGAGATGGCTGATCTCAGATATTATCTTGGCAGTGTCTAACTCAATTGGTATGTAGCATGAGGACTTTTAATACCCTGTGCTTCTTCCCTCTCTCTAGCTCCAGGAAAGAGGTTGGGCAGCCTGCAAATAACTGGGCGCTTAGTCCGAAAAGCTGGAACCAGTCAGCGCTGGGCGAGGGCTGACAGGTGACAGCTGAGTTCAAGCTTTGGGAACAAACAGGCAATTCCCTGAAGTCTGAGTTTCCATGATCAAATCAATGTGAAGAAATCAATATGCCACAAATTTTAAAATTTGCATAACTATTGTTATGTTATGAGTCAATTAGACTTAAAAGCAAACAACCAGAGTCTGTATTCTTTTTATCAACCCAAACCAAATATTCAAACTTCTTCCTTCACTTTGCTATATTACTCTTTTTTTTTTAAGAAGGAACATGTTCCCTTAAGAAAAAAATTTTTTTAATTTAGCTGCATCAGGTCTTAGTCAAGGCATCTTGTTGTGTTATGTGGGATTTTTCATTGACGCACTTGCACTCTCTAGGCTTAGTAGCTCTGAGGCACGTGGGATCTTAGTTCCCGGACTAGGGATGGAACCCTTATCCCCTGCATTGCAAGGCTGATTTCTAACCACTGGACCACCAGGGAAGTCCCTACTTTGCTAGTATTCTGATATCTATAAGGAGTACCAAAAAAAAAAAGGAGTACCAATGTTTCCTCTATCTCCATATACAATGTTAATCCCTTCTTTCACTTTTTAAAAAAGTCCTTGTTTTATTTACTTGGCCATGCTGTGTGGCTTGCAGTATCTCTGTTCCCCGACCAGGGATTGAACCTGGGCCGTGGCAGTGAAAGCTCTGAGTCCTAACCATGAGACCACCAGGGAATTTCCCCCTCTCATTTTATTTCATTTAATATTTTTCCCTTCCTCCCTTCTCAATGCCCTCTCCTTCTACAGGTTTGTTCTCTAATGAACTGAACTGAATGTTGGATAGATGTTATTGAATGTGTATGAAACCTCATAAAACATAGTTTTGTATGTTTTTAATTTACATGAATGGCATTGTACTATAAATCAGTTTCTGTTCCTATTGTTTTCTACATTGCTGAATGTGTAGCTAGTCAGTAGTTTAATACTGCAATAAGGTATTCAATAGTATGTGGGGTAGGCCACTGTCAGGCCAGCAATAGGCCCAATAGTACCAAAGGAATTTTCTTACATGGTAGAGGGTAGACCCTTGAATGCTGACCCAGCTTCTTCCCAAGCCTAATCTAACAAAAGTGCTCACTGAACAAACTCATAGGCCCAGTTTTCTCCCTCTGAATGGCCTACACTGATCATCAGAATTTGGGCATGTTTCTGTGAGAAACTAAGAAGACATTTTTCTTGGTATGTTTGCTGATTTATTAGTAAACCGAAATGATAACAACCCAGACTGGGTCTGAGTTGTCATATTACCCAATTTTTAAACCCAAGCCAAGTCTTTATGATCTGGGCTAACTCAACTTGCATTCACCACATTTTATTTACTCATTCTCCTAGCAGTAGACACTGAGATTGATTCCAATATTTCACTGCCACAAAGAAAGTCAATGATGAATTTATGTGACAATTTCTCTTGGACACACCCAGCATTGGTATTGTTGGGTCACAGGTATGTACATCATTTATTAAATACTGCCTGGTTGCTTTCCAAAATGGCTGGACCAAATGTATTTACATCAGCTGTACATGAGAGTTCTTATCTCTCTGCATCCTCACCAACACTTGGTTTTATTCATCTTTTTAATTATCACCATTTTCATGAGCAGAAAATTTTACCTTATTATTGTTTTAATTTGAATTTATCTGATTACAAGCAAATTTGAACATTTTTTCACATATTCTTCTCTTATGACAGTGAATTGGCTATTCCTCTCCTTTGTCTATTTTAGATTTGTATAGGTAAAATGTAATTTATATGCTAATTTATTGAATGACTTTAGTAACAATGGTTCAGTTCAGTTCAGTCGCTCAGTCATGTCTGATTCTTTGTGACCCCACGGACCGCAGCACAACAAGCCTCCCTGTTCGTCACCAACCCCAGGAATTTACCCAAACTCATGTCTATAGAGTCAGTGATGCCATCCAACCATTTCATCCTCCGTTGTCCCCTTCTCCTCCTGCCCTCAATCTTTCCCAGCATCAGGGTCTTTTCAAATGAGTCAGCTCTTCACATCAGGTAGCCAAAGTACTGGAGTTTCAGCTTCAACATCAGTCCTTCCAATGAACTCCCAGGACTGATCTCCTTTAGGATGGACTGGTTNAAAAAAAAAAAAAAAAAAAAAAACCCCCCACCAAAAAAAAAAAAAAAAAAAAAAAAAAAGAAAAAGGCTTCTACAGTTGTCAACAATACACTTGGAGAAGAAGAAAAAAATCTTAATTACGGTCATGAGATCAATCAGTTGAAACACAAGATTAAAATGTTTTATATCCACAGAGCAATTTTTCATACCAGCTTCAAACAAAAAATTCTAGTAGATGTTTTACACTAGAACTTGATGAAAAATTCTAGACACAAAACTTCTGGAACTTAGACTTGAATCCAGAGAACTTCCTACCTCTGAATAAATTTTACGACTAAAACCTATTGGAATTTTTCTCCTTAACAAATATTCATCTTTCAACAATTATTTAAGTTTTCTCATTAAGACTATTATAGTAAAACTCTGGCTATCTGGAAATGTGATCTAAGTATGGCAGATGGATGAAGATTTTTTTGACTATCTTTTAATGATTTTGGAGGACAACAATTTTAAAAGACATTATATTTCCTTGACTTCTGAATGTAATGCATGGAATAGAATTCAATCCTTTCCTCAATATGTACAATAGTTATTATAACACAGTAATATCCTCAGGCCCCTGTGAAAGCCTCTAAGCCCTGGATTTTTTTCTTTTGATGGCAATCCGGAATCCACCTGAGCTGTCATTTCTCACCGCAGTCACCTCCCTGTCAGTTTGGCCACTTGTGGTCATTTCTCCTTGATATATAATTTGCTGATTAAAGGTATGGACACATTTCTTAAGTAATCTTTACATACTCAAGAGTAGCATAATTTCTGCTACTTAAGATACTAGTATGTTAGAATAATGCATACATATTAACATAGTATGCTTAATACTTTTTAAAAAACAAGCTTGCTACAACTAAATGTGAAATAATACACATATGCTGAGTTTGTGAGGCTTGGTTTTAACATGCAGACTTGCAATAGTTTCTGTATACTTTCTAATCTATATTCCAGATTAGAATGCCATATGATTGAGTTCTGACTTTTCACCAGAGATGAAAAATAAGTGGTAGGTAAATAAAGAACATACAAAATCACTGTACAAACTTTGACCAATTATAAAATTTAGTGCTATTATTTTCTTTCTTTGTATTTCTAGATACATTTGACCTACTCCAAACAGAAAACTGAGGAATGGACTACCATTCTTATATTTTTTTAGAGAGTTGCTTTACTGGGCACCTTACCACAGCTGCTGGCTGTGTGATTTTGGATAAATTATTTAACCTCTTTTAACTTCAGGGCAACAGAGGATGAGATGGTTGGATGGCATCACCGACTCCATGGAAATAAATTTGAGTAAACTCTGGGAGACAATGATGGGCAGGGAGGCCTAGCGTGCTGCAGTCCATGGGGTTGCAGAGTTGGACACAACTTAGTAACTGAACAACAACAACTTCAGTTTTCTTATCTGAAAACAGTAATGACAAAGTCTTTCTCCCAGTTATCTTCAAAGATCTAAATAATTCCTTTTAAAGCACTTCCCATAGGTCTGGGCTTTAATAAGCACATGGTGACTTTTAATAAGTTGTCCATTTTTGGAGTTGTGACAGTGGCACCAACCCCGTGCATAGTCAGGCAATGTGGCTGCAAAGACATTGTTCTCCTGTATTTCTGTCTGGCAGATACTGCCTTGCCTCAGTACTGGGTGTTTTCAAATCAAATATGACAGCCTAAATTGAAATGAGCTCTTAGTCCTCTATATCTCCTATGCTATAGAAAAATAGGCATTCTAAAAAACGTGGGAAATGTTAAGGGGTGAAGGAAAGGAAACTTGAAAGAAGACGGGGAATCCAAATCCCTACAATTTATCATAAATGTCATGATCTTAAGCAACTGGCATCTAGAAAATTCCTACATTGACGTCAATTGTGACAGACTTAAAATAGTCCCTGTCAGAAGTAAGTGTTAGCGTCAAATTTGTATGCAACTAAAGAGTTACACACAAAAGTGGATTTTCCTTGAGGAAACACTTCTCCTAAATTTAAACGAATGAATTCACAATATTCCAGTTTCATTCCCAGTGTAATTTACTTACAACAGAATATACTAACATGTTTCTTAAGATAGAGAAATACTGCAAAATAAATGGGCTATCTTTCAATTAGTATACTTGCGAAATCTACAAAGAACACATATTCCCTAAAAAGGAAGAATTCTTGCCATATAAAGAAATACGATGAATGAGATTTTATCTTTCCCACTTCAGCTTAACAAAATATCTTTTGCCAATACTTTGAATTTCATAGTCTTTCTAATTTAACTATCTCCTTCCTGAACTTAGCCAATTTCTTTTTTATTTCTAGTTAAGTTTGCCTGCTACTTGATAATGTTAAGTAACTCAAGTTGTTCTAGACCATTACTAGAGATTTTGTTCTCCAATGTCTTATTGAGATGCACTGCTGACTTTGAATTTTTTCTAAGTAAGGCATCCTTGATACACAAAAATATTATATTTGCATCTCAACTCCATCAGAAATCATTTTGACTTTTCTGTAACACTTTATACTGAACTTCTACATTGAGTATTCATCAGTAAAACACATAACACATTAAAAAAATCTTGAACAGCACTTTTCTAAATGACTAAATCTCTTAAATTATATAAAATGAATTACAGCACAAAGTTTAAATATGCTGACATTAATTTAAAGAAAACTATTTAGGGCTTTAAAAATTTTATCTGAAATTTACTTTTTAAATTGCTTTTTACATCCCGTTTTAAATTCTTTTCACTAATTTGGAGCTCATTTACTGAAAAATGTGTATCAACAAAATTATGGGCCGATCAAAATCAACTTTTAAAACAGGTATAAAAAAAACTTTGCAAAATTTATGCCACAATTCTGACACTTGTGGTTCTTCAGGGAATAGAAGAGGAAGTGTGAGGGAAATCAAAGATACGCAAACTCCAGAGGATGGTGAAGGACAGAGAAGCCTGGTGCGCTGCAGTCCAAAGAGCTGCAAAGACTCAGGCACCACTTAGTGACTAAACAAGGGCCCTATAGCAGCAACCTTTCGGCCTGAAGGAAACAGAGCTTGCTACTAATTCCTGTACTCTGGGAATCCAGAAACAAACAAACAAAAACCCTTAATAAATTCAATCATCACCTTCTTAACATTTCTTTTTTAAAAACAAACCTTTCATACATGAATTTGATGAACTAGATGGCTGGGGCTTCCCTGGTAGCTCAGTTGGTGAAGAATCTGCCTGCAGTGCAGGAGACCCAGGTTCAATCCCTGGGTTGGGAAGATCCCCTGGAGAAGGACATGGCAAACCACTCCAGTATCTTTGCCTGGAAAATCCCATGGACAGAGGAGCCTGGTGGGCTGCAGTCCTTGGGATCACAAAGAGTTTGGCACGACTGAGCGACTAACACACACATAGATGGGTGGGGTGAAGTGTGGGGTGGGAGGGAGGCCTATGAAGGAGGGAATATATGTATACATACAGTTGATTCAGTTTGTGGTACAGCAGAAACTAACACATTGTAAAGCAATTATACTCCAATAAAAAATATATATAAAATTAATTTGGCTTTTGCTCTCCAACTTCGAAATTCTTAAAAACCTAAAAAAATTCAGCTTTTTATGAAATCAACACTTTAGCTATTCTACATGTATATCTCTAGTACACTAGAGAGATGTGTAAAAGGAAAAATAATGACCTGGCATATTAATTGTTGAAATCTATAAGTACCTGTGCTTTATTATAATACAGAGTCAGGTAGCATTTAAAGAGATTAAATATTGCTCTTTCCTTATGCTTGGATGTTTGGTCCTTTTTTATTTCTAGTTTCACTAAAACTTCCTAGTTTTCTTTTTTTGGTCCATGATTTCAGGTCTGCCTATATGCTGACATCTTGTGTATTATTATCCACAGTCAAATACTTTATCCTGAACTTCAGAGTTGTATGCACAATCGCCTAAGAAACCTTCTGGAGACTGACTCACTCAGTCATGCACATTTTTTTTTTGAGCATCTACTTTATGTCAGGGTTTGTTCTCAGCATTGCGGATATAGCAATGAACCTAAAAGACAATAATCTCTGCCCTCCTAGAGCTTATATCCTAGATAGATGATAAGCAAAGCGACTAAGTGAATTTAAGCATTACAGAGAAAACTTAAGGCAAGGAAGGATAAGGAAAACTTTGAGACGGTAGTTTTTCAAAAAAGGCTGCATTTCTTTTTTGTCACTAAGGTGACATTTGCACAAAAACCTGAAGGGAGTGAGTAAGCAAGCATATAGCGATGTGGTAGAAAAGCCTTCCAAGAGTCCCATAGGCACTTCAAACCAGATTCCAAACTGAACTTACTGCTTCTCTTCCTAGTTTTCCTGTGTTTGAATTATGCCATCATTTCTCCCACCATTCAAGAAAGAAAAAAAAGAAAAAAAAAACCACCTGAGATTTACCCCTAGACTTGACTCCTTCTATAACTCTGAACAACCTTCATGTCCCATTGATCCTCTCTTAGTATCTCCTCGTGACTTCTACTATTCATTGTATTGCCTTGTTTAGGCCATCATTTTCCTGTTAAATTTTTCTAGTAAGTGTTCTCTTAACCCATCCCCTTGCCTCCAATCTTGCCACCTCCAACCCATTCTTGATGTCAGTGATATTTGTGAAATGCAAAGTTTGTCACACCATCCTGTTTAAACTTTTCAGTGGTTTCTAACAGTCAAACCTACCCCTCATCATGGTGTGGGGAGAGAGGTGTCAAAGGTGTTAGCACATTTGTCCTGCCTGCTTCCTCTTCCTGGTCTTTCCAGGTTTATTATTTTAAGCAAATATGCTGGCTCTGTAAAGTTCCTCCTAAAAGCCACCTCGTACAACAGTGTGTCCTCTTAAACATTCTACAAGTTACTTTTATAATAATGATTTATGTTTCTTTCCTAAATCCAGCTCAGTACTTGATCCACACAGGCACTAAAAAAATGGATAAAATTAAATGTACTGCGTGTAACGTAAGTGTGGCTACCCCATATCTCAGCTCTAGGCACAAGCAAAAGGATTTCTCTGTCCTCAAACCCTAAGAAACACCTTAGAAACCTGTTTCCAACATGTAATTCAACATATTTTGATACTGAACACAAGTAGCCAGTATTATTTGCTTGGAAAACCATGTGATTTGAAAGTGAAATAATACTTTCCCAAAGAAGAGCTTTTACTCCAGAGGAATTATCATATACACCATTTCATCTGTGTACTTTTTTTTTTTTAAGCAACACGGAGAATTTCAGTTCCACTATATAGGAATTGCAGAAATTATGAATCACTTCTCTTAAAGAACATGTGAAGCTGAGAGATCTGGTTAAAGGGTTAAAAAAATGTCATCAATTAGTGGCTGAAAATAAGCAGACGTAACAGAAAATTAGCCTCAAAAAGCTATTCTAGTGGCACCTGGGAGAAATATAATTCAACTTGAATATAAGGGCGTAACGAAAGTGAAATACAGACAGAAAATTAACAAAATATTTAACATAAACAGGAGACCAGGAATAGCAAAATATAATTTGATATGCATCATACCTGCAACAAAAGAAAACAAACTGCAAACTTCTCATTTATTGAGCTTAGGAAGGGTAGCAATCTGTTTACAACAAGCACCTAGGGATAAACAGAACCTTATAGAACAACACTGTATTAATTTGAGGTATGTTATTGACAGTGTTTTCATTTGTTACCACAGTCATTCCTTATTAATGAATAGCAACTGGAATTAAACTGCTGTATATGCTTTCCAAAGACCCATGGTTCATTTGTTTTTTAGAGAACAGTAAAAAATAATTATTTGAACCAATTTATTATGTTCCTATCACTATTTTGATATTTACACCTATGTATCTAGGAAGATATATACTTGATAATGGTACTAGTAAAACATTTAACTTTAAAAAATATAAATTCTTAAAGATACTTTAATTAGACATAGAAATAGGCTTTCATTTAGTTNAATTCTTCAGCGCTCAGCTTTCTTTATAGTCCAACTCTCACATCCATACATGACTACTTCAAAAACCATAGCTTTGACTAGATGGACCTTTGTTGGCAAAGTAATGTACTTAATGGTTTCAACACAAAATTGATCTGGAAGGTAGTTTCTTCTCAATCAGTTACCAAACCATCTCAGTTTTAGAGAGTATCCCAACAAACTTTACCGTTAATATTATCAATATAATCTGCTGGTGGTAGCTTAATTTGGGCATTTTCATAGGTGTTATGTTCTCAACTCAGCACTGTGTTCAATGATAGATACCACATTTGGAAAGGGAGATAGGCAAATTAGAATGGTGGCGCTATTAGTTATCTAGGGTCATCTTCAGAGAAGGTGATGCCAACCCACTCCAGTACTGTCACCTGGAAAATCCCATGGATGGAGGAACCTGGTAGGCTGCAGGCCATGTGGTTGCTAGGAGTCGGACACGACTGAGCGACTTCACTTTCACTTTTCACTTTCATGCATTGGAGAAGGAAATGGCAACCCACTCCACTGTTCTCGCCTGGAGAATCCCAGGGACAGAGGAGCCCGGTGGGCTGCCGTCTATGGGGTCGCACAGAGTCGGACACGACTGAAGCAACTTAGCAGCAGCAGTGGCAAGGGTCATCTTATTTGAAGAGGGTTAGCTCAGAGCAGCTTAGAGGAAAATGTCAATGCTATCTTTAAATAGTTGAAGAGTTGTCATGTGAATGTAGGGAAAGGTTTATTCTGTGTTGCTTCAGAGGACAGAATTAAAACAAATGGATGATATTACATGGGAGCACATTTAGACATTTCTCTCAGCCCTGAAATCAGTCCTCTTGACATCAGCGAGCTCAGCAGCTATGTTCACGCAGAGGTAGACGTAGGTTGCTTATGGCATTTCTTCAGGAACAGAAATTAGTTTAGATGACATCCAAGCTTTCTTCTAATGCAGGTGCAATTCAACCTAATTAATATTTATTGAGTCCCTGTTACATGCAAGATACTGGGCTAGAGATAAGAGATGCAACAATAGTTCCTTAGATGGTTCACATCTTACAGAGGGAAGAGAATCAATATTTAGTGAATCACTTGTCCACCTGCCAAGTTCTTTGCATAGATTATTTTAATCTTTACAATAAATTGAATATGGTGGCTACTGATAACCTCAATTTCCAGATGAGGAAACTGAAGTTCAAAATGCTAAACAATGGTCAAGATGAGTCAGCTAAAATGAGATGGAACAAATATTCAAAATCAGATCCCCATGATTCCATTATACCATGCCATGAGTCTATGAATTGTAAGTCTTATGTGTAGCTTCACATTACTTGACTTGGCAGAGAGTTAAAGCATTCTCTTTTTAAGTATGATGAGTCCTTCTCTAGGTCTTGATTCTCGAGATAAAGTTTTCTGGAGTTTCCATTCCATTTGGGTTTCAAATCTGTCCTTAAGCAGACCTCTTGCCTCACTTTGCTCCCCTGGGTTCTGCCTTCGGTGGTGGCTGTTTAGCCACTGAGTTGTGTTTGACTCTTTTGCAACCCCATGGACTATAGCCTGCCAGGCTCCTTTGTCCGTGGGATTTCCCAGCCAAGAATACTGGAGTGGGTTGCCATTTCCTTCTCCAGGAGATCTAGTCAATCCAGAGATCAAACCTGCGTCTCTTCTTGGCAGGCAGAGTCTTTACCACCGCGCTACCTGGGAATCCCTGGGTCCTGCCTTTAGAAAGTGCCTTTCTCTCCAACTCTATTCTGTCCCAACTTTTCGTGGCTAGTAGGATTTTTTTCCAATTGTCTAATGTAGGTCAAGTTGCCATAATTTTCGCTCTCTGACCTTTTCTCTCAGTTTACCGAAAGCCTCTTTAGCTTTGCTCTTCAGAGCTCTGACTCCTCCTGCCATAAACATCCCAGTTTTTCTCTGATAGCACAAGTGTGCCTGATAGCCCTGTTTTGTATTGCTTCATTTAGGGGTCTACTATGCACCTTTCCATGTTAAAAGAGAACCACTGTGTTTGTTTATTTCTTGGTGTGCTCCATTTTCTAAGTAAAAAAATGAATTAATTAATAAAGTAAATTAATTACTTTAATATATAGTTGAATAGCCAGTTATTAGAAAAGAATCATCCTTTGTCTTGGATGATTCTTTTGTTTTCCTCTAGACGTTAAAAAAAGAGGATAACTTACATATTTACACTTTAATATGCAAATGTAGGAGAAGGCAATGTCAACCCACTACAGTACTCTTGCCTGGAAAATCCCGTGGATGGAGGAACCTGGTAGGCTGCAGTACATGGGGCAGTTTCGAGTCAGACATGACTGAGTGACTTCACTTTCACTTTTTACTTTCACACATTGGAGAAGGAAATGGCAACCTACTCCAGTGTTCTTGCCTGGAGAATCTCAGGGACGGGGAAGCAGAGTCGGACATGACTGAAGTGACTTAGCAGCAGCGGCAGCATGCAAATGTAAATATACAGTCCCTAGCCTGTGTAGGGTTCCTGCTTAATTGATAATCACTTTTAGAGTAGGCATAAAGTTGCAAAAGATGGATTTAGAGGAATCTTTTCCCTTCCCTTTTGAGATCCCCATGGATTAACAGAATATGTTCAGTTCAGTTCAGTCACTCAGTCATGTCCGACTCTTTGCGACCCCATGAATCACAGCACACTAGGCCTCCCTGTCCACCACCAACTCCTGGAGTTCACTTAAACTCACGTCCACCGAGTCAGTGATGCCATCTAGCCATCTCATCCTCTGTCATCCCCTTCTCCTCCTGCCCCCTATCCCTCCCAGCATCAGGGTCTTTTCCAATGGGTCAACTCTTTGCATGAGATGGTCAAAGTACTGAAGTTTCAGCTTTAGCATCATTCCTTCCAAAGAAATCCCAGGACTGATCTTCTTTAGAATGGACTGGTTGGATCTCCTTGCAGTCCAGGGGACTCTCAAGAGTCTTCTCCAACACCACAGTTCAAAAGCATCAATTCTTTGGTGCTCAGCCTTCTTCACAGTCCAACTCTCACATCCATACATGACTACTGGAAAAACCATAGCCTTGAGTAGACGGACCTTTGTTGGCAAAGTAATGTCTCTGCTTTTAAATATGCTATCTAGGTTGGTCATAACTTTCCTTCCAAGGAGTAAGTGTCTTTTAATTTCATGGCTGCAATCACCATCTGCTGTGATTTTCACTTCACTTCAGTCACTCAGTCGTGTCCGACTCTTTGTGACCCCATGCATAGCAGCACGCCAGGCCTCTCTGTTCATCACCATCTCCCGGAGTTCAACCAAACTCAAGTCCATCGAGTCAGTGATGCCATCCAGCCATCTCATCCTCTGTCGTCCCCTTCTCCTGCCCCCAATCCCTCCCAGCATCAGAGGCTTCTCAAAAGCTGTGATTTTAGAGCCCCCCAAAATAAAGTCTGACACTGTTTCCACTGTTTCCCCATAAATATGTGATTTTTTAAAATCTATGTTTGTCTAGATTTGTTTTTTTTTAACAAGTCAATGACCTGCAAATGGAAAAAGTTTTCTCTGTTCTTGTGGTGGTAATAACATTTCTGAACATTAACTGAAGGTTAAACACTGTGTCTTATTTAATCCTCATTTAACCCTATGGTAGTATTTATCTAGTTCCCACTTTACAGATGAGGAAACAGGTTGAAAGAGGTTAGGTAACTTACCCAAGATCTCTAACAATGTGACAGATATAGAAGCTTAGGTATAGCCAACTCAAGTGAAGTGTGAAAGTGAAAGTCGCTCAGTTGTGTCCGATTCTTTTCAACCCCATGGACTATACACAGTCCATGGAATTCTCCGGGCCAGAATACGGGAGCAGGTAGCCTATCCTTTCTCCAGAGGATCTTCCTGACCCAGGAACTGAACCCGGGTCTCCTGCATTGCAGGCAGATTCTTTACCGCCTGCTATCAGGGAAGCGAACTCAAGACCCATGTTTATAACCATGCTACTGGATCAATTGTTCCAATGGAGGTGAAATAGAGATTCATGGCTGGATTTTTTATACTGGGGGCAGTTGTCTGCTACTTTCAGCCACTGAATTTTTTCTTTTTGTCTCCTTTCGATAATTCCATGAAAGCTTCACAACTCTTCAGTTTCAATTCTTGTTTCTCTCAATTTTAATATTTCATTTCTCGTTCTTACCTATTCTTGTTCTTGTTCAACCTTCTATGGCATCATTTTCTTCCAGCATGGCTTGTTGCTTTGATAATTTATAACTATTCTAACTTTACTTGTAATTTTCTGGTTTCTTTTTCCTTATGGTGCAAAGCTCTTACCTCTTAGTAATAATAGTGATCATTTATATTTGCATAGTGTTTTATGCCATATAAAGTACATTTTCTTGCACTCTCTAATTTCTAAATCAGTCTCATTAAGTATTATATCCTTTTGACATATGAGGAAAATAGGCTCAGGGAGGTTAAATGAATCATAGAGCCAGTCAGTAGCAGAGTTGTTTCTTGAGTCTATGTTATCTGACTCCAAATTTAGTGTTCATTCCACTGTATCATAGTTGTACCATTTGTCCTAGTGGTATTTCATGTTCATAGAAATAAACTCTGTAATGGAGTTAAGTGAGTTCTTCATGTATTTTCTAAAATTAATAAAATATGACTCTAAATGTATTATCTTCCCATTCACTTCTCTTGAATTTTCAGGAATTTCCCCAAACATTCTGAAACGTCTCCAAATTATTTCTCCAAATTAGTATTGTTTGGCTTACCTGTAGGGTTTTTTTAATTATTTATTTATTTTTGTCTGCACAGGGTCTTCGTTGTGGCACACGGGCTTCTCTTGAGGGCCACAGGCTCAGCAGTTGTGGCGCACGGGCTTCTTTCTTGTCGAGGGGCACGGCCTCAGGGGTGTCACACAGGCTTCTCTCTCGTTGAGGGGCATGGCCTCAGTAGTTGTGGAGCATGTGGAGCATGTAGCTGCCCTGCTGCATGTGGGATCTTAGTTCCCCCACCAGAAATTGAACCCATGTCCACAGCATTGGAAGGCAGATTCTCAACCATTGGACCACCAGGGAAGTCCCCATATGCGGGTTTTACATTTCTAAAAGTAAATGTGTGTTATTTGTGGAAATGAAAAGGAGGAAACGTACTAGATTTTTTAAAGTGCTATGGAAGTTCAAAGGGAAACAAGTTCCTTCACAGGAGAATGTGCTGGGGAAGACAGGCTATGGTGAGAACATTTAAGCCAAAGGGATATAGGTGGAGTGAGGAGAAAGTGTATTTTTAATGTTTTTGATTGCGCTGAAAGGCATATGGGATCTTAGTCCTTGACCTAGGATTGAACGCACACCTCCTGCATTGGAAGCTCGGAGTCTTAACCACTGAACCGCCAGGAAAGTCCTGAGGGTGTATTTTGTATGGAGAAAAACCACAGTAAACCGAGCATGAAATCAAGAGGATACATAATAACTGTGAGGAAGGGGACTAGTTCAGCCTGTCTAGAGGCTAGTATGCAGAAGATAGGGTAGGAAATAGTTTACTGGAGTTCCTTAAGTGCCAGGTGAGGAGGCCAGCATTTCAGAACTGAGATATCCCTGGAGGAGACTAGGACAAACACATCCAGTGTGCTGGGCAAATCTCATGGGACAATCATTCTCTAACAGGAGGATGGACTAAATCAAGATAAGCAGGCAGAGCAGAATATTGACAGGCTATGGTGATAAGAACACTGGTCGCCTCTGCGCAATCAGTACCTAGCATCAGGAAGGTCTTTGACCTTCCTCTAAGATGGCCCTAGGCAGAATGGGAGGGGGAAGAGAGGAACCAGGTAGCAGAGGTCGGCAAAGTCCCAGAGACTGGAGGGGCAGGTGTTAAAGCAAGGTGATAACTTAGCAGTGGTGCTGCCATTGAAGATGTGATTCTTCTTTTCGATTGTTAAAAGAAAATTTATTTGTTTGGCTGCCTTGGGCCTTAGTTGCCACACGTAGGATCTTCCACGCGTCATACGGGAGCTTTCACTGCTGTGCTTGGACTCTCTAGACTCTAGTTGCAGCACTCAGGCATAGTCACTCTGCAGCTCTGGGATCTTAGTTTCCCAGCCAGGGTTCGAACCTGCGTTCCCTGCAGTGAAAGGTGGATTCTTAGCCACCAGACCATGAGGAAAGGCTCAAGACTTCATTCTTCAGAGCAAACAAGGGCTAGAAGGATTAAAGAGGAAGAAATCAAGGAGAGAGACTGGAAAATATAAGTGGGAAGAATGATAAAGACGATCCTGAGTCAATATCTTTTCAGGCAGGGATTTCTTACATGCTATAGAGGCAGGGCCTGAAAGTTGAAGCTGAAGAGTGGAACCATGTGCTGGCGAGCTGTGCACTGTCTAGAAAAATATAGAAATAATACCTAATAATTACTGGTTTGCTGTTTAGTCGCTAAGTTGTGTCCAACTCTTTTGCAACCTCATGGACTTCAGCCTGCCAAGTTTCTATGTCCATGGGAGTTTCTAGGCAAGAATACTGGAATGGGTTGATATATATTTCTCCAGTGCATCTTCCCAACTCAGGGACTGAACCCACTTCTCCAACATTGGGAGGAGGATTCTTTACCACTGAGATACTAGGGAAGCCCAATAATTACTGATATGAACATATAGATACACCTATTTTCTTTCTTGGTTTTTCAAATTATTTGATTCTATACAGATCAATTTTTTTTTAAAGGTATAAAACCCAAGCTAGTATTAAATCGGTAATTTCTTTCACTGTTTCAACTATTATCAACATTACTTCGCAACTCTACATTTACCTTTTAGGCCTACATAGACTCTCATTTTATTCTCCCCACCCCCCATCCCCGCCAGAATCAGAGATCATGCCTGATCATTCCAGTGGTCTTCAGTGATAAGTAGGGTTTGAGGCTTAGGTTTCACTCCAGCAAAACTTTTAATTTTAGAGAAGCCAGACATTACTGGCTGAGCCTCCCAATTCTTGCCTTCATGCAATATGACGTCCTGTAGAGGTTTTCTTTCTTTTTTACTTTAGCATACAGTGCTGACTCTGCCACTGCCAGTGTGACCTCTCGTCACTCCCTAACCTGAAGCTTAGACTCACCTGAAAATTATGTGCAGCAGTTGAACTATGACTTAAAAGATATGATAGCTCTAAACTTCTAGGATCCTGATTCAATAGTACACAAAATTTGTTGGGACTTCCCTAGTGGCCCAGTGATTTAGACTCTGTGCTCTCAATTCAGGGGGCCCAAATTGGATGCCTGGTTAGGAAACTAGATCCTGCATGCTGCAACTAAGACTTGGCACAACCAAATAAATATATAAGTAAATTTTTTTAAGAGTATAATTCATACCTAAAGCTCCAGAATATTGGGTCCATGGAAAAAAGGTTCTAACCAATAAAACTGTTGGAAATGACTGGGATAAAGAATAAATTTTTGTGAAAACTTTTTACATTTTTTACATTATTTTTCACTTTTCAGTTCAGTTCAGTTCAGTCATTCAGTCCTGTCCGACTCTTTGTGACCCCATGGACTGCAGCACACCAGGCCTCCCTGTCCATCACCAACTCCCAGAGCTAACTCAAACTCATGTTCATAGAGTCAGTGATGCCATCCAACCATCTCATTCTCTGTCATCTCCTTCTGCTCATGCCTTCAGTCTTTCCCAGAATCAGGGTCTTTTCCAATGAGTCGGTTCTTCACATCAGGTTGCCAAAGTATTGGAGTTTCAGCTTCTGCATCAGTCCTTCCGAAGAACATTCAGGACTGATTTCTTTTAAGATGGACTGGTTGGATCTCCTTGCAGTCCAAGGGACTCTCAAGAGTCTTCTCTAACACAACCCTTCAAAAGTATCAACTTTGGCACTCAACTTCTTTGGCACTCAACTTTCTTTATAGTCCAACTCTCACATCCATACATGACTCCTGCAAAAACCATAGCTTTGACTAGACGGACCTTTTTTGGCAAAGTAATGTCTCTGCTTTTTAATATGCTGTCTAGGTGGGTTGTAACTTTTCTTCCAAGGAGTAAGTGTCTTTTAATTTCATGGCTGCAGTCACCATCTGCAGTGATTTTGGAGCCCCCCAAAATAAAGTCTCTCATTGTTTCCCCATCTATTTGCTGTGACGTGATGGGACCGGATACCATGATCTTCATTTTCTGAATGTTGATTTTTAAGCCAACTTTTTCACTCTCTTTCACTTTCATCAAGAGGCTCCTTAGTTCTTCTACGCTTTCTGCCATAAGGGTGGTGCCATCTGCATATCTGAGGTTATTGATATTTCTCCTGGCAATCTTGATTCCAGCTTGTGCTTCTTCCAGCCCAGCATTTCTCATGATGTACTCTGCATATAAGTTAAATAAGCAGGGTGACAATATACAGCCTTGACATATTCCTTCCCCTGTTTGGAACTGGTCTGTTGTTCCGTGTCCAGTTCTAACCATTGCTTCTTGACCTGCATACTGATTTCTCAGGAGGCAGGTCAGGTGGTCTGGTATTCCCATCTCTTAGAAGAAGTTTCATTTTTAGCTGCCCACTATCCCTAACATTATAAAGAAAGCTGAGCACCAAAGAACTGATGCTTTTGAACTGTGGTGTTGGAGAAGCCTTTTGAGAGTCCCTTGGACTGCAAGGAGATCCAACCAGTCCATCCTAAAGGAGATCAGTCCTGGGTGTTCATTGGAAGGACTGATGTTGAAGCTGAAACTTCAATACCTTGGCCACCTGACGTGAAGAGCTGACTCATTTGAAAAGACCCTGCTGCTGGGAAAGATTGAGGGCAGGAGGAAAAGGGGACAACAGAGGATGAGATGGTTGGATGGCATCACCGACTCAATGGACATGGGTTTGGGTGGACTCTGGGAGTTGGTGATGGACAGGGAGGTCTGGCATGCTGCAGTTCATGGGGTCACAAAGAGTTGGACACGACTGTGCAACTGAACTGAACTGATCCCTAACATTTATGTAGTGGAATTAGTCTTTCTACACTTAAAAATCATAGCATTTCTAAAGAGCTTCACAACATTGGGGTTTTAGTTACTCAAACTTATTTTGAAAGGAAGACTAACAGTGGAGATTTTCCTGAATGTTATGACTTGGAATTGGTGACAAAACTGTGAAGTACTCATCATAGCTCATTTTGTGATTTGCATGCCTAGACTATTTTAGAATTGTTGGTATTATCTGAATAAAGCATTCCCAATGGGAGAAAGAATGAGTCACAGAGAATAAGGTTTAAGAGACAAGAGCAATCACAGAAACAAACTAGAGAGTGAGATTCGAGAAGACAGGCATTTTCAGAAATGAAGCCTTAGGGGTAGTTGTACAGGAAGAATGTAAGACAACTCTTCAAAGAACGAGACTGAAATACGATTACACTAACTGCTTGAAAGACTAATGTTAATTACATATTTAATATGTAAATGTGCACTGCACTGAACTGATTCAAATACATGAACACTTTGGTGGCAGTAGTGGGGTGTAATACAGTTTCTACCTCTCTGGCAAGCCCTATTTCTTGTTTTCCGGATGTCCCGGCGTTTACTCCTGTGTCAAGTTGAACCAGCCTATCAGGTTCAACTACTCTGCCATCACACGCTAGGTGTGCTTTGGAGCCGTGAAGCACACTGAGAATGGTAGGGCAGGAGTATAAATATTTAAACTACAGAAAGGAAGAAGAAAGGGAAGGTATAAACTGACTGATGGGAAGTATGAAAAGAAAGTGCAAGTAAGAAGCAGCGGAGTTGGGGTTTGCTTCACTATTCCCCAATTTGGGACACTGGGGGTTCTATTTTGGCGGCACGGGGGCAGGCCCGGCTTCCTCTGTATAGCGCTCCTGGATTCTCCCAGTTCCGAAAAGGCGGATCAGTTCTGGAGCGGGTTCTCCGTGTTGAGAACACACCGGCGCTGCCATTTGGCGGGGAGGTTTCCCCAGCGCCCAGGTGTTCCTCGGTATTCTTTCTCCCCTCCCTGGAACTCAGATTACATCATCCCAACCTGAGCAGCGTGGCCAGATTTTTCCCATTTCAAACTCCCGCTCTCGTGAATGCCAATTCTCCTTCCCTAAGCAAACCAGGTTGGAGCTGTTATGTCTCCCCCAACAAGGGGGAGGACACTGCAGGATGAACCTCATTTTAGCGAAGAGGCTATTAAATGACCCAGGGTACTACTTTTCCTCGCATTTACAAGCCACAGCTATACAGGAAACACACGGCCACCCAAGGCCGTGGCTGCGCCAACACCCTCAGCTCTATACGTTTGTCAAACGCGACCCGAAACATCCTCAGCGAAGCTGGAAAGCAACCGGAAGAAGAAAATCCGGGGTGTCAAGGCGGAGAGGGGGGCGGGGTAACGCCGGCATACCGCGCCTGCGCAGTCTCTATACAGCGCCTCCCCGCGGGGCGTGCTCGTCAGGCCGCCGCACCCTATCAGGCGGCCGCAGGGAGCGCGCCCGCGGCCTCGCCCTCTCTCGCTCCTCGTCGCCCCATCCCTCTCTCATCTCCGCCGGGCCTTAGACTGAGGTTGTGAGGCCTAGAGCGAACTCCACTCTGCGCCCCGAACAGTCCCGCACTCCCCCTGGCGCGCGTGCGCAGGGGCGGACCGCAGGACGAGGGCGCGAGGGGAGGGCGGGCGTACGTCCTTGCGTGCGTCTCAGGCAGCGGCGCGCACGCCGGCGTGAGAGGGCACGGGGAAAAGGTGGCTCTGGCCGGGGCGGCTCGGCTTCCTGAGGCTATGTAGCTGAGCTCGTCAGCTCCGGGTCCTCCTTCGCTGACTTCGCCGCGTCCTAGCGCTGAGCTGCTGCTTGGGAAAGAGAGGCTGTCCTCACGCCTACCGCGCTCCCTCGACGGCCGAGCCTGCTCGCTCGCCCGTCGGAGCGTCCCGGCCGAGCAACCCTGAGGGGGGAGGGGAGGCCATTTTGTCCCGACCGACTCCCCGGAACCGGGCGGAGCGGCTGGGAGAGGCTGCGGAGCAGCGGTCGCCGCCCTCGGAGGCACCCGACGCCGCCACCGTCGGGGCTTCCTCGACGAGGCAGTTCCTAGGTCACCCGCGCCCTCTCGAGCCGTCCTTTTTCCCACGCTTCCCCCCGGTCCTCCGGCCTGAGAACGCCCAAGCGAGGAGGAGTTGGCCGTAGTGAGAGGGACCGATCCCTTGGGGCCGCCGGCGGCGAGAGCCTGAGCCGCTCCTCCCAATGGCGAAGAAGACGTACGACCTGCTTTTCAAGCTGCTCCTGATCGGGGACTCGGGAGTGGGGAAGACCTGCGTCCTTTTTCGTTTTTCGGATGATGCCTTCAACACCACTTTTATTTCCACCATAGGTAAGACCTGTGTGAGGATGGTGTGCGATCTCTGAAGCTGCAGACCGTTCCTTTTACTCCAGACATCTTGCTTCCCGTAATATACGCCTTTGTTTCAGTGATCCCGATTCCAAGCGACAGACCCAAGTTACTGTCTGAATCGGCATTGAGCTTTCTGGGGCGGGGTCTTCCCCTGCTTTCCATCCGGTCTTTTGCGCTCAAGTCTCCCACTCTGCTCAGTGCCTGCTGTTACAAAATATGTAGCATTAACAGCGTTCCAGAATCCTGTTTGTTTAAGCGTCAGGGTTGGCCTTTTCCTTGTTTGTGTGGCGTTACTAGATGTACGATACTTGTAAGGGATTATTTTGATGGTTGGGGTTGAAGCAGTAGGGGTCATTTGGTAAAGACCTGAATTTATACTTCAGGGCAAAGAGATTCCATATGGTCGTAACTTAGAGTAAACTTGAGGGTTTGTGTAAGGAATAATTAAAGCAAATTAGAAGGGAAAAGTGAGTTGCCCCGCGTTGACTAATCCATTGATGTGTCAAACAATTGGAGGCTCTTAGTGCTTGGGGTGGGACTCTGGCATGTTTGCACACAGTGCTTTTCGAGACATCAGCAGAAGCAGTAATCTGATGGAGATGGTCAGTTTCTGTCCTGGAACCTGAAAAAATGAAGTTTTCCCCTCCTGTTTTAACGCTAGCATCTTATAGGGAAGTGTCTTGCAAGTCATAGCCTTGGGACTTCTAATGTACTTTTCACCTCATGTTTCAGAATTATTTAGTATGAAAGTAAGAGCTAAAGATTGACCTTTTAAATCGGTTTCTTGTTTAGGAAAAGAAAAGGGAAGGCTCTAGAAAAGTCCCTTTCAACTCTACTGAGAAAATTAAGTGTCATTTACACGAATTGTGTTAAATTGGGTTGGATGTGAGATCCTTTTTTTTCCCCTCACATGATAAATATCTTAACACGAGGTTGTCTCTGTCACTTGGGGACTAGTACACAGCATTGGGGCAAGTACAATAAAACCCATTTTAAGTGTAATTAATTTTATATTGAAATGATTATAAAAAGCAAGCATAGTTTTCTTTGAACTCTGGGAAGTGTCAAAGTTAAGCTGATCTCAGTTTATAGCATTTGGAATCGTTGATTTGGATTTCTTGTGATAAGTGTAAGCTACTTAATTCATTCTCATAAAACAGATTATACTGAAATTTCGCATTAGATCGTTTTGACTAGATTTTGACTTGTTTGTTTGGGGGGGGGAGGGCGTCTTTGTAATTCTTGTTTCCTGAATGTCATACTGCTCTCTAGACCTGTTGTAAATTTCATGAGACTTAGAACTTGTTCTCTGCCTGTGGGTTAGCACTTCCTACCACTAACTTTACTTTTAAGATTCCACTTTTAGCTGTAGCTGGGTGGATCAGGTGGTTAGATCCTTCAGCAAATATTTATTGAGCACCTAATGCTAGGCACTGTTTTCGGGATAGATAAGTGGTGAACATGGTAGGAGCAGTCTAGAGAGGAAGCACAAGAGAATGTGGACAGTGCTGCAGTGGGGGTTGGCACAGGGAGAGGGGTGCTTAGTCTAAATTAGGCTTGCATGGAGATGAAGTCTGAAGGACAAGTAGAACTTGAACTAGAGGGGTGGGATGGGGCCTTACTGGAAAAGGGAGTGTAGACTAAACCTGTAGTAAGATCAGAGATTTAATCCATGTTGGTCAGCTTTAACCTGTGGTTGAGAAAGGTAGAGTGGAAAGTAGGAAGCAAAGCATTAACTCCCATCTACTCTTGGCCTTTTGTAATGGGTGCAGTGTTGTTTATTGTGCTCACAACTAAAACCCAGTCCTGTAAGATAATGACACAGTCTTCTTATGTAGTTTTGTGGGACCTTAGTCCCCAGACCAGGGTTTGAACCCTTGCCCTCAGCAGTGAAAGCATGGAGCTCCAGGGAATTCCCTCTTGTTGTCTTTTTACTAGTGAGAGTGTGTGGTGATTTTGGATCTCATCTGCTGGGTTGGAATCCTAGTTCCACAGGTTACTGGCGGCAGTTTGACAAGTTAATTAACCTTGTCTCCTACTTTAGTCTCTTTAAATATTGTTAATAATAGTGCCATCACAGAAGGTAGTTGTGAGAATTTTATGAGAGCAAAGTGCCTGGCATGGTGCCAGGCGCACTGTAGGAGCACAGTGCATGCATATCAGTTATATATGGAACACATGCCCCATGTGCTATAGTGGGGCAGAACAAGTTACTTTATGGATTGAATGCCCTGTATGCAGTGGTCATGCGAATGTTGGTTAGTGCTCTGCTAAACATTTCACTTTACACTCTGGAATGTTCATATTTTGATACGAAAATATTTGATGTGTGTGATATTTCGATATCTAAGACATGTTGGACAGAATATATGGATGTAAAATTCCAAGTGCAGCTCCAACATGTGGCATATATTAGCTCTATATGCATGTATAGAAGTCTCCTGGTGTCTTACATCAGTGCTATCCAAAAGAAACAATGTGAGTCACTTAAGATTTTTTAGTAGCCACATTTAAAAAGGAAAAGAAGTATTTAATACTGTCTTATAGCTCTAGTTGGAGACATTTTATACTTTTCTCCAGAGTGTATGTTTGTTATCTTTACAGTTCATCTCAGATGAGGCACATTTGGATAGTGCATGTCTAAGTAGTATAAACTGGCCAGTTGGCGAATATGCAGATGATTAGAGATACTTAAAATATGTACTACTTTTAGGGCATTTTAAATTTCATTAGTTGGCTAAGATTTTTGTTTGTTTTGCTTTGCTTTTAAAAAAATACAGAGCATTTTCTATGAATGATACTGAAATTTGAGCTGGCATTTGATTGTTAAAACATCTTGAGGTTTGAAAGGAAGTGGTTACCTTGCAGGGGTTCAGAAGGGCCAAACTGCGAGTGTAATGTAGCCTTTCATTATTTTAGACATAGTCATTTTAGTTACTTATTGGTTATTGATTCTTGGAAGAAATAATTTTTATAGACTTATGGTCCTTATTTACAAAGCTCATAAAGGCTATTTAAATTTTTCTATGTACTTGTCCACACATCTGTATCAGAAGTTGTGTGTGATATTTATGGTCAGATTTATTGCAGACAGAATTTTAAAAACAAATTATGATGGTATGTTCCACACTCACCAATCTCAAAGGAAATTCAAGGGCACTAGAATATAAGCTGCACAAGGGCAGAAGGCTTTGTCTTTGTTTTTTGCTGACAGATGCTAAGTACCTAGAAGAGTCCCTGCATTTAATGGGTGCTTGGTAAATAATGAAGGCAGGCAGACAGGTGGTAAGTACAGTGTAAGCAGGATCCTTTAGAATTAGCTAGTTTCATTTTAACATTTCTTCTTTACCTACTTTCTAAACATTAAATATATGATCTAGAGAGAGTTGCTGGTTTTTGGATGAACATATTTCATTGGTTGATTTGGCCAAAGTCATGAAAGCATTACCTCTGGGTTCTAGGTAAAAAACTAAATTGGTGAAGGCTCTTGCCTCCGGGAGAGGCAATGGATGTGTTCCTTTTGTTGTCTTTCTGTATATTTTTACCAAATGTTGAAAGAGTAGGTTCCGTAACATGCATTTTAAAATTGGTTTATTGAATTGAGCCCATTTTATATGGAGAGGCTGCTTTTTAGAAAATTGAGCAAAACATTTTTCATTTAAATATGTCTGGACTTTGCTGTGACACCGACAGTGGCTCATGCTGCAGAAATGCCAGAGTACATAAGAAATGTCTTTCATTTCAAGATTTATTTTTAGGATTGATTAAAACTATCCAGACATTTTCCCAAGGAAAGTACACACATGGCCAGTGAACACATGAAAAAATGTTCAACATCTTTTAATAATAGGGGAAATGCAAATCAAAACCATTATGCGATGTTACTTCACACCCATTAGGATGACTGACATAAGAAATGAACTTTTGTCATGCAGTTATCTGTTCCCGCTTTCAGTTCATTTGGGTCTATCTGAGAAGTGAATCCTGTGATAATAGGAGAAACCACTATATCGTTTTCAACAGTGGCTGCACTGTGTTTACATTCCCACTAGCATGGCACCAGGATTCCATTTCTCCATGTCCTCCAACACTTGTTACTGTCTGTTTAGCAGCATTATTCACAATAGCCAAAGGATAGAAACAACTCAAATGTCCATAAGACAAATGAATCGATACACAAAATGTAGCATAACATACAATGGAGTGTTATTCAGCCTTAAAAAGGAATGAAATTCTGATAGATTTTACAACATGGATAAACTTTGAAAACACTGTGCTAAGTGAAACAAGCCAGAACAAAAGGACAAGTATTACAGGTACCTGGAATAGGTCAGTTCATAGAGAAAGTAGAATAGTGGTTACAGGGACTGGGTAATGGGAAGTTATTTCCTAATGAGTACAAAATTTCAGTTAATGGGGAATTACTGCTTAAAGGCTACAGAGTTTCAGTTTAGAAGGATGAAAAAGTTGTGGAGATGAATAGTGGTGATGTTTGTACAGCAATGGGAATATATTTAGTGCCACTGAATTGTATACTTAGAAATGGTTAATATGTACAAAAAGACAAATACTGCATGATTCCAAGTAAATGAGATATTTAAAGTTGTCAAATTCCTAGAAACAAAGTAGAATTGTAGAAGATAGGTTGATAGTCTCCCAGGGACTGGGAGGAGGGGGAAATGGGAAGTTGTTTAACAGATACAGTTTTAGTTTTGTGAGATAAAGTAGCGTTGGAATTCTGTTGCACGTCATTGAGGATATACTTAACACTCCTGCACTATACACTTAAAACTGGTTAGGTTGGTAAATTTTTATTTTATGTGTTTTTTTTTTTTCTTTTAAACTGCAATTTAAAAAGTGGTTAAATGTCAATTTTATGTTCAGTATATTTTACTACCAAAAAAGAAAAACAAACCCAAAACACCCTTCGACAGTTGATGCAGCTCTCTAAAAGAGCATTTAATCTCAGACAGCCCTGGCACTGTTTCCTGTGATAGCTACTGTTAACTGGGGGTCATTGAGTCAAGAGGATCCTTTAAGGTACTTTCCCATGCTTAGTATTACTGGCTGTAATTTCAGATACTAAAGGCAGGTTTGTCTTTTTGTTTTGTGTCTCCCTATAGAACCCCTTAGAATATTAATATAGGAAAGAACTCTGCAGTGAATTTTAAGTCAGAAAACTGAGACTGACGATGTGAGAAAGTGAAAGTGTCAGTCACCCAGTCGTGTCTGACTCTTTGGGACCCCATGGACTGTAATCCTCTGGGCTCCTCTGTCCATGAATTCTCCAAAAAGGAGCTTCCCAACTCAGAGATCGAACCACAGTCTCCTGCATTGCAGGCAGATTCTTTACCGTCTGAGCCACCAGAGAAGTCAAAAGATTATATGGCTAATTAGTGGAGTTTTGACTAAAATCCAGGTACAATCCTGTTCGTCACTGTGTTTCTCATCCTGAGAATGTCATTGTTTTGTTTGAAAAAATTAAGGATAAGGTCACTCTCCTACTCATCAATTTGTATTTGAAAAATGGAGTTGCGGTAGTTTTGACAGAAGTGGGAAAGTAACAAGTCTCAGCACCAAATATCAAGGGGTCTGTTCAGGGTACTTGTCCTTTGCAAACAAAGCATAATACAGCAGACCTGAGCTAATAATGTTGTTGTTGTTCGGTTACTGAGTTGTGTCCAACTCTTTATGACCCCATGGACTGCAGCCTGCTAGGCTAACGTGTTCTTCACTGTCTCCCAGAGTTTGCTCACACTCGTGTCCTTTGGGTTGGTGATGCCATCCAATCATCTCATCCTCTGTCGCCCCCTTCTCCTCTTGCCCTCAAGCTTTCCAAAAGATCTTAGAATCTTTTCCAGTGAGTTGGCTTTTTGCATTACGGTGTATAATAGTAGACACAAATTGGCAAAGGAAATACTGATTGATGTTCCTGTTTGGTTTGTAAAAAGTAAAGAATGATAGAAATACTGGCAGTTTGTTTCAATTAGCAGTAGAGAATTGCACGGTTAGTTCTGTGGTAGCAGTTTAACAGAGAAATAGGGGCTTTTTGAGTGTTGACTTACAAATAAGAGACCATTATTTAGCAAAAAATATAAGTTTGTGTGTATCTAAGAGAATCTTCATGGGAACACTGCTTTGGAGATGGTTCAGTCATAAAGGAAGAGTATAAAAGCTATAGAGAGTGTTGAGAACATTGTGTGAGCCTTAAGACTATAAAAGGCTTTCAAAGGTTTTGCTGCCTTCAAANACAGATGTGAGAGTTGGACCCTGAGGAAGACTGAGTGCTGAAGAATTTGATGCTTTTGAACTGTGGTGTTGGAGAAGCCTCTTGAAGAGTCCTACTGCAAGGAGATCAAACCAGTCAGTCCTAAAGGAAATCAACCCTGAATATTCATTGGAAGGACTGATGCTGAAGCACCAATGCTTTGGCCACCTGATGTGAAGAGCTGACTTGCTGGAAAAGACTCTGATGCTGGGAAAGATTGAGGGCAGGAGGAGAAGGGGCAGCGGAGGATGAGATGGTTAGCTCGCATCACCGATTCAGTGGGCATGAATTTGAGCCAACTCTAGGGGATAGTGAAGGACAGGGAAGCCTGGCATGCTGTAGTCCACGAGGTTGCAAAGTCAGACAAGACTTAGTGACTGAACAACAGCACAACAAACCTCACCAAGAACCCAGATTCTCTTCCATCCTGCCACAGTTTGTCCTCCAGCTAGCTCTCTTGGCGTGGAGGTAACTGCTCCAGTTTAGGCTCCAGACACACTGAGTCATAGCATCATTCACAGGAAAGGGGACAAGTTTCTTCCTTACGTCTTTTTCCCTTCCAGCTTTTTACTTTGAAATTTTTCAAATCCATTGAAAATTTGAAAAGGTAATGTGTGTATATATATATATATATATATCCTTCATGTAGATTTTCTGATTATTAACATTTTGCTGCATTTGTACACTCATACCATTTTTTTTTTTGCTAGACCATTTGAGAATTTGAAAGTAAGCTGCAGATATCATGTCACTTCATCCCTAAATACTCCAGTATGTATCCCCTCATATACTACAATATCATAATTACACTCAATAAATTTAATATTTGTTGTTGTTTAGTTGCCAGCTGGGTCTGACTCTTTGCTCTTATTCATATTTTCTCAAGGTTTTTGCCTTTTTGGCTGGGGGGTGGTTGGTGGTGGAAGTGTCCAGAGTCCAGTTCAGGATTATGAATTTAGTTGTCCTGTCTTTTTGCTTTTTTTAATCTAGAACAAATCGGATCCTGACATTGACTTTTTTGTATAAGTTTTAAATATTTTGGGCTTTCTCAGTGGCTCAGAGGTTAAAGCGTCTGCCTGGAATGCAGGAGACCCAGGTTCGATCCCTGGGTCAGGAAGATCCCCTGGAGAAGGAAATGGCAACCCACTCCAGTACTCTTGCGTGAAGAATCCCTTGGAGGGAGCAGCCTGGTACGCTGCTAGTCCATGGGGTTGCAAAGAGTCAGACACGACTGAGCGACTTCACTTAAATATTTTATTAAGAAAATGGCTCACATTTTGGGTTTGCTTCCCTGGTGGCTCAGATGGTAAAGAGTCCACTTTCAATGCAGGAGACCCTTGGGAAGGAAATGGCAACCCACTCCAGTAATTCTTGCCTGGAGAATTCCATGGACAGGAGCCTGGGGGGCTATAGTCCATGGGGTCATAAAGAGTCAGACATGACTTGAGTGAAAATCTTTTTATTTTTTCCTCATGATTAGATTAAAATTAAACATTTCGGCAAAAATGCTGCTTAGGTGATGTGTCTTTCTCATTGCATCACATCTCAGTGCATAATGTTATTTTGTCCTGTTATTGGAGATGCTAAGTGTGAGCCCTTGGGTAAGATGGAACCTGCCGGGTTTCTCCACTAGAGGTATTTTCCCCCTTTGTAATGAACACATCATGGGTAGGGACTGTGCTATGAGACTGTGGGACTATCTTATTTTTTAATAGCATTTTACTTGTCGGTTTGATCCATGAATGAATCAGTTGTTAACATTTTGGGTTGCCGAAAATGTTCATCTTTTTCTCATTCCTTTTTATATTATTATGACTATACCATGTGGCTTGTGGGATCTTAGTTCCTCCACCAGGGACCAAACCTGTGTCCCCTGCATTGGAAGGGGGATTCTTAACCACTGGACCAGCAGGGAAGTTCCCCAAAGCTTTATTCTTAATATTTACCTACAAAACTTTATAGGGGGACGTGAACCTGGTAAATGGAGGAATGGTACAAGCAGTACTCCCTCAAGTTCTTATTCTTGTGTTTTCATGCTGAGTCCAGTTGTGAAACAGAACCCCTTTAGAAAGTCCCCAGTCTTTTATCATGTGCCTTAAAGTGTTTTCTGTTCCTGTTTGTTGCCCACAGAAAGGCTTACTTGGTGTTTTTAGATAGCACTTGTAATGACCCTGGGACTTTGAAAATATTTTTAAAATTTATAGAAGTATAAATAACCTTTTTGCCATGGTATTCGTGTAACTGTCCTCTTACATGTAATTTTCAAATTGCGGTATTATTTTAAGTGCTGAAAGCTTAATTTTGATTCCATAAATTGGATGAAGGAAAACATGCCATTAATGGGGTGATGATTTTCCTATTGAAACATGACTATCTTTTTGTCAAGTTATTCTGCTAATGAAGCCAACAGATTAGTGATTATTGACTCATTAAAAGTTTTGAGTGAGAAGAAATTGAAAAAAATGAAAATTTAGAGGAGCTCTCATTTGACCTAAACTACGCTTCACAAAAATCTTTTGTAGCTTCATGTGTTCTTGGCATCTTTGGACACAGTCTTAAGTAACTATTGCCTTTTGAATTAAATGCTGATGATGCTTCAGACTTGTTACTTTTTGTCAGTATTAACACTTTAAACGTGAACTTTTTCTGAGTTGCTGCCTAAAGGGCTTACTGCAGAATATAGTTTGGTTGTAGGTATAAACTATATAATAAATGATAAAATTATCATAGTGAAAGCATTTTTATTCTGAATACTTTTTAAAAATAATTTCACATACATGTATATTAGGTTGGCCAAAAAGTTTGTTCAGTTTTTTCTGTAAGATGGCTCTAGTAGCACTTGGTTGTCTTTAACTTTATTTGAAACAATTTTGATAGATTCTATTGTGATAGCTGTCAAATCAGTGTGCGTTAAAAAAACCAACTTACAAAATTGGTGAATTTTTGTGTAACCAATACTGAGGATGGAAGGAAAAGCAGCATTTTCAGTGTATTATATTTTATTATTTCAGGAAAGGTAAAAATGGAACCGAAAGGCACAAAAGATTTGTGCAGTGTGTGGAGAAGGTGCTGTGACAACCTGTCAAAGGTGGTTTGCAAAGTATAGTGCTGGAGATTTGTTGCTCCCCAGTTGGGTAGACTGATTGAAGTTGACAGTGAGCAAATCAAGACATTAATTGAGAACAGTTTACATTAAGCCATACGGGGAGGTAGACCAACATACTCAAAATAGCCAAATCAAGTGTTGAAGATCATTTGCACCAGCTTGGTTACTTTAGTCATTTTGATATTTGGGTTCCTTGTAAGTTAAGCAAAAAAAACCTTTTTTGACTGTATTTCTACATGTGATTTTCTACTTAAATGTAATGAAGCTGTTCCATTTTTAAAACATATTGTGATGGTCCATGACAAGTGGATTCTATGTAATAATGTGGAACAGAAGAGACCAGTGGGGCAAGTGACATAAACAGATCACCCTTCACACCAAGGCTGGTCTTCATCCAAAGAAGTGATGTTGTGGATTTGGTATGATTGGAAAGGAGTCTTCTTCTGGAAGACCATTAGGTTTGTTCCAACAGGTACTCCTCCCATCCAACAAGTACTCCTCCCATCTACACCACCTGAAAGCAGCACTCAACTAAAAACATCAGGAAATATTCAACAGAAAACAGATACTCTATGCAAGACTGCATGTTTCTTTGACGACCAGGCAAAAGCTGTTATAGCTTGGCTGGAAAGTTGATTCATCTGCCATATTCTCCAGACATTGCACTTTGGGATTTCCATTTACTTTGATCTTTGCAGAGTTTTCTTAGTGGAAAAAATTTCAATTCCCTGGAAGATTGTAAAATGTACCTGAAAGAGTTCTTTGCTCAAAAAGATAAAAATTTTTGGGAAGATGGAATTATGAAGTTGCCTGGAAAATGGCAAGTGCTGGAACAAAACGGTGAATATGTTGTTCAATAAAGTTCTTGGTGAATATGAAAAATGTCTTTTATTTTTCCTTAAAAACCAAAGGAACTTCTTGACCAACCCAGCAGTTTTCTGTATTTCCCATTTATTCCACTGACTGGTGACCTGATAACTTATTGCATTTCAAGGCAGCAGCTTCAAACATTCTCTTTCCAGCATCTGTTAAAACCAGAGGGAATTGGGGACTCCCTTGGCGATCCATGGTAGCTGCAGTGGCCCAGGGTTCAGGCCTTGGTCTGGGAACTAAGATCTCACAAGCTGCATAGGAAGTCAAAAAACCCCCAAAATCAGAGGGAACTGGCCGCCTTTTATTATGCTTGATATCAGCTTGCTATGCTAGAAAGGGAAATGTCAGTTATTTTACATTTGTAAAGGGTTGGAAAAGAGCAACAGGTTATCTCTGGTCATCTTTTTAGATGTAACTATGTGTTAAAAAGCGGTAACTGTTTGCACTGAACATGTGCCTCACTTAACTACTTGGTAGGACGTTGGCAGAAATCAGTTACCAGTCTGCCAAACTCTCCACTTACTTTAATGCAGCTTTGTTTAAAATGTGGAGTCTGAGACAGTAAATTGGAACACAACATTTTGGGAAACATCGCAAATGAAGACTCTTTTGGTCAAACAGAGTGATCCCCACACTTGTTAGTAGTTTGGTGAGGGTGATACATATGCATCAAACAGAAACACGAACCAGAATATTTCTCTAATTAGATCATTACTGTGAATAGAAAATATGTTGTGAAATCAGAGTAAATCAGGGAATGGGGAGGTGGTTCATGGAATTCTGTCCTGAGGAACTGGAATTTATGATGCTATCTGAGATATTTGAAGTTAGAAAAGAATGAGGAGAGAAGAAAGAACATTTAAGGTCCTTGGTGAGTAAAACAGCTTATTTAGTTCAAAGAACTGAAAGGCGTGTGCTGCGGGGTGAGTCAGGTAAGGCGAGCAGAAGCAGTAGCTGTTGAAGCGGAGATTGCTGCTGGCCTGATCATCCAGAGTCGCGTACTCCATAGTAACAATTTGAATTACATTGAAAGTCTAAGCAGGTATGTGACATAGTTAGATTAAAATTTTTAAATGGTGGTTGGTCCAGACTATGCAGAATGAATTGGAGTTGAACTCTTATAGTGAAGACTTATCAAAGGTGTATTTAAATTCTTACTTTTGTATATTGAGTAATTTAATCTTCAAGGATCGTGGGAGCGTATACATGAAAGTGCCTGTGGGTGACTGTGACACTGAGCCTTTAGTTGAAGTTTTTAGTACCCAAATACATGTGACAGATACCGAGCCAGGGGATATAATTCTAATCATGGTTGATTTGCTTTGTGAGCTTAAGCAAGTAATTTAACCTTTGAGCCTCTTTATCTGTAAATTGGGCATGTTAGAGAAATGTGTGTTTAACTTAATTGTCTTAATCACTTAACTCTAGTTAACACATGGGCTGGGTCTTGCTGAGTCATTTTCTCAGACTCTGTGGGCAAGGCTTAATTAAAGCCAGTTAAACACACTTAAAGATATGTTATACCTCTTTGGTAGAAGTCAGAAAAAAGAAAGAGTTGTTGTATGTATGTTTTATCTATTGTCTTTTAATAAAAAGTTTTTTGCAGAGCAGTTAGTGTATCATTCCACACAGATGATTCACTGTTGAGAGAGAATACAGTGCACTGTAGCTAGGGGACGGGACTACTGAGGCACCTCTTTGTATTTTAAATTTAAGAATTTCTGATTTGCCTTATGCCTGTTACATCTATAATCTCATATATTTTTTTAAAAAATTAGAGCTGTTAATGCATTGTTAGTGTCTAATGGCAGCTTCTTTTTTCCTCTCTAGGCATCGAGATGTGTTGAAATTTTATGGTCCCCAAACTGGCTTTAACAGAAGTAGTTTAAATTTTCAGCAGCAAAACTGTGATTGAAGCTAATGGTCCTGTCACCAGTAGGAAGCACCTGTCTAGTTGATGTCAGTAAACTGCATCTTGGCCTTTGTATTTAAAAAAGATAATCCTAACTGTCTTTGGAACTGTTGGATTACAGTGTTCTGGCATTTCAGATTTATGTTTTCCTGTAATTTAAACTTTTGAGGCATATCTTTAAGATTTTGATGTCTTAGATAGCAAGATGTTTAAAAATCGGTAACAGTCTTGGTTTGGGAGCATTGTATTTCCATGTGTGTTAGTCTTCGATTTCTCCTTATTTTTGATTGCCTGTTATATTGAGCCATAAATGATGGGCAGCTATAAATATTCTGTGAGAGTTTGATGATAATGCTTGGGCTCCTTGGATTTGAAACTTTTTATGCCTAGCTTTACCATGGAAGTTTGTGTTTCTCAGCTTTAAGTTTCTTTTTTTCTGTTTGACTTCTGGCCTTTTCACAAAATGCTTTTGGCTCTTTCAGAAAGTTCCGAAATTTGAGCTTGCTTGTAGGCTAGAGTACAGTAGACATGGTGGGGAATAGATTAAATCATGAACTTGGGATCTGAGCAAAACACTTAAGTCTGGTTTTATCTGTGTGTGTTTTAAAAATCATTACATTTTCACAATCACTTAATGGAGTGACTGTACCTCTTTTTGAACTTGTCAGATTTTTTTTTTCCTTTTTGGAATTGATTTTTATTTCATAATACTTAATATAGTTCAGCAAAATTTTTGGAGTACTCCTACTTTCCTTATGAGCCTTGTGCAGTGCTCTGAAGAGGGCAAGGTAGGTTACTATTACTTTTCACATGTGTGAAGCAAAGTTAAATGACCTTGATAATGTGTCAGCTATATCAGAGCCAGGTCTTAAACATGGGAATAGAAAGCTTTGCAATTAGAAACATTTGGATTTGTTTTTTTGTCTCCACCTAAATCTCCTCATCTGTTAAGAAAAAAAATATCTTGCAAGAGTATTGGAAAGAGCAAATAAAATACATAATGAAAGCTATCTAACATCTTATAGCATGTAGACTATCGACATATGTTAGTGTACCTCTGTGGTTCTCAAAATTTGGATCTTCACAGACTCCACCTGGGGATCTTTTTTGACCAGAAAGTCAAAAGTATTTTTATGTTAATTCCAAGATGTTATTTGCCATTTTTCATGTGGTAAATTGTAAAGTTTATCATTTTATATAAAATTGCTGGTCTTTTTGTGAATCAGGACAGTGGCACCAAGCTGGACTTGTTATTGTTGTATTCTTCACCACCATGGACTCACAGGAGAAAACAAAGCTTAATTTCACTAAGAATGTCCTTGATGAAGCCAAAAGAAATTTTAGGTATCTTGACCCATGAGTGCAAAATGGGAAGTAAATATAAAATACTTCTGCCTCATTCTGTAACCGTGATGGTTGTTTCAAGGAAAAGCACTTGTGAAATTGTTTAAATTGGCCACTTTTTTTAGAAACTCCATTTATCCTTGAAAGAACAACTGGCATCCTGTGGTTATTCAGACTTGAGTATTTGGCAGATACTTTCTCAAATAAATGAAATAACAGTATTTGTTGCCAATGAAAAATTTATGCTTTTAAATGAAAATTAGAATTTTGGAAAACTTGGGTCTGCTTCCATGAACTTGATAGCTTTCCAGTTCTTCGAGATTCTCTTGATGAAGTCCATGTTAATATTAGCAAATAATTTTTTTCATATTGTGTAATGAGATGTGTCAGCATTTGGAAGGATTGTGTAGCTTAGTGAACTAATGTTTTCCAAATGATGTTATAAAATCATGCAAGGATAAAAAGATCCACTAAGAGTGTAAAGTAACTGATGGATTAAATGTAATAGAATAAGAAAAATTCATTATGATTTTAGGTTCCACGTTGCAACCAATCTTTAAAAAGTACAGCTTGGTGAGTTTTCTTATGTCAAAGAAGAATATTTAGGATGATCTGAATAGGCTCTTAAAATAGTCCTTTTTCTTCCCACTACATATCTTCATGGATCTAGGCTTTCTTCTATACTTCATATTCCTCATACGTTTCAGTCAAAGCGGTGAATTGCAACAGATTGAATGCCGAAGTAGATATGAAAATTTTGGTCTATTCTCACTCCAGTACTATTGCCTGGAAAATCCCATGGATGGAGGAGCCTGGTAGGCTGCAGTCCATGGGACCACTAAGAGTTGGGTACAACTGAGTGACTTCACTTTCACTTTTCACTTTCGTGCATTAGAGAAGGAAATGGCAACCCACTCCAGTGTTCTTGCCTGGAGAATCCCAGGACGGGGGAGCCTGGTGGGCTGCCGTCTATGGGGTTGCACACAGTCAGACACGACTGAAGCGACTTAGCAGCAACAAGCTAGACATTAAAGTTACACAGCTGTAAAATCATGCCACTCTTCTCGCTGTTTTTGTTTTGGAGAATATAATTATTTTTTTGTAAATATATTATTTATGGATTTATGTATTTTAAAATACATTGAAAGTGAAAGTTGCTCAGTTGTGTCTGACTCTTTGCCACCTCATGGACTATACGGTCCATGGAATTCTTCAGGCCAGAATACTCGTGTGGATGGGTAGTCGTTCCCTTCTCCAGGGGATCTTCCCAACCCAGGGATCGAACCCAGGTCACTTGAATTGCGGGCGGATTCTTGACCAGCTGAGCCACCATAGAGGCCCAAGAATACTGGAGTGGGTAGCCTATCCTTTCTCCAGTGGATCTTCCTGACCCAGGAATCAAACTGGGGTCTCCTGCATTGCAGGTGGATTCTTTACCAACTGAGCTATCAGGGAAGCTCAATTTCTTGCATTAGTAATTAAACATTTTCTGATATGGTAACTATAAATTTAGGTTTTTTGGGTTTTTGAGTAATTTAGAAGTAACAAGGGGTCCTCAGAACAAAAAGTTTGAGTACTAGTGGTGTGTACCTCTTCATTGCCTCTGTGGTCCATCCTAGCTCAGTTTATAATCTAATAGGACAGACTGACACAAAATGAAAAAATCAAATGGTAGGATAATGTATGAAATAATGATACTGAGGAAAGTCACTTAAAGGGAATCCATTCAAAACAGTAAAAGAAATTTCTAAGCAAATAATGGAAAACCCAAAAATGTTGGGAAATTGTTGAGAAATGGAATTAAAACTTAATGAAACCTAGTTTGTTTTGTCTTGTATTTGACAAAATTTAAATAATTTTAATTCTTGGTTACTTTCGGGCATTGAGAGAAAGAATCTAATGTTGGAAAGGTTGGCATACTTTTTCTGATAAAATTATGTGAATAAAATCCTTGAATGTTTTGACTTTTACAGTATGAACATTGAAAGTCATTAAAAACATGTTTAATAGTCTTAATTGTTTCTTCAAGAGACTCTCTTAACCCTTTGTTCATATAATTTTAATTTTAGGCCCACTTCTCTCTGCTTATCTGTTTATCAGTTAACTATTCCTTTGTCAGTGACTTAGCAGTTCTTCCCTATCGTTTTTAAAAATTTTATGTATTTATTTTTGTTTGTACTGGGTCTTCGTTGCGAAGTGTGGGCTTCTCAGTGTGGCTTCTCTTGTTGTGTGGACGGGCTCTAGGTGCGCAGGCCCAGCAGTTGCTGTGTGCAGCTCGAGGGCACGTGGAGTTCAGTTGTTGCAGCACCACAGGCTCAGTTGCGGCTCATGGGCCCAGAGTGACTGGGCTCATCAGCTGTGGTGCGCGGGCTTAGTTGCTCATGGCATCTGTAATCTTCCCAGTCCAGAGATCGAAACCTTGTCCTCTGTATTGGCAGGCAGGTTCCTATCTACTGTGCCACCAGGGAACTCCTTCCCTGTCGTCACAGTGCATCTTTTACTAGATTTCCAGACTCTCTTTACAGTTAAATTTACACTGTATTATTGGAACATCTAGTCAGAGACATAACAAGGATGTCTGTGTGATGGCTGAGAGGTATATGATAGTAAGTTGTCTATTTATTAGTATTTTCATGTTATATCTAGCTTTTTACAATCTTGTGACTTGAAATCTAGATAAGGAAGACTTCTCTGGGCATGTATGGAATCACTGAGCAGAAGCATTTATCACAGTGTGGCATGTGGGATGTTTTAGGAAATGTAAAGGGCAAATAAGAGGGTGCTCCTTTCAGGGAATTTGAAATTAAATGCTTTCTATAGTGTTATTATAATTGTTACTCTCTCTTTGATTTAGAAATAGTTAATTTTAACAGTTCAGAAGTAGAATGCTTTGTTTTTAGCAGTCTTGGAGCCCTCTAAATAGAAAAACAATTCCTTATTTGTTCTATGCTTTCAGTAAAAGATAACCAAGATAGCCAATTATTGAGAGGTTGATATAAACCAGTATGAGTTAGAAGTGGGCTTGAACTTAGATTTGTGCCTGTCATCATCATTTTGTAGCACAAAGAGAAGAAGAAAGAGCAATTGATAAAAGTTAATGGAGTGGAGAGATTGAGTTGAGTGACTGAATGAGTCCTTGGATTTTTAAACTAATTCCAGAGACTCTAAACTGAAATACTTCCTTTGTTCTGCTCTGTAGTAATCTTTTGGTAGTATAGCAGTGCTGTGCTGTGCCTAGTTGCTCAGTTGTGTATGACTCTTTTCGACCCTGTGGACTACAGCCTGCCAGGCTCCTCTGTCCGTGGGGATTTCTCCAGGCAAGAATACTGGAGTGGGCAGCCTTTCCCTTCTCCAGGGGATCTTCCCAACCTAGGGATTGAACCCAGGTCTCCCACATTGCAGGAGGATTCTTCAGCAGCTAAACCACAAGGGAAGCCCAAGAATACTAGAGTGGGTAGCCTATCCCTTCTCCAGTGGATCTTCCCGACCCAGGAATCAAACCGGGGTCTCCTGCATTGCAGGTGGATTCTTTACCAACTGAGCTATCAGGGAAGCTCAGTTTCTTGCACAGGCATTCTGTAAGTTACAGATTTTATTTATCAAAGTAAAAAATGGAAGCGATGGCATTCATAGTTAAGAGTATGGATGTTAGATAAAATTAGTAGCAAAAACCAAGGATCCCTGGGAGGAATAATAAGTTGGGGCAAAAGGCAGAGGTTCTTCTCCCACATTTGTTGGGAGTGGAAACTGAGAGTAACTTGGAGGTCTTGAAGATACAGGCCTGGTTCTAAATTTTGAAGCAGCTCCATGCAGCAGTGTGAGAGTACAGGCTTCCTGGAGAGTAGAAGAAAAAAAGTGCCAAGATGAGATAATTGAAAGTAGAATATTGCTAAGGAATTAGAGAACATTATGCTTAAATTTTACTAGTACATCTCCCCCCGACCCCACCTCCCCCCGGCACACACATCAAAACATTCTTAACAAGCTGTGTCTCCTAAATTGTTAAGTGCCAAAAGTAGAAGTGTCCTTTATTTTCTAGTAGGGAAAGAGTCCTCATCTTCTCCATTAAGTCCTTTGTTACCTGGTACCATTTGAAGATCCTTCCCACCCACCACCTCCTGCTTCTCTGTTGGTATGAAATGGTTTTGTGCTTTGGCTGGCGGTGTCCTGAGTGGATCAGCACCGATTTAATTTGTTTAAGCAGATGTTTTGTCTCTCTGATAAAAATGCCAGAGAAGAGGTTGCTTGAAAGGTTTTTTTGTTTTGAATTTTAAGACCAAAAAAGAGCAAACATTAAAAAAAACTCTCATCTGAAAGCTAGATGGGAGGAGAACATAAAGATTTGGGGAAGTCAAGTAAACAAGCAGGAGTTTAAAGTGGCTGTGTTTTCTTTAATACAGAGTAAACAAGTGCCATTGCAAAGCATTATTCTGACCAAATAACACGTTGTCATGATGTTGTGTAGAGAGTAATAAGCATTATGCATTAATAAGTTTGAAACAGTTAATCAACAAGTCCTAGAGTCTAAAGATTTGATGGCCTTTAAAGGGACTTTCTTGGTGGTCAGATGGTAAAGCGTCTGCCTACAATGTGGGAGACCCGTGTTCAATCCCTGGGTCAGGAAGATCTCCTGGAGAAGGAAATGGCAACCCACTCCAGTATTCTTGCCTGGAGAATCCCATGGACAGAGGAGTCTGGTAGGCTATGGTCCATGGGGTCACAAAGAGTTGGACACGACTGAGTGACTTCATTCACTCAAAGATAGTATATGAACTCATTTTAATGATAAAGAAACACTTAAAAATTTTTATATGTTTGTTTGGCTCCACCGGGTCTTTATTGTGGCTTGCAGGATCTTGAAGTTGCACCATATGGGATCTAGTTCCCTGACCAAGGATTGAACCCTGGGCTCCCTGCATTGGGAGCTCAGAATCTCAGTCACTGGACCATCAGGGAAGTCCTATAAACACTTTTAATGCATGAAAAGTTGTGAAAGTGAAGTCGCTCAGTCGTGTCTGACTCTTTGCGACCCCATGGACAGTAGCCTACCAGGCTCCTCTGTCCATGGGATTTTCCAGGCAAGAGTACTGGAGTGGATTGCCATTTCCTTCTCCAGGGGATCTTCCTAACCCAGGGATTGAACCTGGGTCTCCCTCATTGTAAACAGACTCTTTACCGGCTGAGCCAAATATCCGTAAAAGAGGAAGGAAGGTAGAATGCAGCAAAGGAGTAGAAGATAAGTGAGCAAACTCTGGAAAAGTTGAGAACAAAATTGCTGATTTGAGTTGCTGCTGCCTGTACAGTTTGGTCTGGATCAAGGAGGATAAGGTAAGGGCAGACCGAAAAGGATAGTTTGCTGACTAGTGGCAGAGAAGGCTGAAACTGGGTAGCTGTGCTTATTTGCCAGAAATGTTTAAAACCAATAGAAAAGCTTAATTGTAGGCTTTTTTTGTGCCATCCTAGACTTTTTACACATTTAACCCTGTGCAATCCTCATAACATATTGGCAGTAGAAGTTTTAATAACTGTTGTGGTTGGAGGGAACAGGTCTAGAGAGGTTAAAGTTTCAGCCAGTGCAACACAGCTAATGCGTGGCAGTCAGATAACACATTTGTCTGACTCCTTCATCACTTTGGTCCATACTGCATTTCTTTATTCCTAAGGCAAGTTCACTGTCAGCCTTACACTTTTATATTTGCTTCCTGATGTGTAGTGTATAACCTAATATGATTTATGATGTTATAACCAGAATATGATTTTAGTAGTTTTATAAGGATCATGATAGTTGAGGAAGAGCTTTTGATGCTGTGGCGAAATAATTTATTAAGATAAATTTGGAGACTACCGCATTCTGGAAAGTGCCTCACAAAATTTTGAGTAGTGTCTCTACCCTTTCAATTTCCTTCCATTACTTAAATCAGCAGGTATTTAGTGTGAGTACACAGGACTAAGGTGACTTTTGAGGTGTTTTGTTTACATACATGTGACCTGACAGCTGGCTTGTACTCATAAGGCCTCATATCCTAGAAGAATGCCAGCTTTTAATAACAATGAAGAATGGTGAATAAATATGCATGTGAAATATGTATATATTTATAATTCTGCATCAGTATTGCTGCTGGCTAGATCTAGGATAATAAAGAACAATTTTCTTTTTAATATATAATGAAAGAAAGCTAATTAGGAAATCAGGTGCAAATCCAGATTACTTTAGCTTTGTTTCTTCAGTCTTTAATATCAGAATGCCAATATATTCATAATGAAGATATGTAAGAAATATTATCTGTCACGGATAGAGAAAGAATAATACCTGGATTGTTTTTGAACTTTGTAGTAAACTCCTTTTATGGTGTGTCGTCTTTGATTTTAAAATAACAAACTTCCTTAGGTCAAATACTTTAATTTCAGCCTTAGCAAGTTTTCAGTAAATAAAAATCGGCTCTAAAACCTGGAAAGAATGATAGAGTGGTACACCAGTACTATAAATTGTAACCTCTGAAACAGTTGAAGTTGGGGTGGGTGGGNGTGGGGTGGGGTGAGGCGGCTACTGGGGCAGAGGCTTTGAATTCCCTGAGATTCTGCTTCACATTTTGTGTGTGTGCACATTGGTGTGAGGTCACAGGCAAAGGAGCCATGATTTTCATAGGTTCTCAAATGATTTGGAACATACCTCAAAAAAGATTAAGGTCTGCTTAATCTTTAGAAGACAATACAGTTGTTGAGAACTTTTACTGTGGGACATTACAGAGTAATTTATGGGTACCAGATTAGCCCTCTGGCCATAAATAAATAGGAACCTGAACAAAACACATAAAACAACTGTTTTTGGATATTTTGTAACAGTCTAGGCAGGACTGCATTCCCTGAGAGAAGGGAAATAACAGTCACTCCTGCAATCTCCCAGGCTTTCTTTCTGAAACTAGATTCCAGTTAGAATCTAAGAAGGGTGAGGCAGTTTTGTTGAGAGGAGGAGATAGAAGTCAGAGAATACAGAGACTGGGGAGGTTGGCATTTGCAGGGGCGATTACCATAGAAGATTGAGTTACAGGGCAGTGAGATAGAGAGATAATGCGGAAGAGTTCCTTTGACTCTGGCTGGAACTCTGTAGGCTGGGCAAAAGAACAACTATTAGAGGAAGGACAATTACCAGAGACTTGCTAGAATATTGGGACTTCACATTTGGTTGGGAGACATTTCTAGTGTTGGCCAGCCAGAATGGGGAGACTGTTGAATGTCAGAACTGTGTGAGAGAGTCCCCAGCAGTGGCACTCTAAGGATGAGTCAGAGTAACTTGAGAAGAGGCTACTCAAGCTCCACCTTAAACTGTGCTGAAAAATAGGCCTCAGAAGGATTCAGCTGATTCTCAACTAATTTAGCTGAACAAATCTCAACATTTAAGGAATCCATATAGTAATAAATAGAAAACGTTCAGCATCTCATCCAGAATTACTAGACCTATGAAGAAATAGGAGAATGTAACCCTTAACTAGGAGAAAAATCAGTTGATGGAAACAGACCCAGAAGTGACAAGGAGGGTGAATTTTTAAGATGGAGTTAAGTAAGTTAAGGAATTGAAAGGAAGCATGAACATGAGAGAAATGTCACAAGTAAAAAACTCCTAGAACAGAAAATCATAGTATCAGAAGAGAAAAATTCAGCTGATGGGCTTAACAGCAGATGAAAAGAAGAAAAGACACTGCAGAAGAAAAAAATCAGTGTAAGGTAATAGGAACTGTCCAAAATGAAGCACAGGGGGGAGCATCTCGGGGCTAAAAGAGCCTCAGTGACATGTGGGACATTATCATCAGGTGGTCTGATATATATGCATTTGGAGTCCAGGATGGGAGGTGGGGATGCTGTGGTTGCAGAAAAAGTATTTGAAGAAATAGCGGCTAGAAATTTCCCAAATACCTATGAAATAATCCCAAAGATGTTATGAAACTAGGTAGGATAAGTATAAAGGCACACTGAGACACAACAGTGGCTAAAAACCAGTTACAAAGAAAAACCTCAAGAGAAGCTAGGTTGGGGTGGGTATGGGGAACCATATTATACTTGCAAAATAACAAAGATTAGAGCCAATGTTGATTTGTCATTAAACAATGTAAGCCAGCAAATGAGCAACATAACCACACAGAAGGAAGAAAAAGATAATCCAAATGCCTATTCTGATTTGATATTGTAAGACTAAAGATAAAAAGGACTGTAAGTGTGTATTTTAGTATATCTGATTTCTAATAAGGGTATGGGTTAGCAAGTCAGAAACTATATACTAAGATTGAACATATCAGTAAATGTATTTTAGATAATGAGAGCCAGGTTTCTCATTGTTAAAAAGGTTACAGGTAAGGAAGGAAGAAGACTAGAAGGAACTCTGTTGAATTGGAATCAGAACTGTCAGTATAAACTGATGGTTTTAATGTAGATGCATTATGATGGTTGTGGAGATGCAGATGTATGTATAGGCATGGATTAGCATACATGAATATGTTTTCTCTGTCCTGTGGAAATGCCTAGAAGAAGCAGTGATGTGCCAGTAGCAGTGAGCATATCTAGTGCCCAGATCTTGGCCTCTTCATTCAGTTTTTCAACAAAAGGAACCAGGGCTCATAAAAGAACTGACTGATTCCAGAACTGGATTATAGGAAATCCAAGATGATCCTAGAGCTGCCAGAAAACAAAGATGTGCTCAAAAAAGGATGGGAAATGTCAAAAAGATGTAAGAATCAACTTGAAAGAGCTTCTGATATCCAAAGTTGGAATGAAATAATTTTAGTATTGCATTATTATCAGTAGAATAAAACACCCATTAGTCCATATTGGTATGTGTACCAACAAACAAATGATAGGTAAGTAGAAGGGACACATTGTAAGTGAAGAATCCCAATTAGTAAGTATGAAACAACGACGGAAACAAAATCACTCATAAGCGAATACTGCAGTAATAATTGTCACAGGCTCAATGATAGAAGGTAAAGTCAGTGGGTGAAGGTATGATGAGAAACATTTGCATAGTCTCAAAAGATACTATTGATTACAGTTTCTCTAAGAAATTATTGATTGCAAAGGAAAAAGCAATAATTGAGAGAGAGATTTTGTGGATACCATTCACACCAAGTTATTAAGGTTAATGTCACAGAAAGAAGATATCCATAGTATATACCTCTTGATATAAGAACCAAGAAAGGCAGAACATTACATCTGTCGTATTTTTGTGGTATTCTTATCAAAAACAATGTAAAACCTTACTCAGTTATGAGGAGACAGCAGACAAACCCAAATTGAGGGAGACTGCTACTAAAATCTGACCAGTATTCTTCAAAAGTGTCAAGGTCATGAAAGACAAGAAAAGATTGAGTAACTGTCACAGATTGGAGAAGGCTAGGGACACATGACAGCTAAATTTAGAGTGGGAACCTGGATCGGATCCTGGAGTACAGTGACATCAGTTTAAAAAAAGGGAAAAAGACTGGTGGATTAGAACTGTAGTTATATATTAATTGCTTTGTACCAGTGTTACTTATTTTTGATGCATATCCTATGGTTATATAAGTGTCAACATTAGAAGAAGCTACATGAAACGTATAGGTAAACTCTGAGCTATTCTTACAACTTTTTTGTAAAATAATTTCAAAATAAAATGTTTTTTAAATCTACAGTTTTCCCAAAATGGGGGGAAAGAGTTGTAGAAACAGAGAAAGCCAGAAGACAATAGAATTACATAGTTTTTTCCTTTCAAGTTAGAATTCAGTCCTAACAAAAATAATCTTTAAAAAATGAAGCCAAAATAAAGACACTTTCCAGACAAAAGCTGAGAGAATTTCTTCTCAGCAATCTTGAACTATTAAAAATGTTAAAAAGTTTTTCAGGCTGAAGAAAATCATTTATCTACACAAAGGAATGAGATTAAGAAATGATAACTGTGGGAAATATACAATACCTTTTTCTTAAATTTTGATTTCTTTCAAAGACAGTTGGCTATCTAAAACAAAAATTTTTTATGTTTTGTAGGATTCATATTTAGGGAAATGTGGAAGTGTAACACATAGAAGAGAAACATTTTTTAAATAGTCCAGTCATAGGAGAAAGGGCTTCCCTGGTGGCTCAGTGGTAAAGAATCTGCCTGCAATGCAGGAGACGTGTGTTCAATCCCTGGGTCAGGAAGATATAGAGAAAAATGGCAGCCCACTCCAGTATTATTGCCTGGGAAATCCCATTGACAGGGGAGCCTGGTGGGCTATAGTTCATGGGGTTGCAAAAGTGTTAGACACAACTTAGCAACTAAACAATAGGAGAAAGGGGAAGTGTACTTCTGTATTAATACTAGAAGTGGTATAATACTGTTTGAAGGTAGACTGTCCTAAGTTAAAAATGTGTATTATAAATTGCTAGCGTAACCATTTTAAAGAATTATTGTTCATTCACTAAGTTGTGTCTGACTCTGCAACCCCATGAACTGCATGCAGCACACCAGGCCTCCCTGTCCTTCACTATTTCCCTGAGTTTGCTCAGATTCATGTCCCTTGAGTCAGTGATGCCGTCCAGCCATCTCTCTCTCTGTTGCCCCCTTCTCCTGCCTCAATCTTTCCCAGCATCAGAGTCTTTTCTAGTGAGTTGGCTCTTCACATGGAGCGACCAAAGGATTGGATCTTTAGCTTCAGCATCGGTCCTTCCAATAAATGTTCAAGGTTGATTTTCTTGGTTTTGATCTCCTTGCTCTATCCAAGAAACTCTGAAGGGTCTTCTCTAGCACATAGTTCAAAAACAAATTTTTTGGTGCTCAGCCTTTATAATTCAGCTCTCACAGTCATACATGATTACTTTAAAAACCATAGCTTTGACTGTATGAACATATGTCAGCAAAATGATGTCTCTGCTTTTTAAAATGCTGTCTAGGTTTGTCATAACTTTTCTTCCAAGGAGCAAGCGTCTTTTAATTTCATGGCTGCAGTCACCATCTGCAGTGATTTTGGAGCCCAAGAAAATAAAATTGCCACTGATTCCATTTTTCTACCATCTGTTTGCCATGAAGTGATGAGACCAGATGCCATGATCTTAGTTTTTTTGAATGTTGAGTTTTAGGATGTAGAAAAATTGAATGCTCATACATTGCTGGTGGAAATATAAAATGGTTCAGCTGCTGTGGAAAACAGTGGTTCCTCAGAAAGTTAAACCTAAAATTACCACATGACCTAGAAATTCTACTCCTTGTGTATAACCCAAAGATTTCAAAACAGGTAGTGGTATATACACATGTACATGCATATTCATGGGTATTCTTTACCAAGGCCAAAAAGGAGGATGGAGTTTCTTTCTGGGATAAGTGTCTTAGAACTGGATAGAGGCTCTGCCACACAATATTGTGAATATACTGGATCATTCACTTTAAAATGGTAAATTTTATGTTAACGTGAATTTTACCTCGGTAGAAAAATGGTTAAGAGTGTGTATGGCCTAGAGTTAAACAGACATGGAATTGAGTCCTGTTTTTTACCATCTGTTAATTCTGTGACCTTTAGTAAATTACTGTTAAGTTTTCTTCTCTGTAAAATAGGCATATTAGGGACATTCCTTGGTAGTCTAGTGGTTAGGACTCTTACTGCCAGGGGCCAGGTGCGATCCCTGGTTGGGGAACTTAAGATCCTGAAAGCTGTCTCACATGGCCAAAATGAAATTAAAAAAAAAAAGATTTAGTACTTTATCAAGATGTTTGTTAATATTAAATGAAATATTACATGTGATATGCTTAAAATACTTAATAATTATCCAGTAAACATTAGTGTTAATTGATTTTTCTTTTGCTGCTGCTATTGGTTTTGATTTTATTCTCCATTGGTAGACTGGAAATAATAGTATAGACTAGAATTGTTCTGATGGTTTAATGAGATTCATGCAAAGGGCTTAAAACAGTACCTAGTGTGTTATAAATTTTCAAAGTGTTTACTAAGCTATTACTATTAAATGAAAGGATCTTGGAACTTTTCTGCATTCTGCACTTTCATATTTGCATCCTGATAAAGAAGCTAATGTGCTATGTTCTGCCTCCCAGAATACTGGAAATAAAAGCAAAAATAAACAAATGGGATCTAATTAAAAGCTTCTGCACAGCAAAGGAAACTATAAGGTGAAAAGACAGCCTTCTGAATGGGAGAAAATAATAGCAAATGAAGCAACTGACAAACAACTAATCTCAAAAATATACAAGCAACTTACGCAGCTCAATTCCAAAATAATAAACGACCCAATCAAAAAATGGGCCAAAGAACTAAATAGACATTTCTCCAAAGAATACATACAGATGGCTAACAAACACATGAAAAGATGCTCAACATCACTCATCATCAGAGAAATGCAAATCAAAACCACAATGAGGTACCATTTCACACCAGTCAGAATGGCTGCGATCCAAAAGTCTGCAAGCAATAAATGCTGGAGGGGGTGTGGAGAAAGGGGAACCCTCTTACACTGTTGGTGGGAATGTAAACTAGTACAGCCACTGTGGAAAACAGTGTGGAGATTCCTTAAAAAATTGCAAATAGAACTGCCTTATGACCCAGCAATCCCACTGCTGGGCATACACACCAAGGAAACCAGAATTGAAAGAGACACATGTACCCCAATGTTCATCGCAGCACTGTTTATAATAGCCAGGAGATGGAAACAACCTAGATATCCATCAGCAGACGAATGGATAAGAAAGCTTGTGATACATATAAACAATGGAGTATTACTCAGCCATTAAAAAGAATACATTTGAATCAGTTCTAATGAGATAGATGAAACTGGAGCCAATTATACCGTGAAGTAAGCCAATTATACAGAGTGAAGTAAGCCAGAAAGAAAAACACCAATACAGTATACTAACACATATATATGGAATTTAGAAAGATGGTAATGATAACCCTGTATGTGAGACAGCAAAAGAGACACAGATGTATAGAACGGACTTTTGGCCCCTGAGGGAGAGGGAGAGGGTGGAATGATTTGGGAGAATGGCTTTGAAACATGTATGCTATCATGTAAATGAATCGCCAATCTATGTTTGATACAGGATGCTTGGGGCTAGTGCACGGGGATGATCCAGAGAGATGATAATGGGGTGGAAGGTGGGAGGGGGTTCAGGATTGGGAATTCATGTACACCCATGGTGGATTCATGTCAATGTATGGCAAAACCAATACAGTATTGTAAAGTAAAATTAAAAAAAAAAACAATGTTAAGAGACTACAAAAAAAAAAAAGAAGCTAATGTTCATATTGGAAAATAGCCGTTTCATAATTTGTGCTGTTAGGACTAGTGAAGTGAAGTCGCTCAGTCGTGTCCGACTCTTTGTGATCCCATGGACTGTAGTCTACCAGGCTTCTCTGTCCATGGAATTTTCCAGGCAAGAGTACTGGAGTGGGTTATGACTGGACTTGGTCTTATAAATATATCAGATTAAGCTACATTCAAAGGATTACAGGTGTGCAATTTTTACTTCCTCTCCTGGTGTGGTGAAAACTCTTGATTTTCCCTTGTAAAAACCACAGATACTGATTATTTAGCTATAAGTTGTTAAACTTATGTTGTCTGGAGTTTATTATGTAGGTTATTTCTACTTGCATTAATTACTATTGGTGTGTCATCAGAAGCCAAGCTTTGGAGAAGTACTCTTTATAGTGACTAGAAGTTGCAGTTATTTTTCTTGCCATTGGATGGTGCTTCTATAGCATCATTAAAGCAAATGTTTGGGCTGATACTTTCTCACTTTCCTGAGCAACTGAAAATTGATAAATGAGCTAGACTGTGGGAAATTGAAATACCCATTTGAACTGGATCCCAGGAATCTGTAAAAAGCGAAGATGTTTTTACGTAAGCAAAACCTGGAGATAAATCTCTGGTTGAATCAAACCCTATGATTCTGTGGTAATTTAAGAAATGATAGTGTTGCAGGAGAATATGATTCCTCCTGGCAAAATCTTAAAGGATGATAGGTTTCCCTAGCTTCCCTTGGCAGCTGAGCTATCAATTCTGCTCTGATCAAATTGTATCAAAAACTTTTCTGTTTTGTCTTCAAGTGTAGGTTTTTGCAACCTATGTTTGGGAGTGTGGAAAGTGCGTGACAAAGGTATTAGAAAAGTGCACAGTTGTAAAAGTTGTGTTTGAGAGTGACTGTTAGAAGACTGGAAGGAATAAGACAGTGTAGGGGTGGCTTGGCGCCGTGCTAGAAATTCGGTGATCAAGTTGGAGTGCTTGCACAGTAGAGAGAACATTTGTAAATATACTTCCTCCTCTGTTAACCTAATTTTTATTTCTGTTAATATAATAAATACTTGCAGAGTTTTAGAAGTTACATAGTAGTTCAAGACCAGTGACAACAGCAGCGGGAATAAATCCTTGCCCCAATCTCACTTGTGTGTTAACCTATCCCAAACATTTTTTGGTCTGGTCTTGTGATATTCAACCCCATATTTCACTTTTTTTTTTAAAAAAAAAGCTAATTTGAGAAATTTTCTCTTGTTGTTATGAAATGTGAGAAGTAAATTCTCTAATAATACGAGGCATTGTTGTCACCTCTCCCTTTATCTTCTCAAATAGTTGTAACACGTGTTAACTGCTAAGCCAAGTAGTGTACTATAATTGCATTTCCTTTCTTGGACAGCTTTCTGTTGTCACTGTAGCTTGCAGTCCCTTCATTGTTACATTTGCTTAGATTTCAAGGGACTATTCATACTTTATCCCAAACTCTGCAACAGAATTACCAGATGCTCTGAATTCTTTTCATTTAAATTTCAGTCATACCATTTCATTCCCTTCCATCTTAGGAGGCGTATCTCTTGGACCCTTTCTCTGCATTTTGTCTTGTTGTTTTCTGTCATCATTCTCTTCTGAACTGGTGGCTTCTCTTGGCCAGTTTGAACTGTCCTTTACATCAGTCTTTTTTTTTTCCTCTGGCCGTGCTGTGCAGCTTTCAGGAACTGAGTTCCCAGACCAGGGATTGAACCTAGGCCACGGTAGTGAAACCATCAGACTGTCAGGGAATTCCCTCCATCACTCTCTTTGCTGGATTTCTTTTCTTCCTATTCTTGGTAAAGCAACCTCTCCTTGTAACTGTTTTAGAAAATACGTGGGAGCTAAATATTTTGAGATCTTTCATGTTTGGAGATACCTTTATTTTACTCTCTCATTTGATTTTGGCTGGATATAGATTGAAAATACTTTTTATTTACCTTTTTGTATTCTGGATTCTAGTGTTGTTGAGTTGTTCAGAGTTGTTGTTTTTGACTATTTAATATGACCTAGTTTGTTTCTCTAAGCATTTGTATATATTATTCCTGAAATTTATCTTTAGCCCTGAAATTTCATGATGGTATGACTTGGTATAGATATTATTTTATTCATTATGCTAGGCGCTTGGTGAGTCTTTCAGTCTCAGATTCCTTTGACTCTTTCTTTGATTCTGTCGTTGCATAGGGTCTTTGTTGCTGTGCGGGCTTTTCTCTAGTTACGGTGAGTGAGCGCTGCTCTCTAGTTGTGGTACACAGGCTTCTCTATGAGGTGGCTTCCCTTGTTGCATAGCGTGGGCTCTAGGGGGCTTGGGCTTCAGTAGTTGTTGCCGTTGAGCTCTAGAGCACAGACTCAGTAGTCATACTGCACTGGCTTAGTTGCTCCGAGGCATGTGGGATCTTCCAGGATCAGGGATCAAACCCATGTCTCCTGCGTCGGCAGGCAGATTCTTACTATTGAACCACCAGGGAAGTCCTTTCTAGGACTTGAGTTAGATGTCAGCCTCCTGGTTTGATCTTCTGCCTTGTCATGGATGTCTCACATATATTCCATTCTTTGTCGTTTTGTTATATTTTCTGGGAGATCTCATTTTTCCCTTACAGCCTTTCTATTCAATATATTATTTCTGCCTTTTTAATTTCCGGGAGTTTTCTAGTTCGGATTTCTGTTCCTTCTTCCCCACTTCTTCCTTTCCGTCTTGTTCTGAGAAGATAAAAGGAACTATATCTTTTCCTCTGCATTGCCTCTGTTTCCTCCAGGTTTCCTTGGGTTAGTTGGATTGTTCAATCCTGTTCAGAGTTGGTCTTGACAAGCCGGTCATTTTAGGATATATTTTTTTTTCCAGTAATTCCCAGAGAAACAAAAATACAGGCTGTAGACATAGTTTGAGGTTTATAAATGTCAGACAAATGGTCCTTTTTTCCTTTTGATTGGGTGTAGGAAACAAATTGAAAGGGCCGAGCTGAAGATTTAATTAGTAAAAAGAGCGAGACAGGTCATTGGGGATCTATAATACTTTTGCATCATGTACTTTGAAACTCTGTGTTACTAAATGCATCAGTTAAGTTCAGTTGCTCAGTCGTGTCCGACTCTTTGCGACCCCATGAATCGCAGCACGCCAGGCCTCCCTGTCCGTCACCAGTTTGCGGAGTTCACTCAGACTCATGTCCATCGAGTCAGTGATGCCATCGAGTCAGTGATGCCATCCAGCCATCTCAACTTCTGTCATCCCCTTCTCCTCCTGCCCCCAATCCCTCCCAGTATCAGAGTCTTTTCCAATCAGTCAACCCTTCTTATGAGGTGGCCAGAGTACTGGAGTTTCAGCTTTAGCATCATTCCTTCCAAAGAAATCCCAGGGCTGATCTCCTTCAGAATGGACTGGTTGGATCTCCTTGCAGTCCAAGGGACTAGATGCATAAACATATAATATTTTTATGCCTTCTAATTCATTGACATGTTAATCATTATGAAATGACCCTGTTTATCCCTGGTAGTACTCTTTTCTGCAAGTTATTGAAGGCAGTGGTTTTTTGCTAATAAGGAAACATCTTTTTATTCTTTTGCATTAACATATTAGATGTTGTTTTTCTTTCAATTTCCTAATTGTAAAAAAGCTATATAATTCTTTTCTATCTTGGATATTACATATGTTTTAAATTGGGCACTTTGCTCAAAATTGCATATATAGTAAACTTCCAGAACCAAATATTTTGAAAGTGTGTTTTTATGCCAGTTAAATTTAGTATAGCCACATTCAGAGCCATAGTACAATTTACCTTTTTTTTTTTCCCCCTGTGTTGTAGGAATAGACTTTAAGATCAAAACAGTTGAATTACAAGGAAAGAAGATCAAGCTACAGATATGGTAAGTGATTCTAATTTACTTACTGTATGTAGTAGAATGCCAAGTTTCCTGAAGTTTAGACAGTGAAATCCTTCCTTATCAACTGTTTAATTCTAGGAGACTTCCCTTTCCAAGCCAATAGTCAGGTGACCTTTCAGTGATGTTTGTTTATTTATTTTTTAAAAAATTAATTTATTTTAGTTTTTAATATAAATTTATTTATTTTAATTTGAGGCTAATTACTTTACAACATTGTATTGGTTTTTGCCAAACATCAACATGAATCCGCCACGGGTGTACACATGTTTCCCATCCTGAACCCCCTTCCCACCTCAGTGATGTTTAAAAAAAGAATTGTCATGAGCTTTGGAGTCCATGAGAGCTGACCTGAGTGTTTTACCTTTTCCACTTATAGTATGAACTTGGGCAAGTTACATACCACTGTGAAGCCCTTACATCTTCACATGTAGAGTGGAGATAATATCATTTATCTTAAAAGATTGTTACAAGGATTACATGAAATAATCTATGTAATGCCTTTAGCACAGTACTTGGCTCAGAAACACCATATAAAAATTAATATCTTTTTCTTGTCTTAAGCTAAAATATTTGTTTTCTTTAGTGTGTATAAATCTTTATAGGCTTTAGCATTATTTTCATTAGTTTGTATAGGGTTTGACCCATTGAAGTACAAAAAAATTCTTTAAATTTGCATTCAGGTATGTATCATAGACTTTAAAATTATAATATCTGTATTTTTCAGTGAATATTAGGTGTTCACAATGATCTGTGAGATGTATATTATTCCTCCCCCACCACCCCCAACAGCCTTATTGAGGTATAACTAGTATACAGTAAACCACCCATATTACAGTTTGGTAAAATGTATAAATCTGTGAAACTATCACCGCAATCAAGATAACCAACATATCCATCACCTCAGGAGTTTCCTCAAACTTCTTAGTAATCTCTCCCTCCTGCCTATCCCTGGCTCCCAGGCAACCACTCTGCTTTCTGTCACTATAGACCAGTTTCCGTTTTCTACTACTATATACAAATGCAATCATATAATGTGTCACTTTTCTTTGTCTTTTTTGAGAAGGAAGAGTGTGGCTTCTTTCCTCAGCATAATTATTTTGAAAGCTATCAATGATTTTATGTGTAGCAGTAAGTTCATTGCTTTTTATTGCTAAGTTGTATTCCATTGTTAAGATACACAACAACAACTTTATTCACCATAAAGCTGCTACAAATGGTTCCTTTTCTCTTGAATTACTCCTATTTTATAGATAAGGAGATGGAAGCATTTTGAAATAGTTTCAGAAAATAGTTTTGTGGGTTTTTCTTTTTTTTTAATGAAAAACTATTTCAAAATAGTTTAAGCAAAGGTTTTACAGCATGTTAATAGCAGAGCTGGGAGGCATTACATCCTCTGAATATAGGGTTAGGAGTGACATTCTTAACTGCAGTACTACCTCTTCTAAATAGTGGTTTGTCGATTGATTTTGTCACTCTTTCCAGTAACTGTCATTCTTCTTTCTTCATTGCCAGTCAACAGTTGTGTTAAATTTGAACTCATGTTATCTTTGGTAGTTGGGATTCCCTAGTGGCTCAGAGGGTAAAGCATCTGCCCTCAATGTGGGAGACCCAGGTTCCATCCCTGGGTCGGAAAGATCCCCTGGAGAAGGAAATAACAACCCACTCCAGTACTCTTGCCTAGAAAATTCCATGGATGGAGGAGCCTGGTGGGCTGTATAGTCCATGGGGTCACAAAGAGTCAGACGCGACTGAACAACTTCACTTATTCACTGTCTTTGATAGTTACTGTAATCAGATCTGTTGTGGAATGGTTATGAGGATTAGTGATCCATGTAAAGCGCTTGGAGCAATCTCCAGTGCATAATTCGAGAAATCAGGTGCTATTATTTGGGGATCTCCCATGATGAGTTTAGAACCCTAAAAGTAGTAACATATTTGAGTAGAGGAACAAGCTAACAAAGGAAATTGCAAAGTCATAGTTGGAGAGTTAGAAGGAGAATTAGGAGAGGACATTGTCTCAGAATCCAAAAGATAGTTTCAAAAGTTAGGCATAATTAGAAGTGGTATATGTCTAATCAGGATGTCTTCATTACTTGACCATGTAATTAGAAGTCCAATCTTTATAACATCTTTAAATTTGATACAAATGTTTTTAAAGATTAGAAAGCATTTCCTAAATTTAATAGTTCTCTGAAGCCCAGTCCACTTGCTCATTGTTTATTTATTTATTTTCTTTCTTTCTTTTCTTCTCTTTAGCTAGGAAATAACTCAGCAAATGAAATGTCTCATATATAATTTCATTATAATTAAAATGATCTCAAGGGAAAAGATGTCAGTTATTTAGTATTCTGAATTTTCAACCAGCCTCTCCCATCCTCCTTTATTCTTAGCCTTGGGTCTTATTCAGACCATGCCCCTACAAAATATTGGTCTTTCAAGCCCTCTCTGAAGCTCTGCCACACTGATTGGCTCTCTTCTTAACTGTATCCCCTCTATACAGGGGATACAATTAGTGTTTAAGCTAATAATTTTCAAACTTTGTGACAATAGTTAAGATACATATTACACTGTGACTCAGTATGCGTGTGCATGTGTATGTAGCAGAAGCACACGCCTGTGTGTGTTTTTCCTCATGCGTGTATCAGACCTTGCCTTGCTAAATGTGCTGTTTCTCCTCTACACCGTGTCCTCCACAAACTTTCCCTGCTGTTTCTTGACTCGTGACTGTAAACATTTTCCCCTCCCCTCACCATTTTAGTCTCTAGCTATTGGAAGTGTAACATACTAACTAATACTTGGTCTTAAAAAGAGCCTTCCTCAGAAGATGCTTTTTTGAAATAGTAAGTCTTCCAGTATAGCTTTCAAGATTAATATAGAAAAGATTACTACTGTTTCTATAAGACTCAAGTATAGCTTAGAAGTGATAACATTTATAATTTAGGGTTGTTTAATTTTTTACAAAGTTTTAATAGAACCTCTGTTTCCTTCCAAACACTTTGGAAGGAAAGTTTGTTGTAGTTTAGATTGTCATGCATATAGCTGACTGCTTTTAATTTGAACTACCATTTGCTTATAAAGACCAGAAATGAATTGACTGGTTAAAATCTGTGCTTAATATAAGAGGTTAGCATTATGCCAGCTGATTTTGTTTCTTTGCTTGAGTTGACATGCTTGTTAATATTCCAGGGAAGAAAAAAAAGTCTCGTAGCTCTAGATTAAAAGATCTGGGATATGCACAGTGTTTCAAGAAGGCTTCTAGTGTGAAAAACCCCATTACTCATAATTTATAACGGTTCTAAAAATTCAAAAGGCTATTCTCAACTTAAATGCTTTGCTTTAAAATGCTGTGCTACAAAAAAAGCACAGTGATTTTTATCTCTCTTTAGTTTGAATGAATATATTCAGGTTATTGTTTCAGCATGAAAAATTGTTCTGTGATTGAATGTTTGTTTTGGAAACTGTCCTTAGACTGTGCTGCTAAAGCTGTGTCTTATTTTTCTTACTTGAGTGGTCCTCACTTCTTGCTTTCTTTCCAGGAATCTTTCAGTTTAACTGTTGCATAGGGTCTCACTTGTCCTGCACAAGTGTGTAGGCCTAAAATTAGCTTGTTTGGCTGATAGAGAAGCAGCTGGGGCTTTGTAAATCCTGGATCTCTAGAAAGTTTCTACTGAAGTATCTTTGACTAAACTACATTTTCCAGAGTGGTGAGGAAAACAGTTACAGTGAGTTACTTCAAATCTGCCTTTTTTCTCTCTCTCTTTTTTTCCTTTTTGTTAATTGTTGAGGGAAGGGAGGTATCAGAAATGTTTGCCACTGTCAACATCTATATCTTGTACCAGCAACACATTTTAGCATCAACACAGTTACCAGAAACCAGTAGTATCATATTGTAGAGGAATTAACCATTTACCTACATGAAGTGTCAGATACATGGAAGTCATCTTTGAGTCTTCCCATTCCCTTAGCCCCAGCTTTCAAGGTAGCAAGTCTTACTGATCCTATCTCTAAAATATGTCTGGAATCCAAATACAGTTTGCTGTCTCCATCGCTATCCCTGGTCCTCCATTACCTCTTTGGACCATTGCAGTAGGCTTTTAATATTCGAACATAATATCCTTACTTCGCCTTTGCCTTCTTCCAGTACTTTTCCCAAGTAATACCCTTGGTAACCTTTTTTAAATACAAATATGATCATAATTGTCATTCCTTCCTCTATTTATAGCCATTTTGACTTTCCATTGTATTTCAAATGAAAACCGAAGTTCCAAATCCAAGTTCCTTTCCACAGTTTACAGAGGAGGCCCCTGCCCGATGTTCCAACCTCATCTTTTGCTCCCTGTGTGTATAGTCTCTACCCTCAGGTGATCTCCTTTCAGTTCCATGAACACAGCAAGCTTTTTTCTGGCCTTTGTACATACCTTGTAGATCCCCGTTTAACCCACCCAACTGTAGCTAGACCAAGTATTCTGAAGTACCACTCCATTCCAGAGGCTTCTCATTTCAACAAATAAATTTTAAAATTCCAGGTTCTGGCTACAGCCCTTTCTGACTTTCCATCTCTTACCAGTTCTGCTCCAGCCACTGTGGCCATTTTTTCCCGTCTGCAGGAAACTTGTTCCCATCTTCAGGCCCTTGTAATTCACCTGTTCCTTCTGCTTGGAATGCTTTTCATCAGATCTTTGTGATGCTACTGTCTCTCATTCAATCTCAGTTCATTGTTATCCTCTGAGAGAGGCCCTGCTTGCTAACTAGCTAAAGCCATCCCAGTCCTTTAGGTGGCTGCTGCTGCTAAGTCGCCTCAGTTGTGTCCGACTCTGTGCGACCCCATAGACGGCAGCCCACCAGGCTCCCCCGTCCTTGGGATTCTCCAGGCAAGAACACTGGAGTGGGTTGCCATTTCCATCTCCAATGCATGAAAGTGAAAAGTGAAAGTGACATCGCTCAGTCGTGTCCGACTCTTAGCAACCCCATGGACTGCAGCCTACCAGGCTCTGTCCATGGGATTCTCCAGGCAAGAGTACTGGAGTGGGGTGCCATTGCCTTGTCCGTCCTTTAGGCTAGGGATCCCCAATCCCCCTGACATTGGTCTGTGGCCTGTTAGGAACTGGGCTGCACAGCAAGAAGGGATCAGTGGGTGGCTGAGCAAGGGAAACTTCACCTGTATTTACAGCAGCTCCCCATCGCATGCATCCTGATCTCTGCCTCCTGTCAGATTAGTGACGGCATTAGGTTCTCATAGGAGCACAGACCCTACTGTGAAATGCACATGCGAGGGATCTAGGTTCTCTGCTCCTTATGAGAATCATCCCCAAACCAATCCCACTCCACCTCACCCCCAGTCCATGGAAAACTTGTCTTCCATGAAACCTGTCCCTGGTTCCGAAAAAGGTTGGTGTTCGCTGCTTTAGGCATGATCACGCTTATCTTAGTTTATCTTTGTCATAGTATTTTTTAGTATCTAAATTTACCACATTTAAAAATTGTGTTCATTCTTATTCCTCCCACTAGAATATCAGCTTTTTAAAGGTAGGATCCCATCTGTCTGATTTGTGGCTATATAATCACTCCCTACAAGAGAGCCTAGCAGATACAGATGCTGAATACATATTTGTTGACTGAATGACTGACTGATTTCTGTTCATACTTCACTTTTCACTCAACCTTCAGCATCACCTCTAGAGAGAGGACTACCCTGATTATACTATGTAGATTTCTTCCTCCCTCCCCTTTACATCATTCTTGATCGTTCCACCCTGTTTACCTCGTTAGCATTTGTCACAATTTGGGATCATATATATTACTTATTCCTTTCCCCCACTGGAATGTAATCTCTGCAAGGGTAGTTATCAGGCTTTGTTTGACTTTTGACCTTTTTTGGAAGATGAAGATGAGCATATTTTCAACTCATGGTATTTTGGGTGTAGAGAAGTTGCATATCAGTGAGGAAATCCAAGTCTTGTTAAAATAAAACTCAGTGTGGACTTTCCTGGTGGACCAGTGGTAAAGAATCCATGGTCTGGGTTGATCTCACATGCCTCGGGCAGCTAAGCCCATGCACCACAACTATTGAGCCTGTGGTCTAGAGCCTGGGAACCCCAACAAGAGAAACCACTGCAGTGAGAAGCGTGTGTACCACAATTAGAGAGTAGTCCCCGCTTGCCACAACTAGAGAAAGCTGATGCACAGCAATAAAGACCCAACACAGTCGTAAGTAGGTAAAATTTAAAAAACAAACAAACAAAAAAAACCTCAATGTGAGAAATTTAGCATCTTAATTTTTAAAGTAAAGAATAGCTTCATTATGTTACCAAAAACATAAAGTCATGAAATTTGAAGTCTCTGCTTTTCCGGGCAGGTTAATGTTGTCTCTGGGCTGTTCTAGTGCTGTTAGTGGCCATACTAAAAATAATTGTCATAATAACATCCAGAGTACACAGCTTCCTTGACCCGATGTGTGGGTCTAAACTATTAAGGAAATATGCTATTTTCGTTCTAGGAATGTATCCCTCCTTTCATTATGTGTCAGTGGGAAAAAATAGGGTTTTATAATAGTCTCTTAGCTGTACACCTCTTACTTTATGTAAGGGAAATTCTATTGTCATTGATGAATAAGTTCAAAAACCTGTTTATACTACGTAGGCAGAGAAGAAAAAAATTTTAATGGAGGAAAACTGAGTGGTTTTTGAAAACAGGCTTTAAAAAACCTGTAATATGAGACATAAAAAGATAATGTGAACATGCACAATGTATAATTGTTCTTCAGATAAGAAAAACCTGCTTTTTGTGATCGGAGTCAACTAGTCTTTAGACCTGGGTGTATGTGTATATGTAAACCTAAAAATAATTTGACTGTGAATTAGCAGCTGTGGCTATTTGTTCCTCTGGGCAAAGGGTCACAATTAGCATAGAGGTAGTGAGACAGGGACTATCTAGTTTGAAATAAGTTGTTGATTGCCTTAACAGTTGTTAGGGCTGGTATTAGGATCCAGGAAAAGGATAATTTTAAAAGACCTGGCAAGGAGAGCATATTAAAAAGAAGGAAGATAGGATGAAAGAAGTTTTGGAAAATGGAAGAGACAAAAATCAGAGAACAGATGGAGTAGTATGCCATTAATCAAAAGAAAACCTCTGAACCTGAATAATGAGTATCTTTTTGGAGGGGCCATTAATATTTCAGTATCTTTTATATTAGTATTTCATAACTAAGCAGGATTATAACATAAAATTTCCTGTCTAGGTGCCACTGGTTTAGATTTAGCTCAGTAGTTTTGACATAATATTGAGGTAATGGAGATAAAAAAATTGTGGCATAAGAATGTATATAAATACATAAATAGAAATTCTTATGTGTGTAGTCTCTTAGTGGTCTAACCTAATTCTAGGATAAAACATAGAGGAACTGACTGCATGTCTATTTGATGGTTTTCTTAAATGATAGATAATTTATCTGTTTTGATTAAATTATATTTTGGGGACAGTTTTTTTGATAAATACTGTGTATTCTACAGTGAACAAGACAAATCTCTGATGGGACCTACCTTTTAGAGGTCATGGGAGGCAGTAAATAAATCTATAATAAGTACTTTGCAGAGAAGTGAAGTAAAGTAAGGAGATAGAATGGAGAGATATTGGAAGACTATTTAAATTGGAGGACAGAGAAGACTTCTGATAAGGTGATGGTTAAAATGCAAAGATGAGGTGTCAACCATGTATGTGTGCCCTTGTGAGCATAGCCAGTACAGAAGCTGTCAGATGAGACCAAGCTTGTGAATTTGGGGACATGAAAAAATGTGGCTCAAGCTATCAGGGAAAAAGAGTGCCTCAGAATTTGAGGGGCTGGTGAAAAGTGCAAATTCTGTTAACACTTTGTAAACTTCAGGGCAAGGGTTTTGGAATTGGTTGTGGTTATAATGAATTGTCCTTGGTGTGTTTAGTTTGTATTTTAAGCTGTCATGTTTTCCACTTGTTTTGTTATGACTTTGAAGCATAATTCACATACCTTATATCACCCATTTAAAATGTAAAGTTAGTTTTTTTTAGTAATTTTCAAAGGTATATTTACCATCATCACAATTTTAGAATGTTTTTATACTTCGAGAAAGAAACCCATACATTTTAGCAGCCTCTTCCCATCCTATTCAAACCATCTTCAGTTGGGGCAACCACTAATCTCTGTAGACTCCTATTTTGCATGTTTCATTTAAGTGAGATTAATCAAAACTATATCATCTGTTCAAATGCAAAACTAGGAGACTTTGAGAAGGAAACATAGGAGAAAATCTTCGGAAACTAAGATTAGGTGAAGAGTAGATATAACACTATAAACCGCAATCCATAAAGATTTAAAAATTAATTAATTGGACTTCAACAAAACTTAAAAATTTTGGTCTACCAAAGACCCTGTCAAAATAATGAAAAAACTCGTTATAGACCTGGAAAAAATAATTCTAAATCAAATATCTGACAAAGAACTTTTATGTAAAAAGAACTCTCAACACTCAGTAGTTTAAAAAGAAGAAAGAAATAGGCAAACCATCCAATTAGAAGACACACAAAAGACACAGACATTTTACTGGAGAGGATATATGGATGACAATTAATTACATGAAGAAATGTATAACATCGATTAGTCATCAGTTCAGTCCAGTTGCTCAGTCGTGTCCAACTCTTCGCAACCCCATGGACTGCAGCACACCAGGCTTCCCTGTCCATCACCAACTCCCAGAGCTTGCTCAATCTTACATCCATCGAGTCGGTGATGCCATCCAACCATCTCATCCTCTGTCGTCCCCTTCTCCTCCCGATTTCAATCATTCCCAGCATCAGGGTCTCTTCCAATGAGTCAGTTTTTTGCATCAGGTGCCAGAGTATTGGAGTTTCAGCTTCAGCATCAGCCCTTCCAATGAATATTTAGGACTTATTTCCTTTAGGATGGACTGGTTGGATAGAGAAATACAAATTAAACTGATGATATCACTATTAGATATGCCCTATTAGAACAACTGAAATAAAATATAGTGAGATCACCAAATGCTGAAGAAGATGCAAAGAAACTAGATCTCCTACATTGCTAGTGGGAACGTAAAGTAGCACAGCCACTTTAGAAAAGTTTGGCAGTTTCTTACAAAGTTAAACCTATCCTTATCATCTGACTTAGCAGTAATATTCCTGGATGTTCATCCCAGAAAAATGAAAATTTATGAACTTACAAATGAATATTCATATCAACTTTATTTGTAATAGCCCAAAACTAGAACAACCCAAATGTCCTTCCATGGGCAAGTGATTAAACAAATTGTAATAACTTCCGTACAATGGAATACTACCCAGTAATAAAATGAAACAGACTAGTGTTACATGCAACAACTTGGATAAATCTCAAGGGCATTATGTTGGAAAAAGTAAATAACCATTTGAAAAAGTTGCATTCAAACCAACACAACATTGTAATTTTCTTCCGATTAAAAAAAACAAACCAGGATGATTGTTTTATATGACATTCTAGAAATGGCAAAATTACAGAAAACTATACAAATCTATGTGCCGTGAAATTGCAGAGAACAATACATGTATGTGCATACACAAGTGCATATAAAAAAGGAAAGTCTAAGGTCTATAGGCTGTGCCAATGTCAGTTCATACTATGATATAAGAAGTTACCATTTGGGAAAGCTGGATGAAGGCTATACAGGACTTCTTTGTACTGTTTTCTGAAATATCCTGTGAGGCTATAGTTATATTAAAACAAAACTTAAAAAAAAAAGGTTTGCCGGGAAGGGAAACAGAAATGCAGTGTTAGTTGGAGGGGTGTGGAATTGGAAGTGAGGTTTTTTTTGTTTGTTTGAAGTTTGCTTTTTTAAGAACGGATAAGGGGAGACCTTAACATGTATATATGTTAATTATAATCCATAAAAAGAAGAAATTGGTGATGCAAATGAGGGGAAAATTACAGGAACAGAATTTCTTAAATCTATGGTTTGAACACATTGAAAGATACTACTATTTACATATTTTTGTCTTGTTATTTATAAATGAGATTATCTATACAACTTTTGTAAATGATTCTAAAAGATAAATATGGCTCTGATATGGTGTATTCCTTTAATGTTCTAAAAATTCTACATGCTCTTGTATTACATTATAGAACTAGATGACTAAATAAATGGAATTCCTACAGATTTTACACTTGGCTGGTATACATTTTTAAGTAACTTTAAGAATTTTATGTGTTACTTTATACTGTTTTCCCTTTCAGATTTTCATCCAGTATTGGTAGGTTTTTAATTTCCTTAGATTAATCAGTATTTATACGTATATATGCTTATGAATAACTTTGTTTACTATTTAAGAGTTAAAAGTGGTGGTTCACTTGTGTTTTGTGTAACATAGTAGATTTTAATCTCTATTTTTACTAAACTAGTATACTGTTTTGCTCTTCAGCTAGAACATAGTAATATCAAAATGCTCAGTACAAATTATTGGCTGTTTATTTCAGGGATACAGCAGGCCAGGAGCGATTTCACACCATCACAACCTCCTACTACAGAGGAGCAATGGGTATCATGCTAGTATATGACATCACCAATGGTAAAAGCTTTGAAAACATCAGCAAGTGGCTTAGAAACATAGATGAGGTAAGACCTAGAAATTGTAACTCTACATAAACACACATTTGTGTCCTTGGTTAAGAAGAATAAATACTCCTGTTGATCTTTAGGATATAGTGTTTGCTATCATTATTGTTGAGTATTTTTACTTGTTACATGGTAATGTTATTTTTTGCCTACGCTTTTCTTAAAATTTTGGGCAGATCTGTTTTGAACCCCATCAAGGACAGTTAACAAATTACCCCAAAACTCTATACAGCTATCTTATAAGATGGCCCCAGATGGAAGCTACCAGTGATTTTACAGATTTCTCTGTGAATTTTTTTTTGAATGAATGAATTACATTTTCAGTAGTAATTTTTAAAACATAGTTTTGAAAATTGCCTGGTGGTCCAGGGGTTAGGACTTGGCACTTTCACTGTCATGGTCCAGATTTAATCCCTTGTCAGGGAATGAAGATCCCACAAATGTGCGGTACAGCCAAAAATAAGTCGGTAAGTATTTTTAAGTTATGGAAGTACCATATCCCTTTTAGACATTTTGAAAGATACAGATTACTAATAAGATAAAAACCTAACCAAGCTGTATCATTTCATGTGAAGATGTCAGTTTTTTTTATGTTAATCTATATTTATTTTTGTAATATAAATGATACATTGTGTGTCTGCACGCACACACACACACATATGGAGAAGTAATAAAATTTTTAACCATGCAGTTATCGTCGCAGGAGATTGTTATGAGACTATTCCATATATGACACAAATCTCTTCCCTAGTAACAACGGTTGTGGCGGTTTAGTCGCTAAGTTGTGTCCCAGACTTGCAATCCATAGACAGTAACCCTCCAGGCTCTTCTGTCCATGAGGTTTTACAGGCAAGAATACTGAAGTGGGTTGCCATTTCCATCTGCAGGGAAGATGTCAGTTTTTACACAGTGTTGAAGCATGTTTGTTTTCTGTGCTACAGCATGGGTAGCTTTTTGTTGAAATTATTTTCATGTCTTGTTGCTGTCTTCTATGCTTTGAATTCTATCAAGACTGACTCTTGGGAAATCCCTTGCAGTCCAGTGGTTAAGACTTCTCAATTCCACTGCAGGGGGCTCAGGTTCCATCCCTGGTTGAGTTAAGATCCCATCATGGCAAAAGGAAAAAAAAAAGACTAACTCTGTAAAGCAAGTTTTAGCTGGAAACATAAAAAGAAAGTCTTTAATCCAATATTAGACCCAAGGTGATAATACTTCAGTGGTTTAATTTTTTGCTCAGTTGTGTCCTACTCTTTGCGACCCTGTGGACTACAGCACGCCAGGCTTCCCTGTCCGTCACCAATTCCCGGAGCTTACTCAGACTCATGTCCATAGAGTCGGTGATGCCATCCAACCATCTCATCTTTTGTCATCCCCTTCTCCTCCCACCTTCAATCTTTCCCACCATCAGTATTTTCCAAAGAGTCAGCTCTTCGCATTAGGTGGCCAAAATATTGGAGTTTCAGCTTCCGCATCAGTCCTTCCAATGAATATTCAGGACTCATTTCTTTTAGGATAGACTGACTGGATCTCCTTGCAGGCCAAGGGACTCTTGAGTCTTGTCCAACACCACAGTTCAAAAGCATAAATTCTTCAGCGCTCAGCTTTCTCACATCCATACATGACTACTGGAAAAACTATAGCCTTGACTAGACGGACCTTTGTCAGCAAAGTAATGTCTCTGCTTTTTAATATGCTGTCTAGGTTGGTCATAACTTTTCTTCAGCTTCAGCAAGTGTCTTTTAATTTCATGGCTGCTGTCGCCATCTGCAGTGATTTTGGAGCCCCCCCAAAGTAAAGTCAGCCACTATTTTCACTGTTTCCCCATCTATTTGCCATGAAGTGATAGGACCGGATGTCATGATCTTAGTTTTCTGAATATTGAGTTTGAAGCCATCTTTTTCACTCTCCTCTTGCACTTTCATCAAGAGGCTCTTTAGTTCTTCTACGCTTTCTGCCATAAGGGTGGTGTCATCTGCATATCTGAGGCTATTGATATTTCTTCCGGCAATCTTGATTCCAGCTTATGCTTCATCCATCCCAGCATTTCTCATGATGTACTCTGCATATAAGTTAAATAAGCAGGGTGACAATATATAGCCTTGACGTACTCCTTTCCTGATTTCAGTTTCCCAATTTCAGTCACCTTTTCCATTGCTGTAAGGAGTCTGTTGGTGTTTAGTAATCCATTAATGACATAGATTTTGAAACCAAAAAAAAAGCCTTCATTTTTAAGTTTGTTTTGTCAATGATGACTGCAGCCATGAAATCAGAAGACAGTTGCTTCTTGGCAAAAAAGCAGTGAATAACCTAGACAGTGTGTTGAAAAACAGAGACATTACTCCGCCGACAAAGGTCCATACAGTCAAGGCTATGGTCTTCCCAGTGGTCACTACAGTTGTGAGAGCTGGACCTTAAAGAAGGCAGAATGCCAAAGAATTGATGTCTTCAAACTGTGGTGCTGGAGAAGACTCCTGAAAGTCCCTTGGAGCACAAGGAGATGAAACCATTCAGTCTTAAGGGAGATCAACCCTGAATATTCACTGGAAGGACTGATGCTGAAGCTGAAGCTCCAGTATTTTGGTCATCTGATGTGAACAGACAACTCATTGGAAAAGTCGCTGATGCTGGGAAAGATCCAGGGCAGAAGGAGAAGAGGGCATCAGAGGATGAGATGGCTGGATGGCATCACTAATGCAATGAGCATGAACTTGGGCAAACCCTGGAAGATGGTGAGGAAGAGGGAGGCCTGGGATGCTGCTGTCCATGGGTTGCAGTGTCAGATACAACTGAGGGACTGCTCAACAACAACAGAAGCCTTTATTTCATAGTTGAGCCAAGCAGTATGTGTAGTAAGGGCAATTTATATAGTGTGAGTATGCATTGTTGTTCCAACAACAGCTGAGTTTCCAATTCTGTGACATCAGGTAGATATCCTACAATTTAATCCATTTTGACACTTAACTACCCAGTCTCAGTGTCACTATCAGCTAAATGACAAGACAACCCATGGGATGTGAAAAATACCTCACATCGTCCATCTCTGGCCTAATGTACCTTTCCCTGAATATCCCTGTAGCCACACAATTGTGTTCTCTGAACACAAACAGTTTTAAATTTTGATGAAGTACAGTTATTTTTTTCTCTTTTGTTGCCTATGCTTTTGGTGTCATATCTGAGAAATCACTGCCAAATCCAAGGTCATAAAACTTCTCCCCTGTATTTTCTTCTAAGAGTTCAATAGTTTTAGATCTTGGATCCGTTTTTTAGTTCATTTTTGGGTATAAATTAAAGATCCAACTTCATTCTTTTACATGTTGATATGTGGTATTTCTAACACTATTTCTTGAGAAGACTGTCTTTTCCCCCGTTGAACGATCTTGGCACTCTTGTCAAAAATCATTTGATAGTGTGCACAAGAGTTCATTTACGGCCTCTGTGTTGTGTTCCTTTGCCCATGTCTGTTATACCAGGAGCATACTGTTGTGGTTACTGCAGCTTTGTAGTAAGGTTTGAAATAAGGAAATAAGTATGAATCTTGCAGCTTTATACTACTTTTCAGGATTATTTTGGCGGTTCAGGATCCCTTGAAATTCCACTTGAATTTTAGGATAGATTTTTTATTTGTGCAAAAGGTGTCATTAGGATTTCAACGGAGCAGCACTTGTTTTTGTCTGATTTCTGTGCATGGACTCCCCTAGCGTTGTGACTTTTTGAAACTTTAAGAGATCTATAGAATTTTTAATTAAGGCTTCTTGTAGGGCCATATATATACACGTTATCTAAGTCATGATCCAGCTTGGATTTACATTATGTAGAGGAAGTTCCATATGTCCTCTTCTGCATACTTATACACGTCCCCTTGTTGTGAATGTTTTTAGAAAGTAGACAGCCTCCTATAGGGGAAAATAATAATTTGACCAAGAATATGTCTTAGAAATTATATGTATCTTTCTAGGTAATTTAAGAGTTTGTGTTGTCTTTTAGCATGTGGTTTTGAGATCACTGGGCTTTCCTGGTAGTTCAGATGGTAAAGAATCTGCCTGAAATATGGGAGACCTGGTTCAGTCCCTGGGTCAGGAAGATCTTTTGGAGAAGGGAATGGCTGCCCATTCCAATATTCTTGCCTGGAGAATTCCATGGACAGAGAAGCCCTGCAAGCTGCAGTCCATGGGGTTGCAAAGAGTCACATGACTGGAGCAACGAGATCATTGCTTTAAAACTTTCAGACTATAGAAATTACACCATAAAGTGAGAAAAATAAAGTCATTTTTGTTAAGCCACAGTTTCATGATAGTGTGTGAACTAAACTTTTATTTCATTTTAGCATGCCAATGAAGATGTGGAAAGGATGTTACTAGGAAACAAGTGTGATATGGACGATAAAAGAGTTGTACCTAAAGGAAAAGGAGAACAGGTAAAAAGCTCTAAGTGAGACAGCTTTGTGACGATGATGTTGCATTTGTTTTTACAATAGAGGTGATGGAATGCTATTCATATCCTTTAAAAAAAATGCTGTTGAAAATAATAGCTTATCATTTGAGTGGATTTTTTATTTGTTTTTTAAGGAGCTTGAACCCTTTAAAATAATCTGTTCATTTTAGATAACCTAGTTGAGACTGCTACCTTTAGACTATTATTACTGTTTCCTTTAGGAAGCTGAAGTCATCAGTTGATAACCTATACTTGATAATTTTGTGATATTTTGCTTCTTTTTTAGATTGCAAGAGAGCATGGTATTAGATTTTTTGAGACTAGTGCAAAAGCAAATATAAACATCGAAAAGGCATTTCTCACATTAGCTGAAGATATCCTTCGAAAGGTAAATTTCTTTCTTTTCTGTTTTTTTACTGCTGAGGTGTTGGGTGTCAACAGTTGAACGTTTTCCTGTTTTCTAAAGTACTAGATTTACATTAAAAAAAATTGGATTTGCGTACATTTGGATGAGTCACCGGTATCTAATCCTCCAGAGAGCAGAGAGCAGTATAGAAATCTCAGTCTCTAATTCCCAATTTCATACTCCTTTTTCCAGCTTTTTGTTTGGTCCATGGTCTTGTGGCTCTTTTTGATTAATTTCTCTTATATAACCTTTGCCTTCTCATAAATAATTTTTTAAAATTGAGTGGATCTATTCTGTACTTAATTGCTACAGAATCCGTATTCCTTTATGTAGTCATTTCTCAGATGTGCCAGTGAAGGGGATGTATATACTGTATACTGAACAGAGTAAGTCTATACCCAAATTGAAAGCAGGAGGAGAAAGGGACAACAGAGGATGAGATGTTTGGATGGCATTACTGACTTGATGGACATGAGTTTGAGCAAGCTCTGGGACTTGGTGATGAACAGGGAAGCCTGGCATGCTGCAGTCCATGGGGTTGCAGAGAGTCAGACACGACTGAGTAACTGAACTGAACTGATACCCAAATTTCACTTACCCAATCATTTCAACCTGTGAGTTTTTTAAAAAGAAAATACTGAAAATTGATCTCAGGGAATTCATTTTATCTCACGGTTAGTTTCTGGGTTTAATTTGTGAATTGCATAAGTTGCCAGTACAGATAACTTGTAGCAATATTGGGAGATCAGATATTCATATTTTCCCTCAAACGACTAGGTAAAATACACAGATTTGATATGAGTCCTGAATTCTCTATTAGTCTTCTGGTATATTTAAATGTATATAAAATAGAGAAAATCTGATATAGTCCTGAAGGAGAAGCAAACATTATATAGGAGAAAAGGAGAAAATTGAATTGCTTCTGGTAACCTTTCTGTTTTTATACTTGAAATATCAATATCTGCCCCTGCCCCAAATAAAATAAACCCACCACCAAAGGGTTGCTACTGTTAAAATTTAGCATTTCTTATTTTGATCTTTTCCTATATCAGCCTTTAACATGAATTATTCAACTTTGCATTCTGCCCCACTGTATTTCCTTCTTTTAATGTTAGTATATCATCATAAAATTGCCTTTTTAAAACAACGCTATGGTAATACAAGCTCCAGTCTCAAAAGGCAAATAAAACGAAACCGAAAAGGGCTATTTCACCTCTCTGAAGTTAGACATGATACAGCATATTCTCATCATATGCATGAATGCATATGCATGTTTTTTTTTTTAAGTACTAAGTACTCAGAGCTCAGATCTAAGAGATAACATACCTCAGTCATCACAAGANGATACAGCATATTCTCATCATATGCATGAATGCATATGCATGTTTTTTTTTTTTAAGTACTAAGTACTCAGAGCTCAGATCTAAGAGATAACATACCTCAGTCATCACAAGAGGTAGGACGGAGGAGATTTCAGCAGTTCTACAAAGGGAAGCCAGGAGGCCTGTGGACATTTCACAATTGAAAGAAGAGAAAATGAAGGTCAAAAACAAAGCTTCCATTTCTTTACTTTGCGTGGAGGAGAAAATGTATCTCATGTGACTGTAATTGCATTTTGTTACATAAATTAACATTTATGGGAATACTTCTGTTGAATCTTGGTGTATCCATGGCAGTGTTTTTCACGGGTTGCTCTCCTTGTGTGTTTGTTGCAGACCCCTGTAAAAGAGCCCAACAGTGAAAACGTAGATATCAGCAGTGGAGGAGGTGTGACCGGCTGGAAGAGCAAATGCTGCTGAGCGCTCTGCTGTTCCATCAGTTGCCATCCACCACCCTGTTTTCTCTTCTTGCTGCAAAATAAACCACTCTGTCCATTTTTAACTCTTAAACAGATATTTTCGTTCCTCATCTTAACTCTCTAGTCCACCTGTTTTATTTGTTGTTTCATCTGTGACTGCTTGCTGACTTTATAATTTTCCTCAAACAAAAAATGTATAGAAGAATCATGTCTGTGAGTTCATTTTTAAACGTACTTGCTCAGCTCACCACTGCATTTCAGTTGTATTATAGTCCAATTCTTATCAACATTAAAACCTATAGCAATCATTTCAACTCTATTCTGCAAATTGTATAAGAATAAAAGTTAGAATTAACAATTTTATTTTGTACAACAGTGGAATTTTCTGTCATGGATAAATGTGCTTGAGTCCCTATAATCTATAGACATGTGATAGCAAAAGAAAAAAGCCAGGAAAACATTCATTTTCGCCTTGAATATGTAAATGGGGTTAATTTTGTCCTGTGCCTTATGTGGAAAGGAACTTATTTGGTTTTTCCTTTTTTTTTTGTTTTTGTTTTGGTGGAAGCATGTGCAGGAGACATATCATCGAAACATAAAGCATTAAAATGTTTGTGGTTTGCTTGGCTGTAATTTTCAAAGTAGTTACTTGAGGACAAAGGATAATACAGAAATGATCGCTTTGGTTTGCTGAGTCTCATTTTAAGTGGCCTTGATATTTAAAACTATTCCTGCCACCAGTTCTTTTCCTTGGCCACTTTTTCCTTGTGTCTCTTCCTGCATGCTGCTTTATTTGCTTCTTCCCCACCACCCTGTGGTATGAGTTATTTAAAAATGAAAGGGGTAAACTAGTGGGTTTTTGGAGTTTAACATAAAGCACTGATTTAACTTGCTAAGTAAACTGAAAGATAAATCCTAACTGCCTACTACCCAATGTCAGTTAACCATGTCCTCACCTCATTTTATCACTCTCCTAAAGCTTCTGTCCCGAATTCCTTCATTTGCTGTTGACTTCACGTTGCTCTTCTCTTTCCCGCTTTGTTCCCTTCCTGTCTCTCTCCATTGAGTTTATGAAATGGAAGAGTTAATTGCATGCACTAGTGTTTGGAGGGTGTTGTGGTTTGTCTTTCTAACTAAGTGTATAGCCTATTCACTTTCCTAGAATAAATATTTTAATCTAAATTTGAATAGTCTCCATTTTGGCAACTCCTCTAGCAGTTCGGTAGCCCAAAATTGTTTTAAAAAGGTGGGAAGGAGGAGTGAAACTTATTAACATGTTTGCCAAATATATTGAGATTTGGCCTATGAAGAACACTTTTTCAGTGTTAAGTTGTCTTTACCTTAAGATTTAGAAGTACTTTAGGCTGTTACTGATTTTAAGTCCTGTCCTCACATCCCTTTGGGAAACTTGTATTACCCTGGATTTGAAAAAACAACAACAAAAGGCTTTTCATGTAAAGATAAGAAACTCTAGGCTCTCTTGCCCTGCCATTTTTTCCCCTTCATTTTTCTAGTTTTGCCTTACTGCTTATCATTAGGGTAGGGTAAGTTAAGTTTGCTGTGCTGCTAGCATCCTAAGATGATACCTTTGTTGAAATAATTGTGAATAGCATGATTCATTTCTAGCAGAGGCTGAGTTTAGGACAGCAGCTTCCATTGAAAAGTCTTTCTGTGTCGTGGATAGCATTTTAATGACCTCTTGGCTAACGTAAACAACATAGGGACATATCTGCTGTGAACATCCATGAATTTTCAGATTGTGCCCTAAAAGTGATTTCATCTGCCTCACTGGTGGTGGTGGTTAGGTTTTCCCCTCACTTGACTTTATCATTGTTTACTACTAGTAAAAGCAGCATTGCCAAATAATCCCTAATTTTCCACTAAAAATAATAACGATGTTAAACTTCTCAAAAGTTTTAGGTTAAACCTATTGTTAGATCAATTTTTAATGTGTTTGTTTTTCTTTATCTGGAATGTGGCAGTAGCTTTTTTACTTTTAACCCTCTTTAATCCTTACTCAATTCAGTGACTTAAGGTTTGAGAGCTAAACACTGGGATTTTTGGGTAACAGACTGACAGTTTTGTTGTTTGCAATAAATTATAATCGGCATTGTACATAGAAAGGATATGGCTACCTTTTGTTAAATCTGCACTTTCTAAATATCAAAAAAAAAAAGGGAAATGGAGTATAAATCAATTTTTGTATAACCTGTTTGAAACCTGAGTTTTATTTGCTTAATAATAGGGCTTTGCCCCTTTTTCTGTAAGTCTCTTGGGATTCTGTGTAGAAGCTGTTCTCATTAAACACCAAACAGTTAAGTCCATTCTCTGGTACTAGCTACAAATTCGGTTTCATATTCTACTTAACAATTTAAATAAACTGAAATATTTCTAGATGGTCTACTTATGTTCATATAAAAACAAAACTTGATTTCCAACTGCGTGACTTGGTTTTCATTTATTTATGGAGTCTAAGATGGAAGATTCCTTCTGAAAATAGCTTAATAGCAAACTGGATATTAAAGGAACAGAAATAGAGGGGAATAACTTTACAGCTAGGGAAAGCTGGGAAGGCAATTTCAAGAGCTATTGTTGGAAGAAACTGCATTTTAGAAGCAGAATCATGCTGGTGTCGAGAGAGAGAACACACAACTGTAGTCACTTGCCAGCCAACACTACTAGAACGTGCCAACTACAACTGAAGTCAGCTGATTACTCAGGGGCACCAAGGTAAGGCTACCATGCTGAGGAGAAATTCTTGTTTTAGTAGTGACTATCCTCTTACCTGAAACATGTAAAATGTTTCCCACTTTTTTTGTGAACCATAAGAAACAACTTTGGCTTTTTTTATATGTAGTAGTGGTGAAAGAAATGTTTGATCCTGTATTGAGGCCTTATCAGTCAATAAATAAATGTACACATTTGTTGACAAGATTATCTCTGCTGGACGGACATAGCAGAGGTTTTCTTATAACTAGTTTTTGGAAGGATCACCTAGAGTGACTTCAAATGCTTCCCTGTTTACCTCTAATCAACGAAATTTTATGTCTGTGGAGACATAAATTTTATTTAGGTGGAGCCTGTGATTGTGTCTTTGAGATTGGTATAGGGAAAGGACACAATAGCCTCTGCCGTTAGGTTTCCCTTTAAAGCAGAAGGAATTAGTAATCAGGCAAACGTATACAAGAACCAAATAGTTGTGGTTTTAAGTGCTGTGTTAATAGAAGAGCAGATTCAATTGGTGAGAATAGTTGGGATGGTTTTTGAAGGAGGCGGCACTGGAGTTGGGTTCTTAGATATGTGGATTGAATGAATGGGCTAAGGGGAAGGTAAAAAGGATCACAAGCACATTAGAAACACTCTTTTCTTGTGTGAGAAACTAGAAATCCAGCTGGACAGTGTGTGAGGCGATGGGGAGTCCCTGTGAGCCCTGCAGTGTGTTTGAGGAAAACAAGTCTAGATGGGCTGGAAGCAGGAACAAGGATTCTAGAGGTCAGATACAAGGTTGCTATTTTAATTCAAATTTGAGTTTAAGATCCGACTAAAATGATGGCAGAGGGCAGGCTTAATGTAAAGGGGATTATGTGAAGGAGTATTTCTTGCCTACTAGGAAATGGACTAGGTATTTGTGGCACTGTTCTGGGTTCTTTGGGTTGTCATCAACAGCCTGGTGAAGTAGTACCCACTTTACAAAATAAACTGTTGCAGGTTGAGTGATTTAAGGTTGCACAGCCACTTGGTGCTGGAATGGAATTTTGAAACCAAGCTACGGCCCAGCCTACTTTCTTCACCATATCACAGTTTCTCAGGATAAGGTCCTTAGCTTTGGTTGTTACGCTGATTATAATGGGGGTAATAAATATATGCTAGAGCCGGTAGAAAGAATGCCAGTGTAGCCTTAATCTTATCGAGTTAATGTAGCCATTTAGCCTGACCTTGGTACCTCTTAGAAAGAACAATGCCCTTGAAAAGTGCTTAGCTCAGTTTACTGCTTTTCTTCTTTAAAACCTGTATCACCCCTTATTACCAGCTTGTCCGTTTTGTTTCCTCCTACTTCACACCACCTCTTGGCTGGAAGTAAATGATAATGCAGTTGCTTTTCACAGTTATCTTAATTGGCTTTCTGGGGTGATGTACTTTGAAGGGGACTTCTGTTACTTATTAATGGCTACAGCAGTGAATAGTAGTAATGAAGTAAGTCAAAATATAGGGGAGGAAGGAAAAGGCAGCTGGGTATAGTTTATGCCAATCTCCTAGGCTGATAGGAGATCAATATGACTCCCTAAGATTAAGAGCCACATAGGGGATATGAGTGTTCCAAGTGAAAGTGTTTTGCTGGGACATTGAAGTCCTAAACTTCCAGCACCAAGACAAAAAGGTGGTGTGTTCCTGCTGTACTTAAAGAGAGAATAATAGGAAGGAAAGAAAAACTAGCACAGAACTCAGGAACTTCTAACATTAAATGTCATTGAACTACAAAGTGGAAGAGGCTCTAATGCAAGTAAAGAGAAACCCAGATATTTATGTCTTCTGACCAAGAACACAACACTTCTATGCTGAGGCCATGTCCTGCATGCCCCGCCCCCCAACCCCCGCACCAAAAATCAAATTTCAGTCTGATCAAACTTACCGAGATCTGACTACCAATTTTATAGGAACTCTGACAGGAATGTATTAAATCACATCAATCAACAAAATCCAGACTAGTAAATTTTACAGGACAACTGATCCAGTCTCTTCAAGGAACATTAAGGAAATGACTAAAAGGCAGAGGTATTCTTAGGGTTGGTTTAGTCGCTAAGTCATGGAGTTAAAAATCTTGGCGGCACACAGCAGAGTTTGGGGGACAGTAAAGTCAAATCTTGGTCATGAATGTTTACAAGGGTGTTCGCCTTATTACATACCTGCATGATTGTCAACGTGGGTTTTAAAATTTGTGTTTACCTATAAAGGATGCTGTGTGTGTTTAAAATGGTACACAGTCTGCAGGAACAAGAACCAGTCAGAGGCTGTGCAGCCAAGACCAACACTCACAATCAGGCTTAGCAGAATTGGTCTACCAAGGTGCCACAGTGCCTGCTGCTGAGTATCATACTCCAAGAATTCTCACTGAAGCTACAGCTGCCACCAATGCAAAATCTTTGCTCGTTTCAGCCTCTGTTTGTTTCCGCAGCTTTTGCAGCAAAGCCTGGGTTGGTTGATGGAACCAGAATTCCAGGCAAGTGGGGGAAAGGGAGTGTCTCTTGTCTTCAGCTTCCAGAGTGGGTGTAGTTTAGTCGCTCAGTTGTGTCCAACTCTCGCGAACCCGTGGACTTTTAGCCTGCCAGGCTCCTCTGTCCATGGGATTCTTGAAGCAAGAATACTGAAGTGGGTTGCTGTTTCCTTCTCCAGTGGATCTTCCTGGCCAGGAATCAAACCCAGGCAGGTCTCCCAAATTGCAGGCAGATTGTTTACCTACCGACTGAGCTACAAGGGTGGGCTTTAACTCAGAGGTGGGGGATTTGGGTGCTGGATGAATGAAAAGGATGATAAGTGCCCTGTTTCAGTGCCATTCAAACTTTACTACATATTAGAATATGGGGGGAGTACTTTTAAAAACACCAATGCCAAAGTTTTACCCCAGGCCAGTTAACACAAGATCTCTCCGGTGAGACTGACTCCTGTGTGATCGCATGTGCGGCCAAGTTCATGAACCAGCCGGTGCTTACACCCTTACAAAGTGTGGTCTTCAGATCAGCCACCTTGGAACCACCTGGGAGCTTGTTAAAAATGCAGAATCTCAGTTTCAGGTGTGCATAAACACACACCTCACACACTGGCTGTACTGACTTAGAATCTGTTTTGAAATAGCCCTGGGTGATAACTCATGCCCGTACAGTTTGAGAAGGGCTGTTCTTCCAAGGCCAACTCAAGTCACACCAGTAAGGCTATTCCCTAGTCTGGAGCAGGGAGGTGACCGCCCACTAGTTTCTGTAGCACTTTTGAGTTACATTCCCCCTGGACATGTACTGCGGACTTCCTGGGTTGTGGTTAGTTGTTTCCTGTTGGCTCCTCTTTCCCGGACTTTAAGCTCTGGTAGGCTGGGACCTTCCTCTCCTTTGTGTCTTCACAGTACTTAGCACACGAATGCCAACGAGGCAGGAGCTCAGGACGTGTGGTCAGTGAAGCAGTGATTTCCTTCTGCATCTTTCTCCTGCTGCACTGGCCTTGTTCCCACCCCCATTTTCAGGCATTCACATCTGTATTCCAATTTAAAGGCAACTTCAAATATAACTTGAAAAGAACTTTAAAATTCAAGCCCAGTCTCTTCCTGCAACTACCTCCAGATACAGGATAAGCTGGTTAACTTCCATGGATCTCTCTTGTCTAAAAGGACGTGAGCTAGGAAACCCTCAGAGACGCAGTCCAGTTGAAATACCCTCTTAGTCTGTGGTTCCCTGCTGTCTATGGCTGTGAAGAAACTGTAAATTAAATACAGAGTCGCTGGAGCCACCTTGTGGCCCTTCCTGGGAACTGCATTTCTTCATTGTGACACCAGGAACTTCCCCCAAGCCCATCAGTCGGAGATCCAGTCTCAAGAATTTATGGGAAACGCAGCCACACAAAATTAAATTCCCTCTCTCAACCCCCAAAAAGGTGGGAGTAAAGGAGTTTACAAAGTATAATTCTACAAAGACTGGGAAAAAAAAAGGCAAGAGATCTGTGAGAACTTAAAAATTTACACAAAAATTGATCTGTGTTTTAGGTGGGAAATAGAAAATAGCTAACTATTCTAGGGGCGAAATTACAATCTAAATGTTAGATGTCAATAAAAAGTGAGCAGATTTTTTCTGAATCCCACAAGTTGCAAAATTTTGAGGTACTGGGGACTGCAGAGAAGATAAACGTGGCAATAGGTTAAAAATGGGGATGACTACAAAGTCTGTATATGAAATAATGGGATCCTGAGGTGTCCATGCTCACCCCTCACAGCCAGGAGTTGCTGCCACCCTTTCTAGAGGCTTCGTATGGGCAGAAATGCAGTGACAGAACCTCCAGACTTGAGGACACGGGGTACGGGGAAAAGTGGGGATGAGTCATAGGGTCAAATACCAGGACTTTCGTGAACATCTGCATCTTGAGCGATGAGCTCCTCTCAGATTCTTTCCTTCCTTATCCCTTCCCTCTCCCAGAATTTTGGCAGCCAGGCCGAAAATTAGGAATGTCCTCTCTGGAAACCTGGCCCAAGAGAAAAGACTCACAAATGCCATCCATTGAAGGTTTGCCAACTAAAAGGTAGGCTCATTGCAGATACTCTATGTTGAAGGACTCCAGTCATCAAGATAGATGGACATAGGTAAAGTTTCTAGTCTACGTAGTATATATGAGATCATTCAAACGCAGAAATGTATAGACAAATCAATAAAAATCCACATGCCTGACACTCAGACCTAACAGATATTTGCATTCAGTTAGAATATTCAGTTCTTCACATTAACATAAATGAGAGAATAGAACAACAACAACAAAACCAAAAATGGAAAAAGGGAAAACAAAGCAGAATATCAAAGAAAAAACTAAACTCATTTTAATTAATATTCTTGGATAAGAGATGACATTGAATCCAAAAACCACAAGATGAGGATTCATAAAAAAGAAACAAAATGAGACTATCAACTGAAATAAAAGATTCAGGAGAAGAATTAGATAAATCAAGGAAATCTCCCCAAATTAAAATATACACACAAAAAAGCGTGAGAAATGGAAAACAGGAGGAAATGATAAGAAATTTAGAGGGCCAATCTAAAGGCCAAAATCTGATTAGCTGAAACTCTAGAAAAAGAAAATAGGAAAACGGAAGGGAAGTGATTATCAGAGAAAGGATATAAGAGAACTTCCCAGAATTGAGGGATTGTAGTCTCTAGATTGGTCTAGCACAAAAAACAAAAAATTATCTGCACTCACCATGACATTTTGAAACTCCAAGGACAAAAGAAAAAAATTTTTTAAATCCAGAGAAAATAAATAGGTCACATATAAAAGAATCAAGAACCTGAATGGGTATAAATGTTCCTCAAATATGGAGACCTAGAAAACAACTCTGAGTGAAAAGATATTCTATGTAGAATTCTATACTCATTCGAATTACCTGTCAAATGTAAAGTGATGTACCCAAATAGGCAAACAGCTAAATGTTTCCTCCCTTGTTTGATTTCTCAGGAATCTATTGGAGGACATACTCTAGCAAAAGGAACAAGTGCACCAGGAAAGAGGGAGACCTGAGATCCTGTGGGGCTGTGCCACTGGCCTAGGAAACAATGGATCTTAAGTGGACCCCGAGGATGTGGTTTCCAGAAACACAATGGGAGAAATAACATTGACAGGTGATGGACACTACAGAGCTGATGGTCCATGTGAAGAGTAAGGAGAGCCCTTCTACCACTTCGGGAGCAGGCTCTGAGAGCAAGGATAAAGTCTGCCTGGTTTACCACTGGATCTCCAGTGCCTGACTCTTCCTGGACCCTGGTGGCTGCCCAGTAAATCATGCTAAAGGACTGACTGAATGAAGGCATAAATGAGAACTGATCAAGCTTCACATATTTGCTTTGAGCTAGGCAATACAGCAGACACCTAGAAATGCAGGATAATATTAAATGCATGGCCTGGGACTTCCCTGGTGATTCAGTGGCTAAGATTCCAAGCACCCAATGCAGGAGGCCCAGATGTGATTGCTGGTCAGAGAACTAGGTCCCACATGCTGCAACTGGGAGTTTGAGTGCCTCAACTAAGACCTGGTGCAGCCAAATCAATATTAAATAAATGCACAGTCAAGTTCTCAAAGCAAGGGCAACAAAGGGACAAATAGGTCACTTAGATACCGAGAGAGGCAACATGACAGCTCATGATCACACGGCTGATAATAACTGAGTGGGGCTGCAGGGAGCCTGGGTAGCCCTCCTCCCAATCCAGGGTGTTTCCACTTTATCCTGGTGGCTCTCCACTTCCTTGAGAACTAGAAGAACCAAGTACAGGGCTGTGACAGTATTAAAACCTCCACTGCTAGACTGTGATAAATCCAGTGAGATGCACAAGGCAGGGGTGAAACAGTCCCTTGCGTTTCCCCTTTTAAACCGGTGACAGTAATTAAAGAGAATAAAACTGACTGGAGAAGGCTGAAAGAAAATGCTTTCTAGAGAAGTGGAAAACTAGAAGAGGGGAAATCTCTTCATGTTTCACACCAGAGAAGGGCAAACAACTTGAAACATGCTGGAAGGTCTCTAATAGTTACCCAAAAGCAAAGCACCCTCCCTTGATTCCAGTCTCCACATCCCTCTCCAGCTCCCACCCATTTCTCTATTCCCTTTCATTGCAAAACTCCCTGAAGGGCTGTGTCTACTCGTCTCTGCTCCTTCTCCTTGAATCAATTAAGTCAACACTGCATCCCCATCCCCTGTCAGGATAGTTCTTGCTGGGGTCACAGCAGTGCCGAACCTGAGATGTTGATTCATTGATCTCACTCCTTCCTGAAACATCTTCACTTGGCTCCCAGGACACCACTTTCTCCCTCCCTCCCTTGTCCTCCTCAGACTTGCTGTGTCCTCTTCATCTTCTTGACCTCTAAGGCTTGGAGTGTCTCAGAGCTCAGTTCTCGGACCACTTCTCTCTACCTATATGGATGCCCCAATGAACTTCATCCAAGTTCATGGCTTTAGACACCCTGATGTCTTGATGACTCCAACAGCTCCACAACTCCAAACTCATCCACTGCCTGTTCAAACATCCGCTGGTGTAACTGTCCTAAAGGAAACTCTGGATTCTCTTGCCCAACCCTTCCATGGCCTTCCCCATTTCAGAAAACGACCAAGTCATAACCTTCAGTTGCTCCAGCCATCCTCAAATTCTCCTTCTCTCACACCTCAAACCCAATCCATCATCAAATCCCCCTGATTGAACCTTGAAAATATACCTAGAACCCCCCTGCCTCTCTCATCACCACAGTTCTACCGAGGCCAGCATCCGTCAGCTCCAACAGAAAGAAACCCTGCTTCTCCCCTCTCAATGCTGTGGATGGTGACCTCTGAAAACATCATGCTTCTTTGCAAAATACTTCAAAGGCTTCAAATCTCATCAGAATAAAAATGCAAATCCTTAAAATCTCCCCCATCGCCCCTCTTCCCATTCTGACAATGCTCTGCCTCAGGACCTTTGCATTTGCTATTTCTTCTGTTTGAGAAACTCATCTTCCATAAGTCAAAACAGCTTACACCATTTCTTTCTGGTCCCTGCCTGAATGTCCCCTTATCACTCATGCCTTCCCTGGCCACCTGCACAGAACAGGAACAACCATCCCAGCCCTGGATTCCCTACCCTTTTCTCCTTGCTTTCTGTTTTCTTCCATAGTTCTTCCCAGCACCCGACATGTTAGAATTTACTTGTTCAGTAGTTTATAGCCTGTCTCCCCACTGGGCTAGAAGCTCCATATAGGCAGGGACTCGTCTTACTCCCTGCTGTGTCTGCAGTACGTAAGTCCCCCACACACGAATGAGTTCCATTCCAAGTGCATGTTTGTAAGTCCAATTTGTTCGTAAGTCCAACAAGATTAATAAGGGTACCCAACTAGTACAATCAGTTTCATCGTACTGTACTGTTATGGGTTTATAATACTGTTATAGGTTTTCACACAAATAATATGTAAAAAACAAAGACAAAAAAATGAAGAAGGTATTTTTAATCTTACAGTACAATGCCTTGAAAAGTACAATAGTACCAGCTACCTCACCCCTGCCTTTATGCTTGCTTCTGGACATCCTGGGTTTGAAACAAAGATACTGCACTACTGTGTTCTATATGGTACTGTACAGTACACAGAAGCTCAACCACTTATAGAGGAGACACGCATGTGACAGCGTATGCCAGACAGGTGAACTAGCTTACTATATCGGACATGCAGATGCTTGTCCACATCTTTGAAAGTTCGCAACTTGAAGGTTCATATGTAGGGAACTTACTGTACCTTGTGGACTTGGCACATGGAAGACACTCGGTAAGTATCTGCTGAATGAATAAACCTGATCTCTCGTGCCCCTACTTCCTGCTGGGAAGTTCTCAGTGAGAAAAGGGGACCTTGGGAAGTTCTCAGTGAGAAAAGGGGACTGCGAAGCAGACATTCTTGTGGCATTTTCTCAGGATCATGGAGGGATTCCTAGGCTCCCCGAAGATGCTATTTTGAGCCCTCAAAGGGAGAGGGCTGGACACAGTGCACCATAATTCCCTGCTGTGCCACCCACTTTTTATAATCTGATTTCAGTTAATCCTGACCAAGTGAATAAATATTGAGTTGGCCAAAAAGTTCATTCAGGCTTTTCCATACCATCACGTCTTACGCCTACGTTAAAGTGCTGCTCACTCAGGTGTGCCTGGCTCTTTGTGACCCCATGGACTGTAGCTCACCACACTCCTCTGTCCATGGAATTCTCCAGGCGAGAATACTGGAGTGGGTTGCTATTTCCTTCTCCAGGGGATCTTCCCAACCCAGGGATTGAACTGGGGTCTCCTACATTGCAGGCAGACTCTTTACCGACTGAGCCAACAGGGAAGACCCAGTGAAAGTGTTAGTCACTCAGTCGTGTCCAACTCTTTGTGATCCCATGGACTGTAGCCCACCAGGCTCCTCTGTCCATGGAATTCCACAGGGAAGAATACTGGAGTGGGTTGCCACTTCCTTCTCTAGGGGATCTTCCCAATCTAGGAATTAACTCAATACAAAATTTTGACCAACCCAATACAAACTCAGCAAATTATGCAACTTGTCACAATCATACTAGCAGAGAGAAAAACTCAGGCCCTATCCCAGGTGGGTCTGATTCCCATGTCTGGGTGCTTACCTTCCCTGGAAGTCCATGTCCTAATGGAGGGCACTTTTGCTACTTGATATCTGTTGTAAAAATAGAGCAGTACTTTAGAAAATAATATGAGATGTGTATAAACTATAATATTACTGAATACACTGAATATGGGACTCGACCTTGTACCACATAGAGGTATATTATATACAACTGATTAGAGTTTTTAGTTCCTTTTTTAAGAACTAATTAAATGTCTTTATTAAAATTTGAATTCCTATAATATTGTAATGAAAAGTGCTCATGTAAGTAGCAAATAGAATAGACTCTGGTCATTTATAAACTAGCATTATATGAAATAAGTCTCAATAAATTTTGAAAGATTGAAATAATAAAAGCATCTTCTCTGACCACAATGGAATGAAACTAGAAATCAGTAATAGAAGGGTAACTGGAAATTTTACAAATATATGGAAATTAAACATTGTATTCTGTTTTTAAAATTAAGGTATAACTGATATATAACATAATATTAAGTGACAACATGATTCGATGTATGTATATATTGCAAAACTATTACTACAATAAATCTAGTTAACATCCTGTACCAGACATAGCTGCAAGATTTTTTTTCCTTGTGAGGAGAATTTTTAGGATCTACTCTCTTAGCAACTGTTAAATATACAATACAGTATTATCAACCACTGTCATGATCATGTACATTACACCCCTGGACTTATTCTATAACTAGACGTCTGCACCTTTTGACCACCTTCACTCATTTCACTCTACCTCCCAACCCTCTGGTTCTGGTAACCACCAATCTGTTCTCTGTATCTATGAGCTCCTTTTTCATTTGTCTTAGATTCCACTATTAAGCGAGATCATACAGTATTTCTCACTCAGCATAATGCCTTTCATGTTGTTGAGAATTGCAAGATTTTCTCCTTTTTATGGTTGAATAATACTCCATTGTATTGTATGTGTGTATATGTCTATCATTCTCTTTGTCCATTGATGGACATTGGGGTTATTTCCATGTCTTGGCTATTGTAAATAATATTGTAAGGAACACGGAGGTGTAGATACGCTTTCCAGTTAGTGTTATTGTTTCTTTCAGATAAATACTCATGGTGGAATCGCCAGATCATTTGATAGTTCTATTTAAAATATTTGGAGGAAACTTCATACTGTTTTCCACAGTGGCTACACCAATTCATATCTGCACCAACACTGCTTGGGGCTTCTCTTTTCTCCATACCCTGCTAACATTTGTTATTTTTTCTTTTTGATAACAGTAATTCTAATAAGTGTGAGGTGATATCTCACTGTGATTTTTATTTATATTTCTCTAATGATTAGTGATGTTGAACACTTTTTCATGTACCCATTGGCCACTGATATGTGTTCTTTAGAAAAATGTTTATTCAGATCCTCTGTCAATTTTTAAATTGGGTTATTTGGGGGTTTTTGCTATTGAGTTACATGAGTTTTTTTTGTATATTTTGGATGGTAACCCTTTATCAGATATGTGATTTGCCAAGGTTTGTTCCCATTTGGTAGGTTGAATCTTCACTTTTGTTGATGTACACCATAGTGACTATAGTTAATAATACTGTATTATATATTTGAAAGTTGCTAAGAGACTCCTTATTGCCAAATTCAGACTTAAATTGAAGAAAGTAGGGGAAAACCACTAGACCATTTAGGTATGACCTAAATCAAGTTCATTATGATTATACAGTGGAAGTGAGAAATAGATTTAAAGGACTAGATCTGATAGAGTGCCTGATGAACTATGGACGGAGGTGCGTGACATTGTACAGGAGACAGGGATCAAGACCATCCCCATGGAAAAGAAATGCAAAAAAGCAAAATGGCTTTCTGGGGAGGCCTTACAAATAGCTGTGAAAAGAAGAGAAGTGAAAAGCAAAGGAGAAAAGGAAAGATATAAGCATCTGAATGCAGAGTTCCAAAGAATAGCAAGGAGAGATAAGAAAGCCTTCCTCAGCAATCAATGCAAAGAAATAGAGGAAAANATGTGTTCCTGCTCTTTACACATATATTTATAGTTTTTTTTTAAAGGAGATTTTTGTACGTTTTTAATTATGAGATGGAGAGTTTGAAGATCTGTGACTGTAAACAAATACAAAAAAGCAAATAATAACATGAGATCTCTGAAAGGTAAAGGGAACTCAGGATAAAGGAAGAGTTCATTTTGTGAGCTGACAAGTAGTCAGCAGATTTCTTTTACTGTGGGCAAAAAGAAAAAAGAAAACTCATTTCCAATATTTACCTAGATTTTTTTTTCTTCTACACAACCTCTTATTTCTCTGCCATTTCACATAACCACTTTTTAAAATAAGTCCATAATTCAATCACAGTCATTATCAAACTGCTTTTCCTACAGCTCTCAGCAGATATGCTTGTCTTTTATTTCTCACAAAACTAAATTTCCTAGTAATAAAAACTAGTACTGGTCAGCTATGATTACATAAAAAAACCAGCCCCAAAAGACAGTAGGTGGGAGTAGTAAATATTTATTCTTTGGCTCACAGGTTTACAGGTCCACTAGACTGACTCTTACGATTAATTGGAATGGCTTAACTTTAGTCTCCCCATGGAAAAGAAATGCAAGAAAGCAAAATGGCTGTCTGGGGAGGCCTTACAAATAGCTGTGAAAAGAAGAGAAGTGAAAAGCAAAGGAAAAAAGGAAAGATATAAGCATCTGAATGCAGAGTTCCAAAGAATAGCAAGGAGAGATAAGAAAGCCTTCCTCAGCANACCCTCAGGTCTGACAGATGTGAAGACATTTAGGATGTAACTTTCCTTGTTGGATTGAGAAAAGCAGACATTACTTTGCCAACAAAGGTCCATCTAGTCAAGGCTATGGTTTTTCCAGTAGTCATCTATAGATGTGAGAGTTGGACTGTGAAGAAAGCTGAGTGCCGAAGAATTGATACTTTTGAACTGTGGTGTTGGAGAAGACTCCTGAGAGTCCTTTGGACTGCAAGAAGGTCCAACAGTCCATCCTAAAGGAGATCAGTCTTGGGTGTTCATTGGAAGGAATGATGCTGAAGCTGAAACTCCAGTACTTTGGCCACCTCATGTGAAGAGTTGACTCACTGGAAAAGAGTCTGATGCTGGGAGGGATTGGGGGCAGGAGGAGAAGGGGATGACAGAGGAAGAGATGGCTGGATGGCATCATCAACTTGATGGACATGAGTTTGGGTAAACTCCGGGAGGTGGTAATGGACAGGGAGGCCTGGCATGCTGCAATTCATGTGGTTGCAAAGAGTCGGACACGACTGAGCGACTGAAGTGAACTGAACTGATCTGAAGAGACTAGACCTTTAAAGTCTTCATCACAAGAAAAAAAAATCCATAATTATGTATGGTGATGCATGTTAACTAGACTTATTGTGGTGATCACATAATGTATGCAAATATTGAATCATCATGTTATATACCTGAAATTAATAGTGTTATGTGTCAATTATACCTCAATTAAAAACAAAAACAAAACCATAGAACAATATGGTCTTAGCAGAAAGAGAGATGTATAGACTAATGGAACAGAGTAGAGAGCCCAGAAATAAACTCTCACATACGTGATCAAAAATTCAACTCGGCGAGAAGGCATTGCTACCAGCTTTTCATTCACTATGTGAGCAACTGGGTGGGAGCTCTCCCACAAGTTCTGGAAACTTCTTGGCTTGACCATAAGCCCAGGGCTCTCAGTTGCTGTCTTCTGTCCCTGCTGCCCAGTTGGTGGTGAGAAAACTGGCGAAAATGCCAGCAAAGCAGGAGGTAAGGGTAAATTTGTAGTTCATGATGGGATAATCTGCCTGATCATAAAATATCAACCATGTTGTGTTGCCTTCTTCACAATGTCAGATCTTAAGTCTGGAGAAGGAAACGCAGGTCCTTCGGAACCGTGAATATGGTCCAGACTCTACTGCTCTGCCAAGCTCTTTGGGCTCTCCTCTTCTACAAGTTGTGTGTTTTACATTTAAGTCTATGAGGCTATTTTGAGTTAGTTTTTGTGAAGGGCGTAAGGTCTGGGTCTAGGTTCTCTCCTTCTCTCGCATGTGAATGTCCTGTTGTTCTTTGTTGAAAAGACAGTTCTTTCTTTTGCCATGTAATTGCCTTTGCTCATTTGTCAGATATCAGCTGACCATATTTGCCTGTGTCTATTTCTGGGCTTTCTATTCTCTTCCACTGATCTATGTGTCTTATTGCTGGGACTGCAATTTCAGTGGAGTTATTGGACAATCCGTCTCAGCAGACAAAGGCAAAGCTGTCGGAGCCTCAGCTAATTCGTTGACTTGATTCACACAAAAGAGGTTGGACAGTTTCTACAGTTTTTCTTCATTATTTGCTGTTGCTTGGGCCCAGATGATACCAAGGCCATCTGAAATATTTATTCAGGCTGGTGTGGTTTTGAATGGTATGAAAGACAAGTAGTACAAAATCTCTCTATCGAATAAAGTAATTTTTAAAGGATTCTGAAGCATTTCATGTTGTGAACATCAACATCACCATTTAAAAGCAAGAAATGAAAAGGCTAATGAAACTTCAGTTTAAAAACAAAATTTAGAATATGGAATGATGGGACTTCCCTGGAGATCCAGTGGTTAAGACTTGAGGTTCCAATACAGGGGGTGTGGGTTCGATCCCTGGTCAAGAAATGACTCTCACAAGGCTCTGAGCCAAGAAATCAAAAAACAGAAGCAATGTTGTAGAAAATTCCATAATGACTTTAAAAATGGTTCACATTAAAAAAATGTTTTAAAAATATGGACTATTGAAACATGTTATTTCTAACTTTTTTCTTAAGCTTAAAATACTATTTAAAATACCATTTATAGGGCTTTCTTGGTGACTCAGTGGTAAAGAATCTGTCTGCCAATGCAGGGGACACCAGTTCGATCCCTGATCTGGGAGGATGGCACATTCATGGAGCAGTTAAGCCTGTGTCCCACAGCTGCTGAGCCCGAGCGCTTCAACCACTGAAGTGTGTTCAACTATTCACTCAGTACTCTCCACAGCAGAGTGAGCAACTAAGCCCATGCACTCTGTAGCCCACGCACAGGAACAAGCGAAGCCACTGCAGCGAGAAGCCTGAACATTGCAGTGAAGAGCAGCTCCCGCTCACTGCAACTAGAGAAAGGCTGTCCAGCAACAGAGACCCAGCACAGCCAAAAAGAAAATAAATAAATAAAATTATTAAAAAAATACTATTTGCAGTCAAAATGTTTTGTTTTGTATAAACATGCATCATTATTCACTTGAAAACTAAGTGTATCCACTAAAAAATTGAAAGTCCAAATTATAAGAGGTGTAGCTTAATTTACTGTGTTTACTATTGACCAAAATTTAAAATTCTAGCTTTCTGAAATAAATATTTCATGAGTTATTTATTCTTAGGAAGGAGCACTTCAGGAACAACCTATAGATAAGGATTGGGTTTCAATTTCTCTTTATCCCTGTAATGTTCTCTTCTTTTATGATAAAATATAAATATAGAGTAAAAATCCCCTTGAATAAGTTCCTTTCTAGGTTTCCTTGCCTAATGAACTACAGTAGGTAAATTACAAAACCCAACCAAATTGTGGTTCTTTCCTACTTCCCAGGTTTCTAAGACATTTTATAATTCACATCACAGAAATACAAAAGAAAACCTTCAATGAATTCTTAATTATAAGAGAACTTAAGAAAATAAACGCAATGTTATACCTTGACTAAGTGCTGAAAGTCAACAAATTGAGCTTATTTTAAAAATGGCCTTAGGAATGTCCCAGCCCTTTATGAGAACACATGATGACAATATCCATATGATGTTTCAAGTATCAGTCGGAAGACTTCCAGTCTGTTCTTTGGTCTATACAGCCTGCTAACAGATGAATTTAAAAACAGAATAGAGTATGCAGTTGATTCTTATATATTGACCTTCAACCTTCTTAAATTCATCTATTTCATTTCAGGGTGGGTTTATTCAGGAATCGGCAAGAATTACAATTTGGGGGGGCTTCCCTGGTGGTCCGGTGGTTAAGAATCTGCTTGCCAGTGCAGGGGACATGGGCTTGATCCCTGGTCTGCAAAGATTCCACGTGCCACGGGGCAGCTGAGTCCATAGGCCACACTGCTGAGCCTGTGCCCTGGAGCCCGTGCTCTACAACAAGCGCAGCCACTGCAACGAGAAGCCCACGCACCGCCAGCAGAGAAAGCCCATGCGCAGCAATGAAGACCCAGTGCGGCCAACACAAGAAATCGATTAATCAACTTTCTAAAAAGGAAGAATTAACAATTTGGGCTGGGCAGTTTAAAACCACAGGCAAGTCTGGAGAAAAAAGGGGAGAAAACTCTTCCATAGAGGAGAAGGGGGAGTTGGGAGGAGCTATTTTAAACAGAATCCATTGGAGGAAACTGGGAATTCAAAGTATAATGACTTTTCATTGGCTGAGTTGTGACAATCTCTCATTGACTAGGCTATTGCCTGGCAGGGAGAAATTCCTCCTTCCTTTTGCCAGGTAGTGAGGTAGTAACCTTCTTCCTATATTGGAGGTGCGAAGGTGCAGTGTCTCTCTGTTGGATCTGCAGTTGACAGTGGAGTGGCAGCACGTGAGAGTTTAGCCCTCTGGCCTCCCAGCTCCGTTTTAAATGAGGGTTCTGTCTATTAACTTTCACAGCATGATTTCTAATGGATGTGTAGTTCTCCATGGTACATTTGCCTTAGAAATGCCTAATGAAAGCACAGCTGCCCTCAGCCACAGTTCAGAGATGAGATGAGATACAAGTAACAAAATTTATGACTACCGCTTGTTAAAGTGTGTATCTGAAACCATGCCAAGTGCTTTATGTACATCCTACATGAAGTGGTACTATTTTTATCCCCATTTAACAATGAGAGACAATGGTGTACTGGTAAATGTTTTATAACCACTCTCTAAGGAAAAAGTCCTGATTCGTAGCGTTTTCCAACTTCCGTGGTATAAATATTCCCACTATGGCCGATTTCAAGCTATCAGCAAGGCATCACTGATCACAGAGTTGGGAAGAGATGAATAGTGGCACACCCTTATATAGTTTTTCCATTGTACAGAAACAATAGACAAAAATAACTGTAACAGAATAGGAAATAGTAAAATGTAGTAAAATAATGAAGTAATGAATTTAAGTATTTATTATGGTTGTCTAGGGCCTCCCTGGTGGCTTAGAGGTTAAAGCATCTGCCTGCAATGCGGGGGACCTGGGTTCTATCTCTGGGTTGGGAATATCCCCTGGAGAAGTGAATGGCTACCCACTCTAGTATTCTTGCCTAGAGAATTCAATGGACAGAGGAACCTGGTGGGCTACAGTTCACGTGGTTGCAATGAGTCAGACTTGACTAACACTTTGACTTTTTACTATGGTTGTCTAATGTAAGTTGTTTATTTGTAACTTTTTATAATTTAATTTTTGATAATAGCTGTGTTTAATAACCCACTTGTGAAATTTCTGTAATTTTGACAATTGGCTCTCACCACTGGAATGAGATTAAGTTACTTGCATAGACACTGGACTTCAAACTCTCAGTTCAAGGACCATTTTGCCCTATCTGTTGACGCCCGTTGTAAGTCACATAATTATTAGTCCATGTGGAGAATCACATAGGAATAGATTAAATGGGGGCAGAGTGTTTAATAATACAACACAATGCATTCTATGGCAGTGGTGGGATGTGCACACTGAGAAAAGCTGAGTCAGTTCTACCTTGGGAAATCAGGTGTTTTAAAGGGAAGGTAACATTTAAGCCAGGATCAGCAATAGCTGCTGACATGAAATATAGACAACTTGACATTGTGTGTTTCCTGATGGAAGGACCACTATCTCATAGTTATGCCAAAAAAGCAAAACTCAAATAATCTGTATTTGATTTACTACCGACAATCTACTACCAATTTAGAGAAAATCAGAAGATAAAGCAACATATAAAACTATCCTATGGGACTGAATCAACAAAATCTAGACTATAAGAAAACCACAGGGCAAATAGTCCTATTTCTCCCATAAATAAATTGCAAGAAAAATATGCGTAGATCTTATTGGGAACTTAATTTAAATAAATTGTAAATAAATTCTCCAATCAGACAGTTGGGAAAATACGAACACCAACTAAGTATTTTATGATACTAGGAAAGTATTTTTACTAGTTGCAGTTAAATTTTGTTAGTTTATTAGTAAACATTGTTAATTTATTAGTTGCAGTGAAATTTTAATGAAAAAAGTTCCTATCTTTAGAGAAGATACATATTGAAATATTTACATAGATGAAGTATAAGATATCCAAGATCTTTTCAAACTTCTATGAGGATATTTATGTTCAGCTGATCTTTGGTAAGGGTGCCAAGGCAATTAAATGGGAGAAAGAATAGCCTTTTCAACGAACAGTGTGGGGACAACTGGATATCCACATGCAAAAGAATGAAGCTGAAAAAAAAAAGAATGAAGCTGGACTCCTACCTCATACCACACACAAGAGTTTATCCAAAATAGATCATGAACCTAAGACCTAAATGTAAGAGCTAAAACTATAAAATGTGTAGAAGAAAACATGGAGTAAATCTCTGTAGCCTTAAGTTAGACAATGTTTTCTTAGATACGATGCCAAAAGCACAAGCAACAAAAGAACAAAATGGATAAACTGGACTCCATCAAAAGCAAAAGCTTCTGTGCTGCCAAAAACTACCCACCGAATGGGAGAAAAGATTTGCAAGTCATATCTCTGATAAAGGGCTTATATCTAGAACATATAAAGAATGTTTGCAACTCAACAATAAAAAGACATTTAAATATAGGCAAAGAATTTGAATCTTCATTTCTCCAAAGAAAATATACACATGTCCAATAAGCACATGGAAAAATACCCAGCACTATTAGTCATTAAGGAAACTATATTAATAAATCAAAACCACAATGAAATACCACTTCAAATCCACTAGTTCAGTTCAGTTCAGTCGCTTAGTCGTGTCCGACTCTGCGACCTCATGAATCACACGCCAGGCCTCCCTGTCCATCACCAACTCCCAGAGTTCACTCAGACTCACATCCATTGAGTCAGTGATGCCATCCAGTCATCTCATCCTCTGTCGTCCTCTTCTCCTCCTGCCCCCAATCCCTCCCAGCATCAGAGTCCTTAAGAGTCAACTCTTCTAGAATGGCTATTAAAAAAACAATACACATCGGCAAGAATGCAGAGAAATTGAAACTGTCATATATTGCTGGTGGGAATGTTAAACAGCACAGTCACTCTGGAAAACAGCTTGGCAGTTCCTCAAAATGTTAAACACAGAGTGGACTTCCCTGGCAATCAAGTGGTCAAGACTCTGTGCTCCCATGCAGGAGGCACAAGTTTGATTCCTGGTCAGGGCACTAAGATCCCACGTTTCACTCAACATGGCCAAAAAAAATAAATAAATAAACATAGAGTTGCCATCAGTCAGTTCAGTTCAGTTGCTCAGTTGTGTCTGACTCTGCAACCCCATGAACTGCAGCACGCCAGGCCTCCCTGTCCATCACCAGCTCCCGGAGTTCACTCAAACCCATGTCCATTGAGTCGGTGATGCCATCCAGCCATCTCATCCTCTGTCGTCCCCTTCTCCTCCTGCCCCCAATCCCTCCGATCATCAGGGTCTTTTCCAATGAGAAACTCTTCGCATGAGGTGGCCAAAGTACTGGAGTTTCAGCTTCAGCATCAGTCCTTCCAATGAACACCCAGGACACCATACAACTCAGCAATTCTACCACAAAGTAGAGAAGTGGACACATACGTCCACATAGAAACGTGTACACAAATGTTCATAGCGGTGTTATTCATGATGCCAAAAAAGTGGAAACAACCCAAATATCCATCAGCTTATCAATGAGTAGATAAAATGTGGTTATCCATACACTGGAATATTATTCAGTGGAATAAAAGTAATGAAGTACTGAAACATGCTGCAACGTGGGGGAAACTTGAAACTTAATGCTAAGTGAAAGAAGTCAGTCGTATTAGACCATACATTTTATTATTCCATTTGTATGAAAATGTAGAGAAACAACAAATTTATAGAGCCAGGAAGTGGACTGGCAATTGTTTACAGATGAGGGAGGGCTGGCGAAAGGGACAGACTGCTAACGGTTAGCAACGTGTTTTAGGGAAGGATGGTTTGTTTGAAAATTAGATCATGGTGCTGGTGGCACAGTACGGTGACTATACTGAAAACACTGAGATTGTTCACTTTAAATAGATGAATTGTATAGTATGTGAATTATGTCTCAATAAAGCTATTTTTAAAAAATTCTATAAGGAGGAAAAATAAATAAGATCAGCCATGGGCTGGTAAATGTTGAAGCTGGGAGAGGAGTACAGGGGGATTCATAATATTATTATCTCTAGTTCACATTTAAAATTTTCTGGGGATTTTCCTGGGGGTTAAGACGTCGCCTTCCAATGCAGGGGGTGCAATTTTAATCCCTGGCTGGGGGAACTAAGATTCTACATGCTGTGCAACCAAAAAACCGAAACCTAAAACAGAAGCACTATTGTAACAAATTCAATAAAGGATTTTAAAATGGTGCCTATCAAAAAAATCTTAAAAAAAAATAAAATTTTCTGAAAGAAAAATTGGATACATCATTTCCTAGACTTCTCAGAGGTGCTTAGCCAGATGTTCTCTGCCCTTTCGGAGTTCATGAGCTCAGAGAAGTTCATCAGTCCTTTTAGATGGGGTGGAGTAGAGTTGTTTTACATATAACCCCAGCTGCTGCTGCCCACTTTCACCATCTTTCTACTCCACTGACCACTCTGCCCACTCACAGGCAGCTTGGCCAGCCTCTGCCACGGCCTGGCCTCTGGGCCAACAGTGAACCTTTGCCAGGGCCAGCCCCACTTCCTGGCATCCTCCTCCAAATCCCTGACCTCTAGTATGTCCTCCTTTCTACTTGTCACCACCCACCCTGTCGGAGGGGGAACCCATAGCAGAGCAGCTGGGACCCCAGTGAACCAGCTCTTGCCTCTTCCCCTCAGACCTCTCTGTCCCCTACACAGGGTGAAACTCAGGCATAGCCTCACACATCATCCAGGCCTCTGGCTCTCACTTCCAGACCCCACTGCCCGCTCTGGCCTCTCTGTGAGTATCCTCCTCCCTCCAGGTGCTTCCCTGCGCTCCGTGCTGCCAGCTGTCTTCCAGCAGTCTCAGCCCAGGGACAGATCTGCGAGAAGCTGAGTTCCTTTCTACATGACTCTTGACCCCTAAAGAAATGAAGGGATGTATATGTTTGGGCACATTGAGGTCCCTGGAGATCTGCCAATGTTTAAAAAGCACTAGAAAAGTTCTGGAACATTCTACAACAATTAGAGGGTGGGCAACCAGGTAGCAACCCGTTTGGTAGCTCTGCTTGATGTCTCACACCTGTGTGGTCTCTGATTCAGCCCCAATCCAGAGTGACTTCGGCATGAAATACAAAGGGAGGAAAAAAGATCAGAGGAGAACTGAAGACAGGCTGCAACAGCAGTCAGAGAGGAGGAAGGGCCAGACGACGAATGGCAGAAGCAGAATTGCCAGGACTTGGTGATCAGTTGGATATTAAGAGTTCCAGGTGAAGGGAACCAGGTGAATGGTGATGGCCTTAGTTAGGATAGAAAATAAAAGAGGACCAAATTCAAGTGTGATGGTTGAAATGGAATGCCTATGAATCACTTTGGTGGGTAGTGGGGTTTAGCTAGAGACTGAGGTCTAGAGCTGAAGTGAACCAGCAATGCTGTATCAGGGCTCAGAGGCCTCTCTCAGGGATAGGGTGGCCCTGTGGTCCGACCCTGCTTTACACTTGCAATCCTGGTTTATGCCTATTGTCCCTGTTAGCACTTCCTTCACTCTCAAAAGTCCCAGTTTGGATGACAAACTGTCTTCCAGTCAGAGCTCTGTTTCTTTCCTGCTCTGTGACCTTAGAAACAAAGCATTTCTGCTCTTGGCGTCTCCCATTTCTTTCCTCTGCAAAAGATGGAGATTGAACAGTGATGCGAAATGTCCCTTTCGGCTGAGAAGTTGTGTCCATTTTATCCAGTACCATCTCTCTTAGGCTTCAGGTCACCATATGTGGGATGTCAGTCATCTCTGAAGAGAAGGTTTGTGTGCATGTGTTGTGGGGTGGGTACCCAGGCTGAGGACTAGCGTCCATGGAGCCCTTTCAGCACCAGCCTGTGTCTGTGCTGGAGTCATCTGGCTCACAGGGCTGGTGACAGTCAGTGAGAAAGGGCTGGGAACTTGGAAAGTGCTCTTTGGAGAGGGCAGAGGGGTGGTACTAGGCTCAGGTGACTGCCTGGGAAGGCAGTGGGACTTGTAGTCAAGTGAAAGTGAAAGTCGCTCAGTCTTTTCTGACTCTTTGCGACCCCATAGACTATACAGTCCATGGAATTCTCCAGGCCAGAATGCTGGAGTGGGTAGTCTTTCCCTTCTCCAGAGGATCTTTCCAACCCAGGGATCGAACCCAGGTCTCCCACATTGCAGGTGGATTCTTTACCAGCTGAGTCATAAGGGAAGCCCAAGAATACTGGAGTGGGTATCCTATCCCTTCTCCAGTGGATCTTCCCCACCCAAGAATCCAACCGAGGTCTCCTGCATTGCAGGTGGATTCTTTACCGAGTTATCAGGGAAGCCACTTGTAGTCAAACCTGGCTTCAAATCGAGCTGCCACTTGACCTCTCTGAGTCTCAGGTGGCTCATCAGTAAAATGGGGTTAATAAGGCGGCCTTGCCAGGATGTGTGAATCTGTAGGTGATACCAGTGTTGGAGGCAGCAACCACCTTGGAGGTGATACGAGTCTGGGATCGCAGCGACTGAACTATGGGCAGAAGCTTTAGGAAGCGAAACCAGGACCCGGAGCGGGAGGAGAGGCGATTCTATCACACTTTCTCCAGATTCAAGTCATGCTCTATGCTGGTTAAGGTAGGGGCTTTGCTATCAGACAAAACTATGTCTAAATCCAGAATCACTAGTTTGAAGAAGTAGCATGGTATGGTGTTGGAAGAAACCAGATTCTAGAGGCAGACTGTTTGAGTTTGAAACCTCATTCTGCCTCTTACTAGCTTCATAAACCTACATACTCCAGGGTTCAGTTTTATCATCTGTAAATGGGTATAATAATAATAAACCTATTTTATAGAGTTATTAAAATAATTAAATGGTGTCAAGCAATGTCAAGCATAGAGTCATAACCCAAAACATTTTAGCTGTTATTATATCTTCCTGGGTGACCTTTGGCAAGCTAGTTTCAGTAAGCCTCCACCTCCTCATTTATACATTAGGGATAATCATAGTATCAATAGAATCGTGTTGAGGATTAAACTAAAAGAAAACAAGGAAAGCACAGAGTACAGTGACTGGCACATAAGCCCTTATAAATAGCTATTATTAATAGTAGCTATTAGTTTTATTAATACTAGCTATTAATGGTATCTATATTAGTACAAGTGTCTGACGTATTGACATTAAACAGATGAATATTTTAAAAGTAAAATACCTTCCGAACAATGAATATTAGCCTTACCAAAAAGTTTGCAGGGGAAATTAAAAAGTTGTAGATGTGGCTGCTAGAACATTTAGATGGTGCACAGATCGACTTATTGAAAACTGGTCGTTTCCAACCATTCATGCTAAATGGTTTTATTTGATTGTCCGGGGAGCTACCCCTCCCCCTACATTGTTTCTAAACTCATTGTAGATGGTGGTGGCGAAGCTGCAAACTAAAATCAATCTATTTATTGTAATGACTCCTAGTTACATACAACCAATTACCACTGTCATTAAGAAAGCTGTAGCTGCCGATATTGAATAGCAATGTGACATTAGGCATTCAATGCGTATAGCTCCAAAGCATGACCTTCTTACCAAGGAAGATTAAAAAGCACCCAAGATAATACCTGTTATCCCTAACTCTTTTCCTATTCTTTTTTTAAAAAAAAGAAAAACAGAAAANAAGGATCAAAATAAGGGAAAAAACCCAACAAATAGTAAGTAACTGAGAGAGGAAGTATCAAGAGAAATGGCCTTCATTCATTCAACAAACATCTCTGGAGCCTTGTACATTAAGGACTGAAAAAAAAAAAAAAAAACAAAAACCTGTCCATTCACTTGAGGATTATCAGTTTAGTTAGGAGAGGGAGAGGATTTTGTAAATAACAATAGCATGATAGTCAAAGTTAATACCTCTTTATCTCCTCAATCCTTTGAGATTTCAGTACATCAAGTTTCCTCAAGTTTCCAGTCTATCTACTCAATCTTCACACTTTCCTTTCTAGCTTACTTTTTTTGGATTATAAACATACACAATTTTCTCTGTTAATTAAAAAAAAACTTCCACTGATACTGTCTCAGTCTATGTCACTGCCTCTTTCTTTCCTTTCCAATATAAGTTATGTTTAAAGTTTCAACTTAATATATTCCAATTAACTCTTCAATGTATTGCTGTCTTCTGCTCTCAAAATTTCCTTGAAGCTGTGATTACTAAGGACATCAGTGACTCCTTAAATGACAAATATAATTAATTAGTTCTTTTCTTACTTGATCTGTCTATGGCATTTGATACTGTTGACCTCATTGAAATATTATCCTCCTATCTCCATGATATCAATTTTCTGGCTCTCTCCCTTATTCTCTAGCCATTCCTATTTTCTCTGAAGGTCTCCCTTACATATTGCTATACTCCAGAACTTAATCTTGGGTCCTTTTTTCACCGTCAATATTCTTATGGGTTATTTAACCCATTCAAACAATATCTATTACCATTTAGCACACACTTGACACCTAAATCTTTATCTGTAAGCCATGACTTCTATCTTGAGGTTCAGACTCAAATATCCAAGTTTTTAACAAACATTGACACATGGCACCCTAACACAGCTCAATATATATATATGAGAAAAAAAAAAGCAGAAAGAGAAGAAAAAACAGAGTATTAATGATTTTTTTCAAACCCTGACCCTCATGTTTACTTAGTGTTATAAGATCAGTAAATCTGACTACTCCCTCTTCTTTATCCTGTGCATACAAACGGTAACATCAGTCAATCTTAATTCTTTAATATTTTAAAAACGGACATCTTCCCTCATTAAAAAAACTGTACTTTACTATTGGTTCTGCTACCTGCGTTTTACTCTCTTCTGTTTCATCTTCCACATAAATTTCAGAATGCCTTTTTTACAGTGCATACCCTACTCTGTCACTTGCCTGCTTCATATCTCTCAAAAATTCCTTGCTGTCTGCAGCAGTGGCTCTTAAACGTTCTCGTGCCTAAGTACACTTGGAAGGATTTGTTAAAACAGAGTGTTGGGCTCTGTTCCCTGGGGTTTCCAATTCAAGAGTTGTGATGTTGGGCCTCAGAATTTACATTTCTGTTTCCCAGGCTAATTTGGAGGCATACTCAACAGACTTTATCACTTAGTTGTGCAAGGAGCAGAAGAAAAAATAAGGAGTGCAGGATGACAGCTGAAATTCTTACATCAGAAATTTAAGAATTGGATGGGTGTTGGTGCAATCAGTGAGAAAAAATATAGGAAGTTAACTGGGAAAAGGATAGCAAATGTGACGAGCTTAATTTTGAAATGTTAACGGTGTTTTTTCAAACTTCACCCTGTATTTCCATACCCTTACTTGCCTTGAACAATCTCTAGTGTCCAATCATCTTGTACAATGTATAAGCCACTGAGTGCATGGAAGCGATACCATGTCTCTCTTCAAATGATCTAGATGTATGGAATTCCTTTGCCTCTCATCTTTTTTTCTTTTCTGTTAAATATCCAACTTATCTGTTATGACCAAGCTTAAGCATCTTTTTTCATTTTAGTCTTCCCTTCTAAGTCTCTACTTTCTCATCTTTGAAATGAGCTTAAGAAGAATATTTTTTGTTTATGATGGTCACACTAAGACTTTTATGAAGATACCCATAGCCCCAGAGGAGGAACACTAATTGGAAAAGTGGTTTCTAGATTCTTCTAGTGCCAAGATTTGCATGTTTGAAAAAACTCCATACATTTGTCAATGACAAGACAATATGCATTATCATATACGCTACTGCTAATTCCATCTAGTCAAATTAGGTAATGTTAAATTCATGGAGTCTCTATACTTCCTAGTTCACAAACAAAGCAAATTTATTAAATTACTGTGTAGTACCCTTCTAGACTCTTTGGGGATTTATAGGCTGGTTATAGAGACAAANCACTCGCTTCCCTGAATGCTAATGCGGCCCGCGGCTTCAGGCTCGTCTCCTCTCCGCTGGGGCCAGCAGCCTCTCCGCCGACCCGCGGCGGCCCGGAGTGGGTACAGCGAGGGTCAGCGTGTCCAGGAACCGGCTCCGTGAAGCCTCTGTGCCTGGGCCGTCGGGCAGGGGTGCCTGGCGGTCTAGTGTCTTCTTCTCGCCCATCGTCAGCGTGTGATGCCGATGTCAACAGCAAAGCTGTGTGTGTGTCTGCGTGTGAGTGGAATATGCTGGTCCTAGGTCGTGCCTGGCCACTTTCCCTCGCATCCTCTTTGGCATCTTTCCCTCCTGGGGGCTTTTTTGAGGACAGGCAGGCCTCCTTTGGGCTCCCTTGACCTCTGGCCCCTTGTCTTGTCTCCTGCTGTGCATGCGTTATAATGGTCAGTTTATTATCCTCCTACTGGGCTGCCGGCTCCTGGAGGTAGAGCATCCTGCCTAACGAAGATTACGGAAGGATTGAATGAATGAGTGAAAGCATGAGCAACTGGTGTGATGGTCCAGCCGTCTGTCTGTGACAGTGGTGGCTGTGGCTGTGGTCACCTTTTGTTATCAAAATTGTGAGTTGTGAATATGTGATCAAACGTGTGTCTTGACCCATGCATTAGTGTGACCGTGAGACTGTGTTGCGACATAGGGGTGACAAGCCCCTATCGCTGTGATCCAGGTGGCTGTGCTGACTCCACTGTTGGTGACCTTGATCCATGGTTGGAGTATGTCCTATGTGGCTGTGGCCTGCATCCCTTGGAAGGGCAGGCTGGGGCTTAAGAGAGCTCTAAGAGGAGGTTACGGAGTAGGAGAACTTTCTCTGCCCCAGGTGAGGAGTTGAGGAGAAAGCCCCACACCCCCAACCAGATATACACATACTCGTGGTGAGAGCCAGGCCTTCCCTGAAGGCTTTGAACACATCTCCCCCCAACTCCCCTCCCCCCATCAAATGCTCATACTTCAGGGAGTCCCCAGCCATCAGAGTAAACCATTTCCCATTTGGTCGGGTGGCAGAAATTTATTAAGTTGTGTTGGAGGGAGCGTCCCCCACCCCCACCCTACCCACCAGCTGCATCCAGGAAACGGCTCCAAGGCCTCCTGGAAGCTGGGCCAGCCTCCTGCTCTCCTGGAAACTGTTGCTGGGGTTGGAGCCCTCTGGGGCCCGGGCCCCTCCTAACACCTTTTCCCCAGTGCAGCTTTCCCCAGGACCATCCTCCTCCGCTTCTAAATCCACTCCCCGCCCACCCCCAACTCTGGCCTTCATCACTGTTCCCACAAACTGAGAGATGAAGGGCTCTGGGGGGAATGCCAAGAAGCAGCTTCTCTGAGGTGGGGCCAGGGGGTATCTGAGACCTCAAATGTTCCCTCTCTTTTGGGGTCGGTCCCTTGGGTGAAGGAGCCTGGCTGTGGCACTGGGCGAGAAGGAAAGGGCTGCCCAAGGGAGCTGCGGATCAGCCTCTCTAGGCCCTGCCTGTCCCCTGACCCGAGCGGCCCACAGCTCTGGGCTCCACCCCTTCTCAGCCCTCTCTGGGCCCCCAGCAAGACCCTCTGGCCCAGGAGCTGACTCGGGGCTGAGAATTCTGCTGCTGTGAGTTGTGGTTCTGAGGTCCAGCCCAAGTGTCAGCACTGCCTCCCATCCATCCTGCTGCCCCCTTTCCCCCCCAACTAGTTTGCTGCCCCTTCTGTGAGAGCTCAGACTGCCTCTATTCAGTGCCTGAAACTGGGCCCGTATCCTCTGTTCACATCTCTCCCCACTTCCCGCCCCCTGGGCCTGAGTGCTCCTGGAGGGAGGAGCCCCTGGCTTCAGCACACGCCCTGGGACAGCAGGCAGTCCAGTCAAATGATAAATGCAGGATGGAGGCTGAGTTGGTTGCTGGGGCCCCATCGGAAGCCTGAGCCCTTAGAGACGGGGCCTGAATCAGCCCCGAGCTCACAGCTGGCAGCGTCTGTCCCTGGAGCATTGCTGGCCTGGACAGGGATCATGGGGAGTTGTCCTCGGGCGGTGTCTCGGTGAGGAGGTCACCCTGTCTCTCTGCCCCTCCTAATGTTCTCTTTTCTCTCCTCCCTTCTGTGTCCTCCTGCCCCCTCCCAGGGGAGTATGCCGAGGGCGTCAGTGAGCGAGACATCCTGCTCATTCATTCCTGCCGCCAGTGGACCACGGTGACAGCCCACACCCTGGAGGAGGGCCACTACGTCATTGGGCCCAAGATTGACATCCCCCTGCAGTACCCAGGTGTGCCCAGGGACAGATGGCACAGAGCCAGTGGGGGACGTAGGCAGGGGGACGGGTGCAGGAAGTCTTGGGCACTGGATGTTGGTAACTGGCTTTTCCTTAGAGCTGCAGGGATGAGCGAGGTCATGGCTGATGAGCAGGGGTGGGCCGGGGGTGGTGGTGACTAAGGTTAGGGTTAGAGTTAGGTCCAGTGGTTTTCGTACTGTTCTGTAAAGCCCCGGGTTTCTGGTTGCAAACCTTTGATTCCCATTTTAAAGTAGATTTGAAACTAATGATTAAAAAAATCCACACCCTCATACCACTACAAGTCATACCTTAAACTCTGACTAGAGACATTTGGTGTGTACCACAATCTGCCTCATTAACCCTTTTTGTACAGACCCTCAAAGAAAATATCTCCTGCCAGGATTCTCTCAGTATTGCGCAAACCAAAGACATAGAAACAAAGGGATGCCCAGGCTGATTATATGGCTGCATCTGCTAGCTTTAATCCTGTTTTTCTGATGTTTGTGTTAAACTTATTGTTTTCATTGATTGACTTTTTTTTTTTAAATCTTCATTGAATTTGTTACAATATTGCTTATGTTTCATGTTTTGATTTTTTTGCACCAAGGCATGTGAGATCTAAGTTCCCCATCAGGGATCGAACCCACACCCCTTGCACTGGAAGGCGAAGTCTTAACCACTGTGCCACCAGAGAAGTCCCCATTGATTGACTCTTAAGTGAATGCTAACATTTAAAAACTTTTAATAAAATGATGCGAGAGACCAGGGCTTCCCTGGTGGCTCAGTGGTAAAGAACCCGACTGCCAGTGCAGTCCCTGGGTCAGGAAGATCCCCTGGAGAAGGAAATGGCAACCCACTCCAGTACTCTTGCCTGGGAAATCCCATGGACAGAGGAGCTTGGGGGCTACAGTCCAGGGGGCTGCAAAGAGCTGGACACAACTTAGCAACAACAATGTATATTTACTTTTATCTATTTTATATGTGATGCTGATGTCCTAAAGATTTTGTTTGAAGAAAGGATTCTGCTTCTAAAAAAAGAAGCCCTTTCATTTTACACAGGATGGAACAGAAGGCCTAGGAAGGGAAATGACTTGCCCAGGGTCACACAGCTAGTAAGCAAAAGAGCAAGGGCTAGTACCCAGGCCATCTCGATTCTTGAGCTGGTGCTGGCTACCATATCAGAGATGCAGGGCTGCTGTTCCCTGAATGAAAAGGGTGCAAGACCCGTGGCCGTCAGCCCAGAGATGCTCCTATGCAAGCCCAGGAGCCCGCAGCTCCTGTGTATCAACATGTGCTGCTTTCCAGACACTGGGCAGAGCTTTGTCACCATCACAGCCTCACAGCAACCCTCTGAGGAAGTCTTACAGAGCTCCAGGAGTTAGGAGTTAGATCAGTTCTGTGTTTAACTGCTACCCACCCCCAAACAGGGCTTTCCCGGTGGCTCAGATAGTGAAGAATCCGCCTGCAATGTGGGAGACCTGGTTTCATCCCTGGGTTGGGAAGATCCCCTGGAGAAGGGAATGGCAACCTACTCTGGTATTGTTGCCTGGAGAATTCCATGGATGGAAGAGCCTGGCGGCTACAGTCCATGGGGTCGAAAAGAGTAAAACATGACAGAGCGATTTTTGCTTTCACCCTGCAACAAAGGTTGGAATCCTTGGAGCTGGGGAGGCTCCCAGCCCCTTCTTCACAGGCCTACTGTTTCCCCTCCGGCCCTGCCTGGTTCTCCTCTGAGTCAGTGGGACAGGACCAAACCCTTTACAGGGCTTCTGCTTTTTACAACACCCTGTGAACTTGTATTCCTGTAGTCCCCACACCCCATTTTGAAGATGAGGAAACTCAAGTATCTTTCTGACCTGGGGTTCTGCCCAAGCTAGAAACTTCCCAGCCTGATTATTTGGCATTTGTCCAGGAAAAAGTCCCAGGTCATCTCATTGGGACAAAAAAGCAAAGACTGGGGGACTTCCCTGGTGCTCCAGTGGTTAAGACTCTGCCCTTCCACTGCACTGGGTGCGGGTTCTATCCCTGGTCAGGGAATAAGATCCCGCTGCCAATAAAAACCAAAACAAATCAGGGAAACCGAGATCCAGAGTCTCCCAGGGAACTGTAGGTCCACGGGGCTCCTGGCTCTTTCCTCCCCCCCTCCCGTGGCTTTTGGCGGCCCCTTGACTGTGTATGGCGGTGATCACGGGGTGACAGCTGGCTAGCCGAGGTTTCGCATCCCTGACCCATCTTTCCGGTGGGCTGCTCGCGCCCCGCCTGGTTGAGGGGGGTGGGGAGGTCTAAGCCCCCCTAGGAGGGGAGAGGCCGCCGGCAGGTTAACGAGGGAGCTCTGAGTGCACAGCCTGACGCTGGTTCCCCCTAATGAATTAGTAATAGAGATGTGTATAAGAGACAGGGGCGTCAGTGAGCGAGACATCCTGCTCATTCATTCCTGCCGCCAGTGGACCACGGTGACAGCCCACACCCTGGAGGAGGGCCACTACGTCATTGGGCCCAAGATTGACATCCCCCTGCAGTACCCAGGTGTGCCCAGGGACAGATGGCACAGAGCCAGTGGGGGACGTAGGCAGGGGGACGGGTGCAGGAAGTCTTGGGCACTGGATGTTGGTAACTGGCTTTTCCTTAGAGCTGCAGGGATGAGCGAGGTCATGGCTGATGAGCAGGGGTGGGCCGGGGGTGGTGGTGACTAAGGTTAGGGTTAGAGTTAGGTCCAGTGGTTTTCGTACTGTTCTGTAAAGCCCCGGGTTTCTGGTTGCAAACCTTTGATTCCCATTTTAAAGTAGATTTGAAACTAATGATTAAAAAAATCCACACCCTCATACCACTACAAGTCATACCTTAAACTCTGACTAGAGACATTTGGTGTGTACCACAATCTGCCTCATTAACCCTTTTTGTACAGACCCTCAAAGAAAATATCTCCTGCCAGGATTCTCTCAGTATTGCGCAAACCAAAGACATAGAAACAAAGGGATGCCCAGGCTGATTATATGGCTGCATCTGCTAGCTTTAATCCTGTTTTTCTGATGTTTGTGTTAAACTTATTGTTTTCATTGATTGACTTTTTTTTTTTAAATCTTCATTGAATTTGTTACAATATTGCTTATGTTTCATGTTTTGATTTTTTTGCACCAAGGCATGTGAGATCTAAGTTCCCCATCAGGGATCGAACCCACACCCCTTGCACTGGAAGGCGAAGTCTTAACCACTGTGCCACCAGAGAAGTCCCCATTGATTGACTCTTAAGTGAATGCTAACATTTAAAAACTTTTAATAAAATGATGCGAGAGACCAGGGCTTCCCTGGTGGCTCAGTGGTAAAGAACCCGACTGCCAGTGCAGTCCCTGGGTCAGGAAGATCCCCTGGAGAAGGAAATGGCAACCCACTCCAGTACTCTTGCCTGGGAAATCCCATGGACAGAGGAGCTTGGGGGCTACAGTCCAGGGGGCTGCAAAGAGCTGGACACAACTTAGCAACAACAATGTATATTTACTTTTATCTATTTTATATGTGATGCTGATGTCCTAAAGATTTTGTTTGAAGAAAGGATTCTGCTTCTAAAAAAAGAAGCCCTTTCATTTTACACAGGATGGAACAGAAGGCCTAGGAAGGGAAATGACTTGCCCAGGGTCACACAGCTAGTAAGCAAAAGAGCAAGGGCTAGTACCCAGGCCATCTCGATTCTTGAGCTGGTGCTGGCTACCATATCAGAGATGCAGGGCTGCTGTTCCCTGAATGAAAAGGGTGCAAGACCCGTGGCCGTCAGCCCAGAGATGCTCCTATGCAAGCCCAGGAGCCCGCAGCTCCTGTGTATCAACATGTGCTGCTTTCCAGACACTGGGCAGAGCTTTGTCACCATCACAGCCTCACAGCAACCCTCTGAGGAAGTCTTACAGAGCTCCAGGAGTTAGGAGTTAGATCAGTTCTGTGTTTAACTGCTACCCACCCCCAAACAGGGCTTTCCCGGTGGCTCAGATAGTGAAGAATCCGCCTGCAATGTGGGAGACCTGGTTTCATCCCTGGGTTGGGAAGATCCCCTGGAGAAGGGAATGGCAACCTACTCTGGTATTGTTGCCTGGAGAATTCCATGGATGGAAGAGCCTGGCGGCTACAGTCCATGGGGTCGAAAAGAGTAAAACATGACAGAGCGATTTTTGCTTTCACCCTGCAACAAAGGTTGGAATCCTTGGAGCTGGGGAGGCTCCCAGCCCCTTCTTCACAGGCCTACTGTTTCCCCTCCGGCCCTGCCTGGTTCTCCTCTGAGTCAGTGGGACAGGACCAAACCCTTTACAGGGCTTCTGCTTTTTACAACACCCTGTGAACTTGTATTCCTGTAGTCCCCACACCCCATTTTGAAGATGAGGAAACTCAAGTATCTTTCTGACCTGGGGTTCTGCCCAAGCTAGAAACTTCCCAGCCTGATTATTTGGCATTTGTCCAGGAAAAAGTCCCAGGTCATCTCATTGGGACAAAAAAGCAAAGACTGGGGGACTTCCCTGGTGCTCCAGTGGTTAAGACTCTGCCCTTCCACTGCACTGGGTGCGGGTTCTATCCCTGGTCAGGGAATAAGATCCCGCTGCCAATAAAAACCAAAACAAATCAGGGAAACCGAGATCCAGAGTCTCCCAGGGAACTGTAGGTCCACGGGGCTCCTGGCTCTTTCCTCCCCCCCTCCCGTGGCTTTTGGCGGCCCCTTGACTGTGTATGGCGGTGATCACGGGGTGACAGCTGGCTAGCCGAGGTTTCGCATCCCTGACCCATCTTTCCGGTGGGCTGCTCGCGCCCCGCCTGGTTGAGGGGGGTGGGGAGGTCTAAGCCCCCCTAGGAGGGGAGAGGCCGCCGGCAGGTTAACGAGGGAGCTCTGAGTGCACAGCCTGACGCTGGTTCCCCCTAATGAATTAGTAATAGAGATGTGTATAAGAGACAGGGGCGTCAGTGAGCGAGACATCCTGCTCATTCATTCCTGCCGCCAGTGGACCACGGTGACAGCCCACACCCTGGAGGAGGGCCACTACGTCATTGGGCCCAAGATTGACATCCCCCTGCAGTACCCAGGTGTGCCCAGGGACAGATGGCACAGAGCCAGTGGGGGACGTAGGCAGGGGGACGGGTGCAGGAAGTCTTGGGCACTGGATGTTGGTAACTGGCTTTTCCTTAGAGCTGCAGGGATGAGCGAGGTCATGGCTGATGAGCAGGGGTGGGCCGGGGGTGGTGGTGACTAAGGTTAGGGTTAGAGTTAGGTCCAGTGGTTTTCGTACTGTTCTGTAAAGCCCCGGGTTTCTGGTTGCAAACCTTTGATTCCCATTTTAAAGTAGATTTGAAACTAATGATTAAAAAAATCCACACCCTCATACCACTACAAGTCATACCTTAAACTCTGACTAGAGACATTTGGTGTGTACCACAATCTGCCTCATTAACCCTTTTTGTACAGACCCTCAAAGAAAATATCTCCTGCCAGGATTCTCTCAGTATTGCGCAAACCAAAGACATAGAAACAAAGGGATGCCCAGGCTGATTATATGGCTGCATCTGCTAGCTTTAATCCTGTTTTTCTGATGTTTGTGTTAAACTTATTGTTTTCATTGATTGACTTTTTTTTTTTAAATCTTCATTGAATTTGTTACAATATTGCTTATGTTTCATGTTTTGATTTTTTTGCACCAAGGCATGTGAGATCTAAGTTCCCCATCAGGGATCGAACCCACACCCCTTGCACTGGAAGGCGAAGTCTTAACCACTGTGCCACCAGAGAAGTCCCCATTGATTGACTCTTAAGTGAATGCTAACATTTAAAAACTTTTAATAAAATGATGCGAGAGACCAGGGCTTCCCTGGTGGCTCAGTGGTAAAGAACCCGACTGCCAGTGCAGTCCCTGGGTCAGGAAGATCCCCTGGAGAAGGAAATGGCAACCCACTCCAGTACTCTTGCCTGGGAAATCCCATGGACAGAGGAGCTTGGGGGCTACAGTCCAGGGGGCTGCAAAGAGCTGGACACAACTTAGCAACAACAATGTATATTTACTTTTATCTATTTTATATGTGATGCTGATGTCCTAAAGATTTTGTTTGAAGAAAGGATTCTGCTTCTAAAAAAAGAAGCCCTTTCATTTTACACAGGATGGAACAGAAGGCCTAGGAAGGGAAATGACTTGCCCAGGGTCACACAGCTAGTAAGCAAAAGAGCAAGGGCTAGTACCCAGGCCATCTCGATTCTTGAGCTGGTGCTGGCTACCATATCAGAGATGCAGGGCTGCTGTTCCCTGAATGAAAAGGGTGCAAGACCCGTGGCCGTCAGCCCAGAGATGCTCCTATGCAAGCCCAGGAGCCCGCAGCTCCTGTGTATCAACATGTGCTGCTTTCCAGACACTGGGCAGAGCTTTGTCACCATCACAGCCTCACAGCAACCCTCTGAGGAAGTCTTACAGAGCTCCAGGAGTTAGGAGTTAGATCAGTTCTGTGTTTAACTGCTACCCACCCCCAAACAGGGCTTTCCCGGTGGCTCAGATAGTGAAGAATCCGCCTGCAATGTGGGAGACCTGGTTTCATCCCTGGGTTGGGAAGATCCCCTGGAGAAGGGAATGGCAACCTACTNATATCCCTGCTGCCCTCTAGGGCTGTGGCTCATCTGTGGCCTCTTCCCACCAGGGTCTCAGAGTGGTTGGAGCAGGGTGTGGGGTAGGGATGGGGTGCATTCCCTCTGGCTTTCTCTAGGCATTTCCCCCTCTCTTGATTCTCCCTTTTCCTGCTCTTAGATGTTGACGCTGCAGGCGCTGCCCGGGGCTATCTGCTCTGCACAGCCTGCGTTAGGACAGGTGTCTGTATCTGGGTTCTGGTTGGGCTTTGAACCCACCACAACCCCCATACTGTATACACAATGCTGTGTGTGTTCCTGCTAAGAGTACACCGTGGGATTTCTCTGGGAAGGGGTTCCCGATGGGTCGGGATGCTCTTTTCTTCCTCTGAGCTATCTGGCCTGCTGCACAGCTGACCCTGCCTCCTGTGAGCTGGTGACCTGTTCCTTCTGACTACACCTCCCCAAGCCCTGCACCCACACGCTCACCTGCCTGCCCTAGGAACACCACCTGCGGGGCCTCATTTGACCTCCCCAGTTTGGCCCACGCTCCTGATAATGCACGGTGTCAGATTCGTGATCTCTGAAGATTTAGCTTTGGGACCAGGGACCAGGCTTGATCTCTCAAGAGCTTTTGTGTAGCAGAGTTTTATTAAAGTATGACAAGGACAGAGAAAGCTTCTGACATAGACATCAGGAGTTATGTAAATTAGTTATTATAATAAATCAAAAGCATGTCTCAAGGTTGTAAAGATCTTACTAGACCCACTCCCATAAGTTACATTTTAAGATAACAGGATTAGCCAGAAGGTGTTCAGGAAGGTGTCCTCAAGCAGGATACATTGTTGTCATATAATCCTTAGTACAGAGTTTAAACTGAGTTGTTTGTTGTGTAATCATCAGTTCTTAAAGGAAAAAACGTTTTATGTGACTAAGGAATGTAGAGGGGAAAAAAAGTTTGTCCTTTTTTCCTCCTTGAGATCCGCAGATCCCTCTCTCCTTGGAGACCCCCAGATTTCTTATCAACCTGCGTAGGAATTGACTCACTCTCCACTGGTTCCTTCCAGGGTCCCAGTTTTGGTTAACAGCTCTGCTGTCTCCATTTCTGACCAGGCTGGTAGCTGCAACCCCTTCCTCCCTCACCACTCAGCAGTCACCGCAGTCTGATGAGGCTCCCTGCTGGAACCTGTACCCCTTGTTCTGTTTGTTTTTTGCTCTCCCCTCAGCTGATGCCCCTGCTCTTTTCCAGAACTCGTTATTGCGTTATTTACCTAAGTGTCCCAGTTATCTTTATAGAGTTCACCTTTGATCTTGGTCTTTCTTTGCTCAGAACGCTCCAGTGGGTTCCATTCTTATGGAATAAAGTCCTACCATATGGCATTCAGAGCTCTTCATAGCCCAGTCGCTGTCTGCTTCACCCCGTCACCACCCGCCTCAAATCCTGCTCTCCAGGCACTCACCATGGCAGGCAGTTCGCTTCTGTGACCATGTGTCTTGACTCACGCCGTTTCTTTTGTGTGGAATATTCACTCTGTAGGTTTCATTCTTATGGTTCCCCCACACTGCCAGGCAGATTTCTCCCAACTTGATGGTCTCCTTGTCTTTTGTCAAGTCTGTTGTAGCCATCCTGCCATCCCATTACACCCTGCTATCACATACTGTATCAGGATTTGGCATCCTGAGGGCAGATCATATCTTACCCAGATCTACCCCCCTCATTGGGCCTAGGCTCATGTCTGGCACACAGTAGGTGCTCTATAAATGCTTGTGGAATGAATAAATGAATGTAATAGGCAGCAACAACCAGAAACACTGCAGACTCTAGAACTTAGAGTCACCTTGTCTTCTCTCAGCCTATGCAAGACTCTCTTCCTCCTGCGTAAGGCCTAAAAAGAGGCCGGATGCCAGCCTGGTTCACAGCCTGTCTTTGTGCCCATGTAAGTGGGCACATGGGGCTTCCCAGGTGACTCAGTAGTAAAAAAATCTGCTTGCTAATGCAGGAGACACGGATTCCATCCCTGGGTCAGGCAGATCCCCAGGAGGAGGGCGTGGCCACCCACTCCAGTATTCTTGCCTGGGAAATGCCATGGATAGAGGCGCCTGGCGGGCTACAGTCCCTGGGGTTGCAAAAGAGGTGGGGATGACATAGCAACTAAACAACAACAAGGTGGGCACATAAAAGGTGTGCGGGCGGCCAGTGAGGCCAGACAGTTAACACAGAGGGGTGTCAGCGTTACAGATTAGCATCATTCTTTAAGGCCTGTGTCTTCTGGGGGCATCTGCTGAGCCAGTGGAAACACAGCCTCGAACTGCAGATCGGGAAGACCTCATCTGAGGGAGGCAGTTTGCTGGGCTCAGATCTGAGGCCTCTGGGACAGTGGCACTGGATGTTGGACCACAGCAGGGTTTGGGAACAGATCAGGAGTCAGAGTGGCTCTCCTTGGGTCTCCAAAGCCTGAGGCTGGGCCCTGGTTTGCCCATTGCATCAGTGTGGGTTAGCAATCTAAAGCTAACACAGGAGGCCAGATTCAGACAGGGCCTGCAAACATCTACTCCAGCTTCTTCAGATGAGGATTGAAAATCCCTGAGAGGGGAAGGGATTTGTCTGGGTCATAGCAAATCAGAGTTGGGCTGGGACCAAGCTAGGCATCAGCATCCCCATTGCCACACTAATGTTGGTGTTCAAGTGTTCGAGTACCAGTTTGCCCTTGAGTTTCTCTAGGCAGACAGCTGGTGGCCTTGTCGAAAAGCCACAAACTCTCCACTGGGTAAGGGCTGTGCTCTATTTGCTAGGAATCTATGCTCACCTACCTGCTGAGTCTTGAACCAGCTGACCAGCTTCCACTAGTGCAAACCTGTCCTTCTGCCCACCTGAGCCAGAGGGATTGGCTGAGATGAGGGGCAAAAGATGTGGGGACCATGAGGCCTCTCAGGATGCAGGCTAGGCTTCCCAGCAAGCAGGCCCACCCTAGCAGCCCGAGTTCTCTCCTGTGCAGGGAAGTTCAAGCTCCTGGAGCAGGCCCGGGATGTTCGGGAGCCAGTGAGATACTTCAGCAGCGTGGAGGAGGTGGCCAGCGTCTTTCCTGATCGCATCTTTGTGATGGAAGCCATCACCTTCAGTGTCAAGGTCAGTCCTTTCTGCACTGGGCACGGTGCCTCGAGGTTCCGTTATCCTCAGGGGGAAGCCTGACCCTGGTAGGAGGGTTCCCATTAGGTTCTGAGAGGTAGAAGAGTTACAGTGTGGCTTCTGACAGCCCCCTGAAAGTCTTTGGCTAGGTGTATGAACTTCCTGCAGAAGGTGGGGAAGCAGGAAGTGTGTGTGGAGGGTCATGCCTTGACTTGGAGATCTTTCAGGGCAGCCATCCTAGCATCTACTGGTGGGGGGGCGGGTGGTGGCTGTGGAGACATAGAGTGCAAACAGTCCCCCACTTAATGTACAGATAGCTCTTTACTGTTTACAAACCCTTTTCTTATCCATCAATTCATTCCTCTGCAGAGTAGTCTTGTTGAGTAGGTGGAGGATTATTATTGCCCAATTGTAAAAAATGATACAAGCATTGCTGTATATTGAATATTTTCAAGGTATTTCAGTATACATAAAGTTTATTTAGGGCTTTCCTGGTGGCTCAGATAGTAATGAATCTGTCTGCAATGTGGGAGACCCAGTCCTATCCCTGGAGAAGGAAATGACCACCCACTCCAGTATTCTTGCCTGGGAAATCCCATGGACAGAGGAGCCTGGCAGGCTACAGTTCATGGAATCACAAGGAGTCAGACATGGCTGAGCGATTAACACTTACTTTATAGTCTATTTAATCCTTACAGCAAATAAAATAATTACGTTTCCAAGAGGTAACTCTGAGGCTGCACCACCGTGACCACGTGGCCTCTACAGAATGCATGCCCTCGGACCAGTGTTCTTGATCTTGGGAAAGCCCCAAAAGGAGGCTTGCCCTCCTGGGTCCCTGGATTGGCTTTCCCCGGGCTGGGGCTAAGCCCTCCCTCTGTTTCTGGGATCCCCAGGTGGTGTCAGGAGAGTTCAGCGAGGATAGCGAGGTGTACAACTTCACGCTGCACGCGGGTGACGAGCTCACTCTCATGGGGCAGGCGGAGATCCTGTGCGCCAAGACCACCAAGGAGCGCTCGCGCTTCACGACCCTGCTGCGCAAGTTGGGCCGGGCCGGAGCGCTGGCCGGGGTGGGCGGCGGCGGTAGCGGCGGCCCGGGGGGCGCGGGGGCCGCGGGTGGCGGCGGGGGCGCCAGGCCCATCAAAGGCAAGATGCCCTGCCTCATCTGCATGAACCACCGCACCAACGAGAGCCTGAGCCTGCCCTTCCAGTGCCAGGGCCGCTTCAGCACGCGCAGCCCGCTGGAGCTGCAGATGCAGGAGGGCGAGCACACGGTGCGCGCCATTATCGAGCGCGTGCGGCTCCCGGTGAACGTGCTGGTGCCCAGCCGGCCACCCCGCAACCCCTACGACCTGCACCCGGTGCGGGAGGGCCACTGCTACAAGCTGGTCAGCATCATCTCCAAGACAGTGGTGCTGGGGCTGGCGCTGCGCCGCGAGGGACCGGCGCCGCTGCACTTCCTGCTGCTCACCAACACGCCGCGCTTCGCGTTGCCGCAGGGCCTCCTGGCCGGGGACCCGCGCGTCGAGCGCCTGGTGCGCGACAGCGCCTCCTACTGCCGCGAGCGCTTCGACCCCGACGAGTACTCGACCGCCGTGCGCGAGGCGCCGGCCGAGCTGGCCGACGACTGTGCCAGCCCGCGCCGCGCGCGCCTCTGCTTGCCCGCGCCCCCGCGCGCCCTCGTGTCCGCCCGCGCCCCCGGCCCCGGCCCACCGGGCGACGGCGACCAGGAGTACGTGATCCCCGACTGGGCCGGCGGGCCGGAGCCCGCCGCGCCGCCCGCGGAGATCCCCTACGAGGAGCTGTGGACGCACCAGGTATCGGAGGGCCTAGTCGAGGGCAGGACCCGGCCGCTTCCGGGGCCCGACCTCATCTCCTTCGGAGCCGCCGGGCCGCCCCGTCTGGAGCCCGAGGCGGCGCCGCCTCCGGTGCCTCCCAAATCCGAGGCGGTGAGTGGACGCGGTGGAGGCGACGAGGGTGGGAGGCCGGGCGCTGAGGTCTGTGGGCCTGGCCGTCCAGGGAGGTGGCCACCCACGGGGCAGTGTTTGGGTTTGGAAAGCTTGTTCTCCTGGGCCCCTGCCTTGGCACCTCGGCCTCCAGCCCCCGAGGTGTGCGGCAGAGGGTGGCCAGAGGTGGGAAGGGGGGAGAAAAAAGGAAAGAGACGCAGGCGCTTTTCTAGGAAGGGGTACCATGGACGGTGGCCTTGGGAGTTGTGGGACAAAGATACCAGCAGGTTCCTAGCTTCATAGAGTATGGGATGAGCCTAGAACAGCGTTACCCAGAAGGTTGCACAGAACAAAGGCTCCTTTAAGTTGTCTGGTGAAAAGAAGGGTCTAAGGTGAAGAAAGTTTAGAAAATATACTCTGATTCCCAGTTCTCCCCATCCTCACTTTGGAGCCACAGAGTATACATTGTTTATTATTAGGCTCTGAAAAGTCCTGCAGGTCAGAAACCCATTCATCTGAGTTTAACACAGAAGTTTCCAATAGGACTTGTCCACAGACTATATACAGCACCTATTAATATTCCATGGAGTCCACTTTGAGTGTTTGACCCATAAGAAAGGGATCCAGATGGCAGATACTTTTCCTTCCCTTCTTCTCTTTACACCTTTGTCTTCTTCTTTCTCTCCTTTTCCTTGAGGAAGGAATATGTTTGTTTAACTTGTTGTTTTGTCTACTTCTCCGTTTCTTCTTACATTCACGATGGATTTCGAAGGCCACAGGGGACAGTTGTGTGTGTTGTGGACTCTCGATGAGTCTGACAGGCTGGAAATGACGAGAAGGGCTGGGGTGGGTGGCTGAGTAGCAAGGCCGACTTTTGCCAAAGTGGGTCAGTCGCAGGCACTCTTCTTGCCCAGCTGCCTGGGGACAGGGGCTGGCATCATGACCCTGTGCTTGCAGGTGAAGGAGGAGTGTCGCCTGCTCAACGCCCCTCCTGTGCCCCCGCGGGGTGGCAGTGGCCGGCTATCGGGTAGCCCCCCAGTACCCCCACGCTTCCCTAAGCTGCAGCCCGTCCACTCCCCCAGCTCCAGCCTCTCCTACTACTCCTCTGGCCTCCAGGATGGGTGAGCCCCTCCCTTCCTTCTCTGGGTCCTGGGCTGCCTCAGGTGGATGGAAGCAGGGGAGGGGGCCAGGGAGAGGGCGGGGAGGGGAGCCAGTGTGAAGAAGAGGAAGACTGCAGACCCCCGGGGTTAGGAGGGTGCATGTTGCTGAGCCGAACCTGAAGGAGGGGCCCTTGGGGTCTGGGGCTTCCTGCTTCACTGGGCTGCTTACCTAAATGATGATGACTGCATGGGAGTGTGGCTTTCTTTCCTTCCAGACTGAGATCTGCTGCAAGATGGAGTACTCCTTGCCACTGAAACTTTTCTGTGTAGTTCAGTTTAGTTTTTCCTGGAGTGCAGGTTGCCGGAGGAAAGAATAGAGCAATCCCAGAGGGTCTCAGGCCTTGGGGCTGGGGGCTGGACGGGCCAGCATGGCTGAGATCTCTGTGACCTGGTGGAATGGTGGTTTGTGGTGGCACAGGTGGGTGCCTATCACGTTTCCCTCTTGCTCTGCTCACCCGTCTGTCTGTGTCTGTCTTTCTGACTGCAGGGCGGGGTCCCGGAGTGGCAGTGGCTCGCCGTCACCCGATGCCTACTCCCTCTATTGCTACCCCTGCACCTGGGGAGACTGCAAGGTGGGCGAGTCCTCCAGCCGTCCACCCCCAGGTCCCCTGCCGTCGACCACACAGCCCAGCCAGGCCTCCCGGGCCCTTGTGGAGCCCCTGAGTAGTCGAGCTGCCTCCCTCCTGGGCGCCGACACCCCCGCCAAGACCTACCACGGCTGCCCACCTCCATTCAAGCCCTCCCACTCCCAGAAACGCTTTGCTCCGTTTGGAGCTCTTAACCCCTTTTCTGGGCCTGCCTACCCCACGGGCCCTTCAGCGGCCTCCTCTTCCGGGCCTGCAGCTCCCTCAGGTCCCCTGGCTACCTCCAGCCCTGCTTACTCCCCAGGCCTGGGCTCTCCAGGTCAGGCCTACTCGGCACCTTCCGCCGCCTCCTGTCCCACCTCCTCCTCCTCCTCCTCTGAGTGGCAGGAACCCTCCCTGGAGCCCTTCGAGCCCTTCGAGCTGGGCCGGGGCAGTTCTCCAGAGCCTGAGCTGCTGCGCTGTCAGGAGCCCAGAGCCTTGGGGGCACCAGGGCCTGGCCTCTCGCCACTTGGACCCCCCAAGGCCTTTGAGCCTGAAGGCTTGCTGTTGCGGCAGGGCCCCGCCCCACTGTCACCGGTGGCCCCGCAGGGCCCCGAGGCTGGTGGAGCGCGACTCCTTCTCACCCAGGGGCGCCTTGAAGGGCCTCCTGCTAGTCCTCGGGATGGGGCCACGGCCTGGGGAGGCCGAGAAGCCACCTCCTGGCAGCCCCCCGCTGACCTCTCTGCACTCTCCCTGGAGGAGGTCTCCCGAAGTCTGCGTTTCATCGGGCTCTCAGAGGATGTGGTCAGCTTCTTTGCCCGAGAGCGCATAGACGGCAGCATCTTCGTGCAGCTCAGTGAGGACNGACAAAGATACCAGCAGGTTCCTAGCTTCATAGAGTATGGGATGAGCCTAGAACAGCGTTACCCAGAAGGTTGCACAGAACAAAGGCTCCTTTAAGTTGTCTGGTGAAAAGAAGGGTCTAAGGTGAAGAAAGTTTAGAAAATATACTCTGATTCCCAGTTCTCCCCATCCTCACTTTGGAGCCACAGAGTATACATTGTTTATTATTAGGCTCTGAAAAGTCCTGCAGGTCAGAAACCCATTCATCTGAGTTTAACACAGAAGTTTCCAATAGGACTTGTCCACAGACTATATACAGCACCTATTAATATTCCATGGAGTCCACTTTGAGTGTTTGACCCATAAGAAAGGGATCCAGATGGCAGATACTTTTCCTTCCCTTCTTCTCTTTACACCTTTGTCTTCTTCTTTCTCTCCTTTTCCTTGAGGAAGGAATATGTTTGTTTAACTTGTTGTTTTGTCTACTTCTCCGTTTCTTCTTACATTCACGATGGATTTCGAAGGCCACAGGGGACAGTTGTGTGTGTTGTGGACTCTCGATGAGTCTGACAGGCTGGAAATGACGAGAAGGGCTGGGGTGGGTGGCTGAGTAGCAAGGCCGACTTTTGCCAAAGTGGGTCAGTCGCAGGCACTCTTCTTGCCCAGCTGCCTGGGGACAGGGGCTGGCATCATGACCCTGTGCTTGCAGGTGAAGGAGGAGTGTCGCCTGCTCAACGCCCCTCCTGTGCCCCCGCGGGGTGGCAGTGGCCGGCTATCGGGTAGCCCCCCAGTACCCCCACGCTTCCCTAAGCTGCAGCCCGTCCACTCCCCCAGCTCCAGCCTCTCCTACTACTCCTCTGGCCTCCAGGATGGGTGAGCCCCTCCCTTCCTTCTCTGGGTCCTGGGCTGCCTCAGGTGGATGGAAGCAGGGGAGGGGGCCAGGGAGAGGGCGGGGAGGGGAGCCAGTGTGAAGAAGAGGAAGACTGCAGACCCCCGGGGTTAGGAGGGTGCATGTTGCTGAGCCGAACCTGAAGGAGGGGCCCTTGGGGTCTGGGGCTTCCTGCTTCACTGGGCTGCTTACCTAAATGATGATGACTGCATGGGAGTGTGGCTTTCTTTCCTTCCAGACTGAGATCTGCTGCAAGATGGAGTACTCCTTGCCACTGAAACTTTTCTGTGTAGTTCAGTTTAGTTTTTCCTGGAGTGCAGGTTGCCGGAGGAAAGAATAGAGCAATCCCAGAGGGTCTCAGGCCTTGGGGCTGGGGGCTGGACGGGCCAGCATGGCTGAGATCTCTGTGACCTGGTGGAATGGTGGTTTGTGGTGGCACAGGTGGGTGCCTATCACGTTTCCCTCTTGCTCTGCTCACCCGTCTGTCTGTGTCTGTCTTTCTGACTGCAGGGCGGGGTCCCGGAGTGGCAGTGGCTCGCCGTCACCCGATGCCTACTCCCTCTATTGCTACCCCTGCACCTGGGGAGACTGCAAGGTGGGCGAGTCCTCCAGCCGTCCACCCCCAGGTCCCCTGCCGTCGACCACACAGCCCAGCCAGGCCTCCCGGGCCCTTGTGGAGCCCCTGAGTAGTCGAGCTGCCTCCCTCCTGGGCGCCGACACCCCCGCCAAGACCTACCACGGCTGCCCACCTCCATTCAAGCCCTCCCACTCCCAGAAACGCTTTGCTCCGTTTGGAGCTCTTAACCCCTTTTCTGGGCCTGCCTACCCCACGGGCCCTTCAGCGGCCTCCTCTTCCGGGCCTGCAGCTCCCTCAGGTCCCCTGGCTACCTCCAGCCCTGCTTACTCCCCAGGCCTGGGCTCTCCAGGTCAGGCCTACTCGGCACCTTCCGCCGCCTCCTGTCCCACCTCCTCCTCCTCCTCCTCTGAGTGGCAGGAACCCTCCCTGGAGCCCTTCGAGCCCTTCGAGCTGGGCCGGGGCAGTTCTCCAGAGCCTGAGCTGCTGCGCTGTCAGGAGCCCAGAGCCTTGGGGGCACCAGGGCCTGGCCTCTCGCCACTTGGACCCCCCAAGGCCTTTGAGCCTGAAGGCTTGCTGTTGCGGCAGGGCCCCGCCCCACTGTCACCGGTGGCCCCGCAGGGCCCCGAGGCTGGTGGAGCGCGACTCCTTCTCACCCAGGGGCGCCTTGAAGGGCCTCCTGCTAGTCCTCGGGATGGGGCCACGGCCTGGGGAGGCCGAGAAGCCACCTCCTGGCAGCCCCCCGCTGACCTCTCTGCACTCTCCCTGGAGGAGGTCTCCCGAAGTCTGCGTTTCATCGGGCTCTCAGAGGATGTGGTCAGCTTCTTTGCCCGAGAGCGCATAGACGGCAGCATCTTCGTGCAGCTCAGTGAGGACATCCTGGCAGATGACTTCCGCCTGACCAAGCTGCAGGTCAAGAAGATCATGCAGTTCATCAAAGGCTGGCGGCCCAAGATCTGACCTTCCGGCTTGGGGCCGCCTGACTGGAATTTTGGCCCTGGAGCCCCCCGGGGGCCAGCCCTGGCTCTGCAGGGGGACAGCCCTCCCCGGGGCGGGGCCTGCCGCCCGGAGAATCTCTGCCAGGACTGCAGCTGCTCAGCAGTCACGGAGAGTGAATCCAGGGGAGGCGTGCTGGGAAACGGCATCCTCTCAGCCAGATGCCTGCATGCCTCTTGCCTCTGAGTGTGCAGAGTACGTGGGGGAAGGGCTGAAGGCACCAGCGAACAGGGTGCCCAGAGCTGTGATTCCCACGGGGCAGCCAGAAGCTGGCTTTTGTGGTGACCTAACAGCTCCCTCCGTCCTGCGTGGAGCTCCCCTGACAGCTTGCACTCAGTCCAGAGCTTGTAGGTGCAGGCCAGAGACAGGGAAGACGACGGCCCACCACTGAAGCACAGATTCCCCAAGTGCCCGCTGTCCTCTGTGGACTCTGCTCCAAGCTGCCTCAGAGTCCGAGGGCCAATTTCTGTATCTCTGGGATGCCCTCTTTACCCGCTATCCCCCCTGCTCTACCATGTGCTCATTGGCCCCGAACACAGGTGTATCGCATACAAGCCTGAGCCACCGCGCCGCAGAGCTCCACCTGTGGGCCCTGGCTCTTGGGTGATGCCTTTGGAAGGCCACAGCCCTGCCCTTGACCCACTTACCTGGTGAGGGAGGCCGTTGCTCCCCATGTTTCCAGCATTCTGGCCTCTGCCCCGATCTCACTGCATCTAGCCCTCCGTCCTGCCTGTTGGGTCCAGTCTGTGACGACACTGTTGCTGTGGAAGGGCAGGTGATTCTAAGGGCAGCTGCACCTTGATTCTGAGGTGGGTGGCCTTCAATCACTCCCACCGGTCTCCTGCCGCATCCCGTGACTCCTGCAAACACTTGCTGTCTTTCCCTGGCTTTCTGTCGCTGGTGCAGGTGGCTTGGGAAAACCTACTTTTATCCTTCTGGAGCTCAGCCCTCCTGCGCTTGTTCACCTGCATCCAAGCAGCTCTTTGTGCCCTGAATCCTGAGCATGGCCATCTGCCGGCACCAGAGCAGGTTGGCTGTCATGTCCAACCACCCACCTTCTGAGCTCTTCTCTGTCTCACTTACCAGAAGCATACTAATTCTCCTAGTGTCAGGCCCAGGGGTGTCAGCCTTCTCGTCTGCCTTATCTAGATATTTATTTCCTCTGTTTCTCTATCTTAAGAGTAGAGAAGCCGTGCCAGCGCTCATGCCCTGAGCAGGCCGTCTCAGCATGGAGGGGTCAAAGTGGAGCATAGAGACTGGGGTGCTGAGACGTTGGGTTTCCTAGCCGAGCACTTAGTGAGTCCTCGGGGGCTAGTGAAATAAACGCTAGACCACTGAAGAGTAGTGCGAGTGGAACTCTGTTCTTTCAGAGGTCCGTGGGGACCAACTGGCATGATGTCTGTGCCCTTAGGCAGGGGAGGACCTTGGAAATGGTTATGCAAATGGCCCACTTGTTCCTCAGAGGCAGCTGATAAGAGTGGCCCTCATTCCTTCCTGAAAACCCCTCACCTGTCCCCAAACTGTAAGAACCTTGAGTTCCCATTCGTGTTTCAGCATAATTCAACACACCTCCCTAGGGCTGCTGGGGCTTCCCTGGTAGCTCAGCTGGTAAAAAATCTGCCCGCAATGCAAGAGACCTTGGTTCAGTTCCTGGGTCTGGAAGATCACCTGGGGAAAGGATAGGCTACCCATACTCCAGTATTGGGCTTCCCTGGTGGCTCAGATGGTAAAAGAATCCACCTACAATGCAGGAGACCTGGGTTCGAAAGATCCCCTGGAGAAGGAAATGGATCCACTCCAGTATTCTTGCCTAGGAAATGCCATCGACAGAGGAGCCTGGTGGGCTATATACAGTCCAGGGGGTCAGTCGGAGACAACTGAGCAACTAAGCACAGCACAGTTAGGGCTGCTGGGTGGAAAGATCATACTTCAGATCCACATGCTCCTACCCAGGTTTAATTTCCTATCTTGTCCAAATGCCTGCCTTGAGGCTGCTCAGACCCCTGCCCTGACACTGCCGCCCCCACCCCCGGAAGCCTGTTATTGGCCTTGGTGTAGAGGATCAGTTCTCTACCTTCTGTGGGTCACCTGAAAACTCCAACTCAGAGATGCCTTGGTGTTAAGAGTCTGGCTCCCTAGCAGCCAACTGTTGAGTAGAGCTGGGGCTGAACTCCCCACTTGCTGGTCCCAACAGAACTGGGACCAGGGGTATACTGAAGTGCTTACAGCTGGAGCAGAGGTAGGAGAGATCGGTGACATCTGCAAGTTAGGATGGTGTGGCGTGATGGGACCTGAATTACGATTCTATACATTCAGTGGTTCCTTCTGCCAGACCCAGAGAGGAGCCCCAGAGCTGTTTACCTGGACTGGGCACTGTTTCTGCCAGAATACAAGTGCAGGAACTTACTCCACCAGAGGGCAGGGGGTGGGCAAGAGTGGAGGTGTCAGTCGAGTGCAGGCGGTGGTGGGTATTTGGGCATTGTCTACCCAATGTGTGCTCTGGGGCAGCTGAGATGTGCAGGATGCACTGACCAGGAAAGTGTAACCTCCTCTGCCTAGTGCAGAGGATGAGAGGGTTGGATGGCATCACTGATTCAAAGGACATGAACTTGGGCAAACTCTGGGAGACAGGGATAGGGAGGCCTGGGATGCTGCAGTCTGTGGGGTCACAAAGAGTCGAACACGACTTAGCAACTGAACAACTGCCTAATACCAACGTTCCATAAACATTCTGAGCACACACGTGAATGAGTTATACCAAGAAAGGAACTGGGTAAAACTGTCCACCGAGGATATGCAGTTTGGGAAAAGGAGTCTCTCTCACACGCTGGCACTCCATACCTCTCCTACTGCTTGGTTTAGCCAGGACTCTTCCCCACTGTAAGCAGGATCCCAGCCAAAGCCTTTACATGTGCGTGCATGCATGCTAAGTCACTTCAGTTGTGTCCAACTGTTTGGAACCCTATGGATTGTAGCCCACTAGGCTCCTCTGTTCCTGAGGATTCTCCAGGCAAGAATACTGGAGTGGGTTGCTGTGCCCTCCCTCCAGATTTTCCAGACCCAGGGATCGAAGGCCATTCTCCATCACCACAGTTTCTCTCTTAAGGTGCTGCTCCAAGCTCCCAACACATTCCTACCCCAGAGCACAGGGCTTTATTCCAGCTTACTCGCTGAAGGAAAGAGGGTTACACCAGGTCAACGACAGAAAAGAAGGCAAGGGGCAGTCAGACTGATGAAAAGTTTGATTTTTATTGTTAAGTATCTGGCTGAGTGCAAACTTGTCCTCATCACCACTGGCCACCAGTGACCACCACTGGCCTCTCGGGAGGAGCAGGCAACAAGGATGGCTCCAAAAACACTGCCACCCTAGGCCTCGGGGCCTATAAATTGGTGCACAGAGGCATCCACCTTCCAACAGGAAGTACCAACTACATCACAGCCAGACCTAGCTGGGAGGGAGAGATGTCCTAGCTAAAGGCACTTGAATCAAGGCACATACCCAGTGCCAGAGCCTGTCTGCCTTCTGGTCACTCTGATAAATCTAGATGCCACCCTGTTGAGAACAGTGCTGCCATGGTTGGTGTTGGTGGGCGAGTGGGCAGGGGACAGGGCCTGCTCACTGGTAGAACTTCTTGTTAGGGTTGTTGGCATGGTCCACAAGCAGCTGACATGGGGTGAACTGTTTTCCGTAGGCAGCCTCGTACTTCCGGAGCCGATCCACTATTTTCTGTGCCCCGTACAGATCCACAAAGTGGAAGGGCCCTGGATGCAGAAAGAGGGTTTTGTTGAAGGAGAAGCAAAACAAGCTCTGGGATGAAGTAGCTACCTTTTTGACTTGCAAGACTGACCTCCAAGACATGGGGGGAAGCCGAGCCCAAAGACAGCACCGATGTCTCCCTCTGTGGGCGTGGCCAAGACCCCTTCCTGCAGGCACAGGATGGCTTCGTTCACAAACCTGGTCACTAGGCGGTACTGGATGTCTTCGTCTGAGGAGCTGCCAACAAGGAGAGACATTCAGGGAGAGGAAGAGTCAAAGGGGAGGATGTAGGGGTCCTGGCACAGAATGGGAGTGAGGGCTGGTGCTGCTGGAGCTCGGGTGTTAGTTGCTCAGTCATGTCTAACTCTTTGTGACCCCATGGACTGCCGGGCTCCTCTGTCCATGGGATTCACCAGGCAAGAATACTGGAGCAGGTTGCGATTTCCTTCTCCGCTGGCGCTTGGGGCCAGCCCTAATGAACCTCTGCCTCTAGAGAAGGAGCCACCCTTGGAAAAGGACAGTGGAGAGCTGCCTGCCCTGATTAACTGGAAACGAGCACCGAGCAAAGGCCCTGCGGGGCAGACAGTGTGTCCTGGTATCAGCAGGTACTACAGGTGACAGTGAATGGTGTGCAGGTTGAACAAGCCCAGGAGAACTTTCTAGTTGCTTTCTGGTACCCTCAGAGGAACGGCTAGTCCAGAGGTCTTCCCAAGGCTTGGCTGCAGTCCTTACCCTGACTTCTGGTAAAGAATGAGGCGGAATGTGATGATCATAAAAAAAAAGGACTGCGGAGGGTCCAAGAAGCTTTGGGCTGGTGAGAAACACACTTCCACACTGATAGCCCCTCAACTGAACTTACACATCAGGCTGAGAAGGCATCTTCAGACTTGCCAAAATACTGTCCATGTCAGAATTCAAATTCTTATTCTTCACACCCTCCTGGTAGATGTAAAAGCCCTTCCCAGACTTGCGACCTAAAAGAAGCAAGAAAAGGGAGAGTTATGATTTCAGCACTGAGAATTTTCTTCTCTGCTAGTCTACTAGAAAGCCCTAACTTCTCTTCCATACTCCTGGATTTGTAGATCTAGCCAACACCAGATTAGTATTTGTCAGAAGAGCTGGCAGAGAAGGAAAGAAGAGCTTATGTTTCTTGGAGCTTGGAAATCTGGGTGCCTGGGTGGGAAAGGTTGTGTAGGTGAGTATTAATGTCCACACCTGCAGTACCAGGCCCTCGGACATCCAGGTCCTAGTGTTGATTTTGTTGCTACTTTGCCAAGAGAGAAAGCCACCTCTCCGGTGGGCCTCAATTACATACTCAGAGGTTTACTTTCTCCACACAGGTGGTCATAGAACATGGAAGGCCTGGGTGCAAGGCTCCTGCAGTACCATGGGTGTAGTAGAGGCTGTGGATGGGATGAAATGCCTGTCAATCTTGTACTGCGGGGCGATGGCAGAGCCTCAGGAGGCCAGAGTTCTACCTTTTGTCCATAATCTACAGGCCCAGCCTAAGAAAAGGCTGTCATGAAATCATTTTTAAATCCCCTATGACAGTGGGCTCTGTTGAGAAAATATACTCTTCCACCTGGCCCTCTGTAGCTCTTGGGTGGCAGGGACCGTTACTAATGGTGCCAGTTCCATTTCTCTGAGGCTACTCACCCAGGAAGCCCTTGGATATCATCTGCTGCAGCATTACCAGGCTTCCACCTGCAAACCGCTCCCCAAACTCTTTGCCGAGATTTTCTGCCACGTGTTTTGCGACATCCACACCAACTTCATCCACCAGTGTAGCGGCGCCCACAGGGAAGCCGAAGCTCGTGGTCAGGGAGTCCAGCTTCTTAGGGCCGACTCCTTCCTGGATGGGCGGCAAACCCAGGACCTCAGGGAAAGGCTGTCCCAGACTCCCCTAAGGGCACCCCATGCTGCTCCCAGAATGAGCCTGGTGTAGCGCCCACTTCTCTTCTGGGTGCTGCCAGGTCAGACCCAGGACTGGGACCGATACACAGAGGGAAGCACAAAGAGGCTGGAGAGCCCCAGGAGAAAGTGTGAGCCTTTCCTAACCTATGGCATTCAAAGGAAGTCTAGACATGTACAAGTTATTCATTTCTTTCTTGTTTGGAATCCTGAATCTCAAGAATACCGAGATTCCATGCCAGATGTGGTAAGGTTCCCTACCCTGAGGGAAGAGACATCACCGAGGAGCAGGCCTGCAGTGGCCTGTGATCCCTGAGTCTAATGGGAGCCTGGCGAGTGTGGCCACGCCCTTTCTGCCACTGACCAACCTGGACAGCTACCAGAGGGGTCTGTGTGTGGCAGAAGCAGGCACAGCACCAATCAGACCAAAACGGGTCCTGTTCTGGATGAGGATGCAGAAACAGCACATAGAGCAAGTCGGGAGGCCTCGGGGTGACTGGAGCAGGGGGGACACTAGAGGAGCAGAGCTAAAATTCTGCCCATTTTCGCCCATGATGTCCCAACAGTGGGTGGAATGGAAGGGCAGCAAAAGGCCTTGCTGGTGAACAGCCAGGAATTAGTGTATTAGAAGGAAGTCTGTTCTTCATCTTGGCATTACCAGTCTGGAAATCTAGTTTCAGGAGTGGAAGATGCCTCCAACATTCTGAGAGTGATACCAACCTGGAGAATTCTGATGACTTCAGACATCATGGGTGCGAGGCACCTGGTGGTATAGAAGCCAGGTCCATCCTGCAAAGGGAGAGAACACGAGCTCATGGGCCCCTCGGTTGAGGGCACTGCCTGAGTCTGAAAGCGGCCTCCCTTCCACAGGAGCCATTTCAGAATTCAAGGTGATTTATAATCTCAGTCAGAATCCTTAATATTGAACTGCAGAAGCCAGAGCCGGGGGCAGCCTAGTTTGATTCCAAGAGGACAGGAGATAGTCTCACATCACCTGCAAGGTCTGGAATAGTTGGGAGAACCCGCCGTGTCCCAGACCCCGACTCAGCAGTAGTCACACCACTGTCCGTACTGTAGATGACCAAGGGGAAATCATAACAAAGAAAGAAAGAAAGAAAGTGAAGTCGCTCAGTCATTTCTGACTCTCTGACACCATGGACTGCAGCCTATCAGGCTCCTCTGTCCGTGGAATTTTCCAGGCAAGAGTACTGGAGTGGGTTGCCATTTCCTTTTCCAGGGGATCTTCCCGACCGGGAATCAGAACCTGGGTCTTCTGCACTGCAGGCAGATGCTTTACCATCTGGGCCGCCAGGGAAGCCCAGTCATATCAAAGGCGGATCTGTTTGACCTGAAGAGTCACCAAGAAGCTGGGACACACATATAAGGAGTTTTCATGGCACTTTTCTGAATCTGCTGCTCTGATCCACAGCGCCTCACCTTAACCACAATGATGACCTTCCCTTGTCTGAGGCCGACATCTACAGCAGAGGCCGTTGTGTCCTTCGAAGTCTTCTCAGTTGTGATAATCTCCAGCAGCTGCATCTTGTCCACGGGAGAGAAGTAGTGCATGCCGATTACCTGGCAAGGGGGACAAAACACTGCCAGACTTAGGAACTCTTGAGAGGGGAAACTTATTAGGGTTCTTTATTTTTTTGCCAGGAAAGCACTGCAGAGAAAGGATGTTGTAGTAAGGGAATGCTGGCTTGATATGGTCAAATGGTTTGGTTTCCTGGTGCTTTGATTAAGAGTCCAGTATGTTTATGGGAGAGCTACCCAAAATTCTCTTCCATTTGCTTCTAGGGCTTTTCACTGAGGGCAATGGATCTTATCCACAATTAATGCCAAACCCACAGCTAAAGGCCAAATTAGATTTATTGGGAAAGGATGAGTGAAGGTTCCAATTATATTAATGATGACGATGGTTTGGGTGAGGGTCCATTTTTTAATGGGTTGGGGGAGGCAGGCAGAAGAATTACTTAATATGCTGGACTGTCAGAGATGCATCTAAATTTTACACAGATGGGTCTCACCACCAGGATACTGTCTGCCCTTCCCATCCACAGATTTTGCACATACAGGTTCAGCCAAAATACAATCCAACTGATTGAATCTGATTCAACCAACTGGTCTGAATCCTTGGATGTGAAACCTGAGGATACAGAGGGCCAACTGAATTCCCTGTGCTACGCTGTTTCCATAGGGATTTGGGGTTCCGGAACGAATCCCCCAAGGACACAGAAGGATGACTGCACTGGGTTTAAGTAACATTTCTCAACACTCAAATTCCCTCATGTGTCATTAAACCAGTGATTCTCAAAGTCAAGTACCCGGACCAGCAGCACTAGCATCGCCTGGCAATGTTAGAACTGCGAATTCTCAGGCCCTCCCCAGACCTACTGAATGAGGTACTCTAGGGGCAGGGCCCGGATCTGTGTTTAAGAATCCCTCCAGGTGATTCTGGTACATGCTAAAATTTGACAACAGCATCAATAACAACAGTTAGGCAGTCTTCACAACTAAATTGTGACAGAAGTCTATCCATTAATTCATAGTTTTGCCCCCTGTCCCCTACTTTACCTATAACTAATATCTACCATTGACTGACTGCTTACTATCCACTGTTCATTAACACATTTATCATTTATTCTTTACATGTAATCCATTACAACTCTGTGAACTAGTCAGTCTAATTATCTAGATGAGGAAGTTTAATCAGGAGGTTAGTATTAGCAGTTCAGGGTCAGTTAGTAAACAGCAGGGTGGGACTCCATCAAGGTGGGCCTGTCTCCACAGCCTGCCCACGTCCCATTGTGTGATGCACAGATCACTGAAATGTCACACCAACTTATCAATCCCAAAGTTGCTTTTAACCTCTAAATTATTCTTCTACTTATGTCTAAAATACTTTAAAAAATAGGACCTGATTCAGACTATACTCCTGAGCAAAAGGAGTTCGCCTTTACTATGTGTAATTTATATACAATAAAATGCACAGACCTTAAAACTGCTCAGTTTGATATGTTCTGATAACAGTGTATCTACCCATGCAATCACTACCCCAGGCAAAACCTATTTACATCACTCAAAAAAGTTGTGCCAAAAGGTGACCACCTCTGTCCTAGATTTCTGGGACTTGCCCAGGTAGACTACTTCCCAGGTGGAGTACTGGAGGGCCTGTGTCCTGGGCACGTCGAGATGGCTGGTCACCCTGCTTGGGCCGCCATGGCCTTACTCTTACATGAATAACATAAGCAAGCAGATGACAAAAGCTCAAGATCTCTGGGGGGCGAGGAATGCAAAGTGTGCTGCTTGTTCCACTCCAAGGGGGAGAAAGAGAGGTTAGCATCACAGACACAACATCAGGGTCTCCTCTGCTGCCTCAGTGCTGAGGAGCTGCTGCGAGTGGTTATGACGTGGCCAGATCTGCCTGGACCCTGTCAAGAGGCCCTGCCTCTTCCCACAGGGCCACACTCACAGCTGCTACTTCTCCCTGCAACCTCCTCCTGCTATTACCGAGCCTGCCTCTATCAGGTCCACATGACATGCCGGGAAATAAGATGATCCTGTGTCAGCAAGCTATTAGAACAGCCATCAATAGACTTTTAGGTTTTGAGCACATGGACTTTGTATTAACAGTTATGGCTGTTTAAAGGCCTTTTATATTTCCTGCTGACTTCTGGCTGGTTCTGGTTAGCTGAGGCTAACTGCTATCCTCCAGAGAGGTGAACTGTTTTTTTCTCCTTGAATGACTGCACTTGATTTCTCTGGTAGAGAGCAGAAGCTCAAAGATAAATTTTCAGGTACTGTTTCAAACATCCGCAGTGAAGTGCTTCCACACCTACCCCTCTCCTGTCCTGGGCAGAAGCTCTAAGCAAACCTAGGTGTGGACACACCCCACTGCACCCCGAGATCTTCCATTTCTGGGTCCCCAGTGGGAACCAAACCCATTCCAGACGGTCACCAGAAAATGCTCTGTGGCTCAAGTGATATTTTTGGAGCATCTCTTGTTTTAGAGCCTGGCTTTCAATACCCAACTGTAAAAAAAGGTAGCTTTTATCGTCTAAGCCTGAATAATAATTCCCATTAAGAATGCAAATCATCTATAAGGTATATTTTAGTTGTACTTTACTTGTTTCTTCATCTCACACTGGTCATGTTACTAGCTTTTCTGTGACCAGTTTCTGGGACTACATCATCACCCTCACCCACTTTATAATCCATACCTCTCCCTTCTCATGTTCTAAGCCTTCATCAGTGAGCCTGAAGCAGCAAAACATTTCAGAATTTTCCTCTGCTCAGAATTTACCTTCTCAGGTCTTTTACTGACAGTAGCAATCTCACCGATCGGAAGAGCAGATGTGTTGCTAGCAAAGATACAGTGATCTGGAATCACCTGCAGGAGAAGAGCATTTAAGAATGTGTCAGGTAGGCCCGGGAGGTGGAGACAGCCCAAAGCAAAGTCAATGAGTGACACCTGGGTTTCTGCCATCCTCATCTTTGTAAGAATAAACCATAACGTGCATGCCTACTTCATGCTACACATGTGATACTCAGAAATGGCACACCACTATAATTATATCTACAGGACAAGAATACTATTAAATTAGCTTTATTGAACTGGAGAATAGTCTCTAGTGTAGACTGTCTCAGCATTCTGCCCACAATCTTGACTTATTCACACTTTTATTCAGATGCTTGGATGAAAAACATGGAAGGCACACCTGTCAAATTTGTGCAAATCTGGGCAGGCAGAATCCTAACATCAGAGCTGGGAATCAAGGTTCAAGATACATTTGATACACTGAAACAATGGGTATAAAAAGACCAATTATAATGAGGATAAAGATAAAGGACTGTATTAGGATTTTATGAAAAAGAAGAAAGAGGAAAAAAAGTAGGTATCTAATGGGCAAAACCTGGTTTGGCAGTAAACTTGTGTATAGAGCCCATGATCTTATTTATTATTTTTATTTGGTTGCACTGGGTCTTAGTTGTGGAATGTGGGATCTAGTTCCCTGACCAGGGACTGAACCTGGGCCACCTGCATTAGGAGTGTGGAGTCTTAGCCACTGGACCACCAGGGAAGTTCCCCATGATCCAATTTAATCAAAAGTATCATGTAAGTCAAAAGTAGAGCCCGATGGGCAGAAAGCTAACATAGGCTCAAGCTGTGTCTTTAGTGGTATAGGGTCTAATGTTGGTGGTAAAATTCTCTATGAAGAGCAAACCAATGTCTCCAAAGATGGCTGGCAACAATATGTTCCTCCTGGTACATGTGTGTCTCTGTGCATCCAGAGCGGGAGTCTCCTTCCCCTCCCCTGAAACCTGGCCTGGCCTGTGATGTGCTTTTACCAGTGGAAAGCAGCAGAAGTGACTCTGCCAGTTGCGGGCTTTGCCTAGTGAAGCCCAATGGCTTCTGCTCTGCGCTCCTGGACGCCGGCAGCCATGCTGCAGAGAAGTTCTGGTTCAGCCGCTAAGTGAGGACAGGCGGTGGGGAGAGGGAGGGGCCCCAGTAAGCTTTCTGCTGAATGCAGTCTCGCGACTGCACCCCCAGAAGCCACCTGGAGTTAAGGGCCAGCCGCCTCTTGGAGCCCTGCCCTGCCTGCAGAACTGTGAAAAGGTCACGGTGATTTGTGGGGGTCTGTGGTGGTTTCTCACATGTCAAGGGAACACTGAGACATGATGAAGACAACAGAAGAAATGACCGAGACAGTGAGAGGTCTGGACATACGGATTATGAAGATATCAAAGGAGGGAGTTTCTTTAGCTCTGTGGAGAGGAAAGAAGTGAAATTTTGAATCCCTGAGGAACACTCGGTGGACTCAGCTTTACCGCCGTTTGCCTATAAAGAAAGCAGAGCCCGGGATCTGAGGCTCTCCTAAAGGTCTTGCACCTGAAATTCTTTGATGTTCTAAAGACAGCTCTGTTCTGGACCTTGCTCTTTTCTACTCTTTCTGAAGAACTTCTTTGAGTATCTCCTACCTTAGATGATTTCACTAGCTTCACTAAAGAGGTAAAGGCCAGTGATTTATTACATAAATATCCACAACATACATGACATCTTGGACTTTACGTTTGGCAATCATCTCCCTACTCTTCTCTCTTTTTTTTTTACTTTATTTTACTTTCCAGTACTCTATTGGCTTTGCCATACATCGACATGAATCCACCACAGGTGTACACGAGCTCCCAATCCTGAATCCCCCTCCTACCTCCCACCCCACAACGTCTCTCTGGATCATCCCCGTGCACCAGCCCCAAGCATCCTGCATCCTGCATCGAACATAGACCGGCGCCTCGTTTCTTACATGATAGTATACATGCTTCAATGCCATTCTCCCAAATCATCCCACCCTCTCCCTCTCCCTCAGAGGCCAAAAGTCCGTTTTCTATGTCTGTGTCTTTTTTGTTGTCTCACATACAGGGTCATCATTACTATCTTTCTAAATTCCATATATATGTGTCAGTATACTGTATTCCTACTCTTTTCTTACTATCGGCTAAAAGTTCATGACTCCCTGAACACCCTCCCTTTCTTATCTCTGTCTGCTGCCTTTTCCCTGGTGCCTTCCCTCTATGGCCTGCATGGACACAGGAAACCCCTTCGCTTTTCTCTCTCTTTCCTTTCTCTTCTCCCTTAAGCTTTACACTTTGGCTTGAAGTACTGTATTGATTTGTTTACAGCCTGTATGTTTCCTGATCTTATCCCTCTTTCCTCTTTTCCGTGATCACTGGCTTCCCAACTGCTAAGCCTAACAAACTTCTCTACACACAGATCCTCCCAAGCCCTGATTTTCTGGAAGCAAACACTATCATCCCATCAGGTGGCAAATGCTCTTTCAGTGGTGAATGGCTGTGTCTACTTTTTGCTGCCCCCCAGCCTTCCCTCCAGTGCCTGCTGGAGTGCCTCCTGAAGCCCCAAAAACACTGGGTACACATCTATGGGGCAGGGCCACCTCAGGACAGAGGGGACACGCACCAGCCCTGCTCTTCTGAATATTCTCCTGCAGCTGAATCTCCATTGCACTCTGTCTAAAGAGGAGACTTTGGAATGTGTGTTTCACAAGTGGAATCTGTCCCAGCTGGAGCTGCGGCTCTTTAGTTTCTAAACCCATGGTCTTGAGTAGAGCAGACATTGTCCTCAGTGGCAGGAGTCCTAGGGGCACAGCCCACTACTTGAGACACCTGGAATGTTGCCAAGTCAGTGCCACTTTCTGTACACCATTTACGGACCTCCACTCTGTCTCCTTCACTGTAGGCTAGTCCAGGCCCTGGTTCCACCTCTCGCCTGGAGTACTGCCACATCTTCTTTCCTCCTCCTTTATACCACCTGGTTTAAGTACTTGTTTTGTTCGTGTCATACCATCTCAAGAGTTGACTGTGCACAGCATGTGGACTCAAGACCAAAGTGGAATTTTCCACAAAATGAGCATCTGAATCCCACCTGGAGAGTGTTTCTTCCCTGTTTCCTCTGCTGCCTAGACCTGAATTAGTTGAGCTGTAGCTTGCAGCCAACCCGAAATGCGAAGACGTCGGGCTATAGTCCATGAGGTTATCTGTGTATGTCTGGGTGACTGAACTCCCTCCCACATCAGGCTAACGAACTCTGTGCTTCAGTTAATAAGATACTTGTGTGTCTTCTCTGAGGACTTTGATTTGATCTTTACACACAGTGTGCACAGGTTCATGTAAAAACTTATGTCTGGGGGGACACAGCTTTGAGGGGCACCTCAAAACTGCTGTGGAGCCTGCTGTATTCCCTTTTGCCTGGCAAAGAAAATAAAGCTACTTTACCTTCTCCCATCCACCTCCCTGCAAAGAAACAAACAAAAACCTTACTTTTGGGTCCTAAGAACAAAACCATGAATTTCCTGTCGTTCTTTTAAAGAACCCTGTGTCCGTGTTCACTCACTGCACGAGGAGTCAGCACTGCAGGCCCCGTACTCACTGCTTCTGCCTCCTTCAGCACTCTGTGCTTAAGGTTGAGGTCTTCAAATACGGCTTCAATCACCATGTCGGCCTTTTCAAAACCCTGGTAATCAAGCTGCCCGATCAAGTTGCTGAACATGGCATCCCTTTCAAATGATGTTAGTGTTTTCTTCTTCACTTTATCATTCAGTCTGGAAACAAAACAAAACACATCTTTAGTTGGAGTGGGAGAACAGGAAACTAATATTTACTGAGTGTCCATGAGCCAGAAAGTGTAACATGTATTGTCTACCAATTCAACAAGGTTAGCTATGCCCCTCCCATTTTGAGGGGGCTGAGCTGCTGAAAGAAGCTCAGATGGACTTGTTAAGGGAGGGTACTAGGATTCAGACAGGTTGACCCTCACATCCACAGTCTTCCTACTACAAGATGCCTCTAATGCCCAGCCTGCATAAAACAGCTAAATCTGCCAAGAGGAGTACACATGAACACCAGAATGGCAAACAAAAAAGCAGCTTGAGTCATTCTCTGCCTACGACAGGGGAGACAGCCAAGATGGGTCCAAGACCACATGAGTTTATACTTGCTTCCATATCATTTTGTTATTCTGTAACTGTGATCTATTGGAGGACAGAGACCCTGCATTATGTCTTATATTCTTAATCCATTTCCTGGTCAGTACCTAGTAGCACAGTATATTGATTACATAAAACATTAACTCAACATTTCTTCTTCCCCAGAGAGCTAAACAAGATTCCTGCTACTCAGACACTGAACTGATTGTTTTTATTGCCAAGGAAAACAGGCTCTCTTAGGTTTCACTCTGACCACACTTTCAGAATAAATGACCTAGAGTTTTCCTCTGAATTAAGAATGAAGCTGCAATCCATTCATTCGTTTCCTTAACCAAAAGAAAAAGCCATGTGGTAAGTTCAAAGTAATAGTCAAAGTCTTAAAGTATGGATTCAAATATCCTGGCTTCTGGCAGCTATGTTGGCAGTCAACAAATAAGATGCCTCTGAATGTTCAAAGCATTATTAATTGCTCTAATTCTGANTGGGATCTCTGCGTGTATTATTTCCCCCATCTAGAAAGTTTTTCCTTTTACTCTTTAAACGGCTAGCTCTTTGATTTTGAGCTAGACAGCTAAATGTTGGCATCTTAGAAGCCTTTCCTGGCCATGCTATCTAAATGAGCTCCCCTCCCCACGATTCTCTGTCTCCATTCCTGTTCCTTTATTCACGAATATAAAGTTAGATATTTTAACCTGCTTTTCCTATAGAGATGTTTCCTTTAAGAGGGCAGAGACAGTAGCTGTCTTACTGTGTTTTTCCGCATAGCCTCGCACACAATAGGGGCTTAGTAAACACTTGTTGAGTGAATGAATCTTTGCGAGCAGGCTTCCCAGGTGGCACAGCGGTAAAGAATCCACCTGCCAAAGCAGGAGATGTACGAGATGCAGATTCAGTCCCTGGGTGGGGAAGATCCCCTAGAGAAAGAAATTGCAGCCCACTCCTGTATTCATGCCTGGAGAATCACAAGGACCGAGGAGCCTGGCGGGCCATGGTCCATGGGGTCACAGAATCGGGCATGACTGAAGCGACTTAGCACCCTCTCAGGTGGGTACAGAGCAACCACAGAAAGAGTTAGCCTGGCAGACGACTGCAACTAACCCTAATCTCGGGGATCTCCTTGGCTGGCTGCCCGCCCCGGCTGCACGCGGGTAAAGGAAAACACTGCATGTTCCACGCCCTCGGGCTTCCCTTGCCTAGCACACGGCTCTCCCCAGATGCTGGCCCTCTGGCCTGACCGCAGGCTGCCAGGTCCCGAAGCCACGTCTCCGCTTCTCGTTAACAGGGCGGCCAGATGGCTGGCGGGTGTCTCCCTGGGGTAAGGAGCAGATCGCTCCAAGAGAAGGCGGCCGTGGGAGATGGCTCAACTCTCAGAGCAGGCTTAGGGGGCTGTCTGCTAGATCAGCGGTGCCCCTGAGACAGACTTCAGTTGTGCTGGTTTCCTCTTTTCCCCCAAAGCCTTCTCATCCAGTCATCCTGACCCCCTGTCTCTCCCGCTTCTCCCCACTCACACCCAGTCCTCTCCAGTAACACCACTCCTCCCAGGCCCAGGGGTGAGGGGGCTTCCCTGGCAATCCGGTGGTTAACACTCCAAGCTTCCACTGCAAGGCTGTGGGCTCAATCCCTGGCTGGGGAGCCGATATCCCACAGGTGGTGCGGCATGGCCCAAAATAAAAATTAAAAATGTGGGTGTCCTACTGCTCCACTGTGCACTTCCCACCAGTTCCCACCAGTTCCCAGCCTTGGACTCAGTTTCTGGCGCCTGAGTGAGAACCTTGGATGGGAGAGGTGGGTGTCTGTAGAACCATTAATATTTGATGAATAAAATGAAAAGCGTGATTTAATGGTGCATAAGGGTTGTAAATAAGCATGTTTCTAGGAAAACCGCATAAATAGCATAGTTGACTGTTACCAAAGAAGTAAAAAGAAAAACCAAGCTCAGGGTGAGAGAGGTGAATATTCCCGCTCTCCCTCCCCCTTCCTCACCTCCCCGTGCCCCCTGCTCTCCCGGCAGGGACAGGGTTGCTCTGTTAGGGCTGTGCTGATGACCACCGGAGCTGAAACGTACCGGTGGAGTTTGCTATCAGCCTGACTGCGGAAGGACAGTGAAAGCCCTGTGTTCAGAGTAGAGAGTACATTGTTCCACATTTCCTCTGCTTCTTAAATATCTGTATATTCAAATTTACTTTTCATGCTGGGATTCAGCCCCATTTTGAACTGACTGCTTCTCATTAGCTTTTGGGCCATGAAAAATGACGTTGCTACGCCTTTCATGTTTGACTGTATCACAGATGAGGCGAACTTGGAGGCTTCAAGTGGGTGGTGGGAGGGAAAAGCTTAGGAGAAGCATGTTGTTCTCCACTGCGAATTACCTGGCATTGCACAAGGTTTGGAGTATGAAAAAGGCCTTCCGATACTTATACACGGTCTATTCTTTTCTCCACTATAGATGGTCTCACGTTCTTTTGTATGTGAACACCGTAGGAACGTCTTCCCCCATTCACTATGTTTACAGCGTGTCTTGCCTGTTGGGAGGTATTTTAACTTTGTTTTGGCAATTATTCTTTATATGGATGTCTTAACTTTTAATATATTATTTTTTCTTTAAAATTTATGTAACACAACTTCTGTCTTTTGCTTTATGGATGGTGGTGTCTTTGTCTTTAAGAAATCCTTCCCACTTACAAAGCTTTTCTTATATTCATTAAGCTTTAGACTTTGAACTATCAGTCCATCTGGAGTTGATGTTTCTGTGTATATGGTGTGAAATAGTCTTTTTTCCCCATATGAACAACACAATTTTCCATAATGTCCCTCTAACTTGGACCATCTCTGTTATATACTAAGTTTCTATACACATGGGGGTCCATTTCTTGCTATTCTTTTCGGTTGATCTGTGTATCTACCCTTACCCCTACGTTTACCTGCACTATCTTAATTACTATTGCTCTACTGTGGTTCACTTTATCTGCGAGAACAAGCCTTGTCACATATTCTGTTCAGGAGAGTTTTAAATATAAGGAAGCTCTGAGAATCAGCCTGTCAGGACACAGACATATGCACAAACAACAGAATTGACTTTATAGATTTCGGAGGAAATTGACATCTTTACTATATTGTCTTCCTACATATATGCTGTATCCCTTTTTGTGTACTTAATGTATTTCATGTTAGCCTTCATTTATTTAGATGTTTTTAAGGTCTGTCTGGTCAAGGCTGTGGTTTTTCCAGTGGTCATGTGAGAGTTGGACTATAAAGAAAGCTGAGCACCAAAGAATTGATGCTTTTGAACTGTGGTGTTGGAGAAGAGTCTTGAGAGTCCCCTGGACTGCAAAGAGATCCAACCAGTCCATTCTAAAGGAGGTCAGTCCTGGGTGTTCATTGGAAGGACTGATGCTAAAGCTGAAACTCTAATACTTTGGCCACCTCATGTGAAGAGTTGACTCATTGGAAAAGACCCTGATGCTGGGAGGGATTGGGGGCAGGAAGAGAAGGGGACGACAGAGGATGAGATGGCTGGATGGCATCACTGACTCGATGGACATGAGTTTGAGTGAACTCCAGGAGTTGGTGATGGACAGGGAAGCCTGGTGTGCTGTAATTCATGGGGTCGTGAAGAGTTGGACACGACTGAGTGACTGAACTGAACTGAAGGTATTCTATTAATAATAATTTAAATTTCCCCAGTATTCTATGCACAACTTATATGTTTTTAAAGTATCTCATGCTTTTGGATGTTGTTTTATGTATATTTTTTAAGTTGCTTGTGTGTAGGAATGTGTTTTAATAATTTTATTTGTTTCTGACTATGCTGGGTCTTCGCTGCTGCATGAGCTTTTCTCCAGTTGTGGTGTGAAGGATTTTCATCGTGGTGACTTCTCGTTGCAGAGCTTGGTCTAGGATGCATGGACTGCAGTGATTGCAGTATGTGGGCTCAATAGTTGCAGCACCCGGCTCTAGAGCACAGGCTCAGCTGCCTGCGGGACGTAGGCTCTTCCTGGACTAGGAATCGAACCCATGTCTCCTGCACTGGCAGGTAGACTCTTTACCTCTGAGCCAACATGGAAGCCCCCATGAATACATTATTTTATATATTGATTTTTGTGCCCAAAATGTTTCTGAACTCTAATAATTTATTTGAAAATATTCCTGGCTTTTCTATACAGATAATTCTATCTTTTGCAAGTTAAGACAGTTTTTTTTTTTCATAATCATTAGACTTCTTATTTCTTTTGTTTTGCCATATGGCTAGAACCCCCAGTAAGTGGCTGAATAGCAGTGATGAGAATAAGTAACCTTATCCTGTTTCAGTCTTTTTAAACATCAAGTCTAATTTCACCATTTGGTTCAGAAAATACCTCTAGCAGAAGATGACACTGAGTGTGAGAAGCCCTCTTTAAACCCTTCCTTAAGTTCTCAAGCTCAGAGTTTTCTCAAACGCTTTTCTTTTCTTTTCTTTTTTAATTTATCCACTCTTCTCCAGTAGCATATTGGGCACCTACTGACCTGGGGAGTTCATCTTTCAGTGTCCTATCTTTTTGTCTTTTCATACTGTTCATGGGGTTCTCAAGGCAAGAATACCGAAGTGGTTTGCCATTGCCTTCTCCATGTCTGTAGGGATGCATACATCTTTTCAAATTGTGATTTTGTTTCTTTGGAAAAATACTCAGAACTGGAATTGCTATATGATAACCATATGATAAGTTCTATTTTTTTTAAATTAATTTATTTTTTAAATTTTACTTTACAATACTCTATTGGCTTTGCCATACATAGACATGAATCCACCACAGGTGTACACAAGCTCCCAATCCTGAATCCCCCTCCCACCTCCCACCCCACAACATCTCTCTGGATCATCCCCGTACACCAGCCCCAAGCATCCTGCATCCTGCATCGAACATAGACTGGCGTCTCGTTTCTTACATAGTAGTATGTATATATGCTTCAATGCCATTCTCCCAAATCATCCCGCCCTCTCCTACTCCCTCAGAGGCCAAAAGTCCGTTCTCTATATCTGTGTCTTTTTTGTTGTCTCACATACAGGGTCATCATTACTATCTTTCTAAATTCCATATATATGTGTCAGTATACTGTACTGGTGTTTTTCTTTCTGGCTTACCCCAATGTTCATTGCAGCACTGTTTATAACAGCCAGGACATGGAAACAACCTAGATGTCCATCAACAGATGAATGGATAAGCAAGCTGTGGCATATATACACAATGGAGTATTACTCTGCCATTAAAAAGAATAAATTTGAATCAGTTCTAATGAGATGGATGAAACTGGAGCCTATTATACNCCTACTCTTTTCTTACTATCGGCTAAAAGTTCATGACTCCCTGAACACCCTCCCTTTCTTATCTCTGTCTGCTGCCTTTTCCCTGGTGCCTTCCCTCTATGGCCTGCATGGACACAGGAAACCCCTTCGCTTTTCTCTCTCTTTCCTTTCTCTTCTCCCTTAAGCTTTACACTTTGGCTTGAAGTACTGTATTGATTTGTTTACAGCCTGTATGTTTCCTGATCTTATCCCTCTTTCCTCTTTTCCGTGATCACTGGCTTCCCAACTGCTAAGCCTAACAAACTTCTCTACACACAGATCCTCCCAAGCCCTGATTTTCTGGAAGCAAACACTATCATCCCATCAGGTGGCAAATGCTCTTTCAGTGGTGAATGGCTGTGTCTACTTTTTGCTGCCCCCCAGCCTTCCCTCCAGTGCCTGCTGGAGTGCCTCCTGAAGCCCCAAAAACACTGGGTACACATCTATGGGGCAGGGCCACCTCAGGACAGAGGGGACACGCACCAGCCCTGCTCTTCTGAATATTCTCCTGCAGCTGAATCTCCATTGCACTCTGTCTAAAGAGGAGACTTTGGAATGTGTGTTTCACAAGTGGAATCTGTCCCAGCTGGAGCTGCGGCTCTTTAGTTTCTAAACCCATGGTCTTGAGTAGAGCAGACATTGTCCTCAGTGGCAGGAGTCCTAGGGGCACAGCCCACTACTTGAGACACCTGGAATGTTGCCAAGTCAGTGCCACTTTCTGTACACCATTTACGGACCTCCACTCTGTCTCCTTCACTGTAGGCTAGTCCAGGCCCTGGTTCCACCTCTCGCCTGGAGTACTGCCACATCTTCTTTCCTCCTCCTTTATACCACCTGGTTTAAGTACTTGTTTTGTTCGTGTCATACCATCTCAAGAGTTGACTGTGCACAGCATGTGGACTCAAGACCAAAGTGGAATTTTCCACAAAATGAGCATCTGAATCCCACCTGGAGAGTGTTTCTTCCCTGTTTCCTCTGCTGCCTAGACCTGAATTAGTTGAGCTGTAGCTTGCAGCCAACCCGAAATGCGAAGACGTCGGGCTATAGTCCATGAGGTTATCTGTGTATGTCTGGGTGACTGAACTCCCTCCCACATCAGGCTAACGAACTCTGTGCTTCAGTTAATAAGATACTTGTGTGTCTTCTCTGAGGACTTTGATTTGATCTTTACACACAGTGTGCACAGGTTCATGTAAAAACTTATGTCTGGGGGGACACAGCTTTGAGGGGCACCTCAAAACTGCTGTGGAGCCTGCTGTATTCCCTTTTGCCTGGCAAAGAAAATAAAGCTACTTTACCTTCTCCCATCCACCTCCCTGCAAAGAAACAAACAAAAACCTTACTTTTGGGTCCTAAGAACAAAACCATGAATTTCCTGTCGTTCTTTTAAAGAACCCTGTGTCCGTGTTCACTCACTGCACGAGGAGTCAGCACTGCAGGCCCCGTACTCACTGCTTCTGCCTCCTTCAGCACTCTGTGCTTAAGGTTGAGGTCTTCAAATACGGCTTCAATCACCATGTCGGCCTTTTCAAAACCCTGGTAATCAAGCTGCCCGATCAAGTTGCTGAACATGGCATCCCTTTCAAATGATGTTAGTGTTTTCTTCTTCACTTTATCATTCAGTCTGGAAACAAAACAAAACACATCTTTAGTTGGAGTGGGAGAACAGGAAACTAATATTTACTGAGTGTCCATGAGCCAGAAAGTGTAACATGTATTGTCTACCAATTCAACAAGGTTAGCTATGCCCCTCCCATTTTGAGGGGGCTGAGCTGCTGAAAGAAGCTCAGATGGACTTGTTAAGGGAGGGTACTAGGATTCAGACAGGTTGACCCTCACATCCACAGTCTTCCTACTACAAGATGCCTCTAATGCCCAGCCTGCATAAAACAGCTAAATCTGCCAAGAGGAGTACACATGAACACCAGAATGGCAAACAAAAAAGCAGCTTGAGTCATTCTCTGCCTACGACAGGGGAGACAGCCAAGATGGGTCCAAGACCACATGAGTTTATACTTGCTTCCATATCATTTTGTTATTCTGTAACTGTGATCTATTGGAGGACAGAGACCCTGCATTATGTCTTATATTCTTAATCCATTTCCTGGTCAGTACCTAGTAGCACAGTATATTGATTACATAAAACATTAACTCAACATTTCTTCTTCCCCAGAGAGCTAAACAAGATTCCTGCTACTCAGACACTGAACTGATTGTTTTTATTGCCAAGGAAAACAGGCTCTCTTAGGTTTCACTCTGACCACACTTTCAGAATAAATGACCTAGAGTTTTCCTCTGAATTAAGAATGAAGCTGCAATCCATTCATTCGTTTCCTTAACCAAAAGAAAAAGCCATGTGGTAAGTTCAAAGTAATAGTCAAAGTCTTAAAGTATGGATTCAAATATCCTGGCTTCTGGCAGCTATGTTGGCAGTCAACAAATAAGATGCCTCTGAATGTTCAAAGCATTATTAATTGCTCTAATTCTGATGCCTAATGGAACTATTCCTAAGGGAGGACTGGAGATGTGTATGTTCTGAGTCAACAGTACGGTGAGGGGCACTCACCACAGCCTGATGTTTCTAAGGCCAAAAGGGAAACCCAGGACAGCTGGATCCAAAAGAGATCGAGGAGAAAAGGTTACTCTAGAGCAGCAATCTCTCATTTGGGTGACAAAATGAAACACTGTTTGGGAACACTTGCATGCTGGCCTCAGGGCAATGGTTACTAAGCACGTGCCATTTTTGGGCTCTGAAGCTCTTTTACTACAGCACCTTGCTGTCTTGACATTAAGATAGTGGCTATCTGCCAATATGATTAAACCTGCGAGGTGGTGCATGGTATTATGGCAGCAATATACGAGCTTCTCTGCAGAAAAGGGGTAAAAACATGTGTAAGCTACATAATTCATTTAAGAAACAAAAAGCTCACTCAGCTAAAAGTCACATGTAAGACAGTCAAAGTGCAGCCAGCCTCAAACAGTCCATTACACTGGAGCAGAGAAATGAGCTGAAACCGATTCCCAGTTTTGCCAAGTTTGCTGTTTCACTTTCCCCCTCTGTATTATGGGGCTGGGGGTGCAGTATGAGAAGGGGGATGGGCAAGAGGGAGAATAATATTCCCCTTTTATTAATTCAGAGGGAAGATGGAGACACAGTCCATAAGATCCAGACTCTATGGAGCCAAATCAGTTAACTGCTTCTCCACGGTCATGCCAAGTGAGAAATACGAGGCTCACGAGTGCAGATCCCAGCCCTATCTTCAGGATGCAATTACACGTTTCCTCATATCCCAAATCTCAGTTCTCTCCACAGACACACACAGTCATGCTGTTTCAGTATTCTAAAACAATACAGCAATTAAAATTCACAAATAGGACAATTTCTAGTCTGATACCAAAGCATAATGTACATCTAATACATAAGGTTTTCTCTTCTGCACTCAAAGACTATAGACCCCAATGATGTTAATGATTTATAATAACATTGTTTGCAACAACAGCAAAAAAAAAAAAGTGAAAGAAGGAATTAGTGTTTCTCAAAATCAAAGAAATATGACTTAAATATGGAGTATCCAGTACAGATCATGTTCAGGAAAAAGGAAACTGTGATGGTGAAAATCAAAACACATTCTACTCTCCCAGCAAAGGCAGAGAGAGCAGGCTCACCCTTTGAACACCTGCTGCTGTCCTCGACCCAGCGCGGGCAGTGTAGTGTCCTTAAGTATGGTCTGTAGGCCCTTATCCACGGAGACTTGAGCAATGCCGGCTCCCATCAGCCCTGCACCAAGAACAGCAAGCTGCCTGAAAGGAAAGGATGAAATGACTCAACTCAGTAAAAAGTAGGATTGCCCAGGTTATCATCCAATAAACCAACTAAAGCAGGGACAACAATAAAGTATTTAAAACCATTTGTATCTACAAAGACACCTTTCATAAATGACAGATTTTTAAAGTTAAATGCAAAAATCCATTAGGTCTAAAAGAATTGGTTTACCTAAAAAGAATTATACTGATTTTCAATCATTCCCAAGATGACTGAAAACAAAATAAAACAACCCAGATTATGCTTAAATTCACGAGTACTTTTCTTCACACAAAGGCCAACTTGCAGTGATGGGCACAAAGACCAATTCTCTTTTCAACTACTTACTTGTTAGTGGTATTGCCATTTTCCGGTCATCTTTCATTTCTCCTGAAATCTGTGCCTTTGTCATGCTTTACTTGGATTGGTTCAAAAGCCTTCCCTCAAACACCTCCAAACATGTGTCTGCCTTTTTCAGCCCTGAATCCTCTTGAACTTATCAGAACCGTTTGGCTTATACCGCAGTATTCTGGAATGGCTTTCATGTACATTATTTTTGTCTCCTCAACTAAATTCTAAGCTTTCTGAGGGACAGTTCATGTCTGATGACTCTTTAGTTTTCCATAGTTCTGGAACAATATGCCATTTTCCCATTAGTAACTAAAAAAAATTTTCAGAACAACTTCCTTCATAAAAGATGCCCAAGTTTACAGCACTGCAGATCTAAATTAGAGCTGCCTCATTCCTAACAATTCTTATATTCAAAAATCTTATTCAAGATCTGAAAAAAAACCTAATTTCAACTCCAGGGAGCATCTTTCAAATGCAGTTGTGTGATAATACACATATTTTACATGGTGAGTGTTAAGTAACTGGAGAACATGAGAAAAATAGGGTAGAAAAATATAAATAATAGGAGCTAAAAAACTTGTTCGTATATTTACTGCATTGAAATTTAAAAATTTTCTTGAGAAATGAGCCCACAAAAATTAAGACAGCCACAGAAGAGGAAGAAATTTGCAACATGCATAGCAGACAAAAGATTGCTACTAGGGAACTATAAAGAACACACATATCAATAACAATAACCCAATAAATTGGGCAGGGGTTTATACAAAGCAATTCACAAAAGGAGACAGATTGCCAATAAAACGCTCATTCTCCCTAATAATCTGGGAAATGCAAATTAAAACCAGACACTCTCCCCATTAGGTTGGCAAAAGTTTAAAAAGTAAATATGAAGGTAAGGATGTAAAAAAACTGGTTCTTTCATGTGTAGCTGATAGAAGTACGGTGGTGGTGGTGGTGGTTTAGTCGATAAGTATACTTTGCCCTACAGAGGAGGTCAAATGTATTAAAACCAAAAATTGTATCCTCTATGACCCAGTAATTCTACTATCTACTCCAGGGAAATGGACTTATGCATAAGATGACATGCTAGCACGAAGAGTCATGTAATGTTTACAATAATGAAAAAATTGGGAACCATCACCAGTCCACCAGTAGGTGATGAAAAGGAACAAGTTAGCTGGTATGTAATGACCATACACAGTCTCTCCCCCAAGTTGTCCCACCGACTGAAAAGAGCAAGTTATGGGATCCATACTGATAGATCCTTTGTATATTGTTAATAAAACACTCAAATCAGAAACACAAAACAGATTTATCCAGTATTTTTAAAAGTTTTCTAAAAAAGGATAGTAAGAATGCATTCTTCATATAAAAAATTATTTTTTGAAAACAGAAAATAGGTAAGGAATTCAAATTACTCCCCGAGGCAAAGGGGAAGAGGCCTAGAGAAACAGGAGTGGAACTATGACTGACAAGTAGGGAAGCAGGAAGGCGGATGCCCTTTCCTCAATTTATTAAATTTTCACTTCAACCTAGTCTGCCTTGCATACCTTATAATTTATTCTTCATTTCTAACATGATGTAATCTTTTCCTTCAATTTATTTCCCCAAGTTAGGTCAACTCTTACATCATCCTGTTTTTCTGTCTGTTTAGTTCTGAGTTTTTAAATTTTTGATTCAAAGTAATTCTTTTTCTTATCTGCAAATATTTGCTTAAGGTCACAGAATTCAAGTCTGAGAGCACTCTGCTACAGTTTTCTTTTGCACTGTGGAGGTTGTGGGGCAGAGTTTTCTGAAGCTTAAGTATTTTGATTCTCATTTGTTTCTTTTTCCATGGGTTTCATATGCATGCTGCCTGTCTTTTCTGTGTACTGGTACACAGTAACAGCTTCTCTGGGTGATATCATATATATTATAACAGTAAGAGTTACACGCAGACCACAATAGGAGTTTGGAGTGGCTAACTAGGTTTCTTAAAAGTAAATATTTATAATTTAAAATTTAATGGTAAATTTTTATAGGATGTGAAAGTACAGATTAAAGCGGCTATCATCATTTCACTGCAACATGGAAGTAACTACTCTCAGCCACTGAATGTGAGATACTTGCCAACTTTGGTGGTTCACAGGCAGATTGATACAGATTGATAACAGATTGATACTGATCACCATCTGTGCTGGACAAGATTGTATTTCATCAGTGAAGATTGTTTTTCATATTCTAATTTGGAAATCAGTCCTCTTGGCAAGATTCTGTCTCACCTGGACTTCTTACGGATTTCCTCTTCTGCTTTAGATTTGAATCTCATTAAAGGTGAGAGAAGGTTGTAAAGGAGACGGAAGTAACACAAGCCCTTTTGTGTAATTCAGCTAGACAGTGTTTCTCAATCTTGGCACTACCAGCATTTTGGACTGGCTACTTTGTTTTCTGGCTCCTCTATGTACTGCAGGATGTTGAGCAACATTCCTGGCCACTGGCCACCAGATGCCAGTTCCATCCCTCCCTCCCCAGTTGTGACACCTAAAAATGTCTCCTGACACTGTCAAATGTCCCCTGGTGGCAACAGTGCCCAGGTTAAGAACCACTGAGCAAGAGGGTGAGTTTAAGGACATTATTAAACTTCAGATGCTGAAGAACTATTTAGGCAGCATAACATTGAAGCCTTGCTAAAGAGAACAGATAGGAAACAGGTAAGGGGATTCAAATATTTAGGCTACAAGCAAAACAAAGACAAGCCTTTAGCAGCTAGAATAAGGGTTTATGGTTTTGTTTTGTTTTTCGCTGTGCTGAGGCCTGTGGAATCTTAGTTCCCCAACCAAGGACTGAACCCAGGCACCTGGCAGTAGAAGCTTAGAGTCCTAACCACTGGACCACCGGGAATTTCTAGGGCTTTATGTTTTTTAATGAGGGAAAAGTATGAATTCCCAGAGATGGTATATCAAGTCACAGGGATAGACAAGGTCATCAATCAGGACATAGTGTGTGTATTTGGTTTAGGAAGGGGGAACCTAAACCAGATTTCTAGGGGACATCAGTGGTGACACAAGAATGCCTCTCTAGGAGCCATTAGAGAAGCCCGGAGAGCTTCCCAGGTGGCTCAGTGGTAAAGAATCCACCTGCTAATGCAGAAGACATGGGTTCGACCCTTGGGTTGGGAAGATCCCCTGGAGAAAGCAATGGCAACCCACTCCAGTGTTCTTGCCTAGGGAATCCCATGGATGGAAGAGCCTGGCGGGCTACAGGTCATGGCGTCACAAAAGGGTCAGACATGACTGAGGGACTAAACAACAACAGAGAGGTATGGAGAAAACTCAGCACAAGCACAACTCTGAAAGCCACGAAGTCCACGGTAGGATAGGGTTCTATGCCAATCAGGGCAAAAGCGGTTTAGGGCAAGACTGAGGCATCAATGAGCTTAGCATGTGCTGAAATCCACAGGGACTTCCTAGGCAGACTTGAACTTACTTAACCTCCTTTTGCGGAGCTCCAAATTTATTCTTCTTGCATTGGGTTTGACCACGGTAAAGTCCCATCAAGGCTTTTGATTCTTTGGTCATTGCAAGCTCTCCAAATCTCTGGAAAGTAAAGAGGAAGAAGAAAAGGTAGAGCTTCCCAGTCTTGGAGACATGGATTCCTTTGGGTCAGTTCCTCTACAGAGCAGGGGCAACATGTGCAAAGCCTCAGGTCCTGAGCTGCAGAAGTCGGTCACCTCCTGCTGAGGGTCTTTCTCTCACTCTCGGCATCTGTACTTCTGACGATTGCTTTGCAAGGTTTTGGATTTAACTGAGCTCTCAAGATTCTCTACATCAGAGGTTGTGGCAACTTTTTTCACAGAACTAGAGCAGACCAATTATCTCAACCACCACTCTCATTTTAAAGATTGGGAAGATGAGGCTGAGAGAAATTAAGTGACCTTGCTCAAAGCTACCCTGCCTCAAAGGGGCAGAAAGCGAACTTGAACCCAGGCATTATGACTCCCAACTTCAGTTCTCTTTCCAAGGTAGTAGGCTGCTCCATGTGATATCTACCACTTTAAATATATCTTAACATAGAGAGCAAGTTTCAAGTTAGTGGATAAGAGCATGAGATTTAGAATCTGTATTTGAAAGAACTGGGTTTAAAGCCTGGCCCTGCCATTTCCCAGTTGTGAAGATTTTTCATCATTAAAATGGGAAAAACAATACCTATTTTACAGTATTGTTGTGGGGAGTCAATGACAGCACTCGTAAAATGACTGGGTTTTAGCTACTACCATCATCAACATTACTAGGATTTACTGGTTCAATTACATGGCTAGAAACAGCATTTCAAAGAAGGAATCCCTGCTAATAATGCTGCCTTCATGTCCTGAATAGAACATGAAACAATGTTCTGCTAGTCTTGTAAAGTAGGTTCTATTCAGTAAGTCAGTGATTTTTCAAACTCCAGGCAGAAATCCATCAGCGGACATGAATTTAGTGCATTGTAATAAGTAGAACAGACAGAAAATACTGAGTACAGTGTACTTTTGTGAAATATGCTTCAATCTTTGTGTACATATGTGTATGTGTTGTTGTACTTGGTGATAATGTAAAGGAATTCATCAGCGTGCACTGTGGTAAGCAACCCAGGAAAAAGAATGTTTTCTCTGGAATTTGTCCTGAGTTCTTCAGATACCTTTTGTGTTACTGAAGAGCAATCATCCAAAGAATAGCAAGGAGAGATAAGAAAGCCCTACTCAGCAATCAATGCAAATAAATAGAGGAAAACGATAGAATGGGAAAGACTAGAGATCTCTTCAAGAAAATTAGAGATACCAAGGGAACATTTCATGCAAAGATGGGCTCAAGAAAGGACAGAAATGGTATGGACCTAAACAGAAGCAGAAGATATTAAGAAGAGATGGCAAGAATACACAGAAGAACTATACAAAAAAGATCTTCATGACCCAGATAATCACAATGGTGTGATCACACACTCAGCTAGAGCCAGACATCCTGGAATGTGAAGTCAAGTGGGCCTTAGGAAAGTGAAAGTGAAGTTGCTCAGTCGTGTCTGACTCTTTGCGACCCCATGGACTGTAACCTATCAGGCTCCTCAGTCCATGGAATTTTCCAGGCAAGAGTACTGGAGTGGGTTGCCATTTCCTTCTCCACAGGATCTGCCGAACCCAGGGATCAAACCTGGGTCTCCCACATTGCGGGCAGATGCCTTACCATCTGAAAAATTCTGAAGGAGATGGGAATACCAGACCACTTGACCTGCCTCTTGAGAAATCTGTATGCAGGTCAGGAAGTAACAGTTAGAACTGGACATGGAACTGTAACAGACTGGTTCCAAATAGGAAAAGGAGTATGTCAAGGCTGTATATTGTCACCCTGCTTATTTAACTTATATGCAGAATACATCATGAGAAACGCTGGGCGGGAGGAAGCACAAGCTGGAATCAAGATTGCCAGAAGAAATATCAATAACCTCAGATATGCAGATGACCCACCCTTATAGCAGAAAGTGAAGAAGAATTAAAGAGCCTCTTGATGAAAGTGAAAGAGGAGAGTGAAAAAGTTGGCTTAAAGCTCAACATTCAGAAAACTAAGATCATGGCATCCTGTCCCATCACTTCATGGGAAATAGATGGGGAAACAGTGGCAACAGTGGCTGACTTTACGTTTTGGGGCTCCAATATCACTGCAGATGGTGACTGCAGCCGTGAAATTAAGATGCTTACTCCTTGGAAGGAAAGTTATGACCAACCTAGACAGCATATTAAAAAGCAGAGACATTCCTTTGTCAACAAAGGTCCAAATAGTCAAGGCTATGCTTTTTCCAGTAGTCATGTATGGATGTGAAAGTTGGACTATAAAGAAAGCTGAGTCCCGAAGAACTGACGCTTTTGAACTGTGGTGTTGGAGAAGACATTTTTTTTCTTTTTGAGAAGACTCTTGAGAGTCCCTTGGACTGCAAGGAGATCCAGCCAGTCCATCCTAAAGGAGATTGGTCCTGGGTGTTCATTGGAAGGACTGATGTTGAAGCTGAAGCTCCAATACTTTGGCCACCTGATGCAAAGAGCTGACTCATTTGAAAAGACCCTGATGCTGGGAAAGATTGAGGGAGGAGGAGAAGGGGATGACAGAGGATGAGATGGTTGGATGGCATCACTGACTCAATGGACATGGGTTTGGGTAGACTCTGGCAGGTGGTGATCGACAGGGAGGCCTGGTGTGCTGTGGTTCATGGAGTCGCAAAGAGTCAGATATGACTAAGCGACTGAACTGAACCGAATCATCCTTCAGTGATTGCTTAAAACTTCAAAACAATTGAATCCACTAAAATCTATAATCCAGCAACTTGTTAGGAAGCGGAAGGGGTGAGGTTGGTTCCTGAGTCACTCTGTTTTCTTGTTTTAGTGGGTGCAAAAAATTTCCCTTCTAGTTTACCAAACGGAGGCTGGGATTCAGTTTTATCTGTAGGCCTAACAAGTAAGAATCATATTTCCCTACCAGTGTATTCATTATGTCACAATGAAACCAGCCCATCTCCAGAACAAAAAGTCCAAACAATTCCTTTTGAAAGGATTATAACTCTGTCTCTGCTTTTCCTAGTTATACCCTCGTTATTGAGCAAAAGTGAAAAGTGAAAGTTGCTCAGTCATGTTCAACTCTTGGCAACCCCGTGGACTGTATAGTCTATGGAATTCTCCAGGCCAGAATACTGGAGTGGGTAGCCTTTTCCTTATCCAGGGGTTCTTCCCAACCCAGGGATTAAACTCAGGTCTCCTGCACTGCAGGCAGATCCTTTACCAGCTGAGCCACAAGGGAAGTAAGGGAAGCCGTTACTGAGAGCAAGTTCAAATATTGGATTGGCCAAAAAGTTGGTTGGGTTTTCTCATCTTTTTTAAGTGGCTTTAATTTCTTTATATATATGTATATATAATTTATTTCTGGCTTGCTAGGTCTTTTTTGCAGCGCGTGGGCTCTCTCTAGCTGCGGTGAGCGGGGTACTCTCTTGTTGGAGTGCTTGGGCTCCTCACTGTGGGGCTTCTCTCGTTGCAGAGCACAGGCTCTAGGGTGTGTGGGTTCAGCAGTTGCGGCTCATGGGTTCTATGCTCATGGGCTCAGCTGCCCCACAGCTTGTGGAATCCTTCTGACCAGGGACTGAACTTGTGTCCTCCGCATCGGCAGGTGGACTCCTAGCCACTGGACCACCAGGGAAGTCCTTCCATAACATCTTAACGGAAAAACTGAAATGAATTTTTTGTCCAACCCAACATCTGGGTTGGACATCTACTGAGTGAGATTAATGTTTTCTACTGGCTCAGCCACCAGAAGAAAACATTTATTTTTTTACTAGACTTTGAATAGTTTTTCTTTTTTCAGTTTTACACACAGCATTTTAGATCTTGGTTTTCCTGTCTCCAATAATAAAACACTGAAAGGAAATAATTTTACCTGAGATTCAGAGAGATAGCCAGCATTACTCCCTTGCTCGATTCCAGTCTTCACTACCTAAAAAACAGAGAGAGCACTTGTTCCTTGTTGGAATGGACTGTTGAGATGTACAGTAATGCTGAAAAAAGATTGCTAGTGTTGTTAGTCTTCGAAAAGTAAGTCAGAAGTCTAAACTGAAGTGAGAAAGAGACGAGGATTGAGTGCCTTATTACTTAAGACAGTTAATTCTCCATCTCTGAGGCTACTGCTAAACCTAGCATAAAATGGGAGGAAATAAAATAGAAGGAAAGAGAATGAAAGTCAGAACATGAAAAGCATACGGAGTTTCCACAGCTCAAATCCCACCTCCTTATCCTTTGAATCCTGTTACTTTGTCAGAGAAAGAGTTGTTGTCAGCCCTTTCTGAGTTCAACAACAAGTTTACTGTTTCCTCTTCACTCCCTTCCCTTCTCCTCAAATTATTCCTCCAGCTCCTCTCCTGTTTTTCAAATAAGAGCAGGTCCCCTAAATTCCACTTTCAGCTCTTTTTCCCTCTCTATTCATCCATCCTCAGTAATGGATTTACCACGTTAATCATATCTCCGTGAAATCCAATTTAACATTTGGGGTTAAGTACTATCCTAAGTACAAAGGCAAGCATAAAAGAAATAACTGTGTACTCAATCACCATAATTTATTGATGATTAAAAAATAATAAGCAAATCTATATCCTGAACTGACTTCTCTGTCTTAACTTCCTGAAATATCTAACCTGACACTTCTAAAACTGAACTCTTCTCTTTGGCAAGTCTCTTACCACCCCCATATTTTTGCTTTTACTATTCTATCTCAGGATATCATTGAGACTTCAAGTCTGAATTACCAGCATAGTTTCCTAGTTCATTGTTCTTCTTTGTCTATTTCTAATTCATTTTTACTCACCACCAGGAAGATGGTTCTCTATGACCTATATAGGAAAAGGGCAAATTTCTTACTTAATCATTATCTTCTAAAATATAGCTTCAATCTGCTTGCCTGAAGACATTTCGTAATCCTGCCACAAAAACTAATCTCATTTAATGTTTCTTAAAGAGCCTCATGCTTTCCAACTTCTGTCTTTATTCAAAATGCCCATCCCTACCTGGCGCTATTTTCTTTTCATCTATTCTCTGCCTGTTTTTCAGGGCTCAAGTCAAATTCCATGAGGCTCTACCTAATTTCTCTGGCTCATAGGGATTGTTCCCTTCTCAGTGAATTTAGCAATTTTCCTCTCTAGCATTAACCCCCTGCAGCTGCATACCACCCTTCATCCTGACATCTGTCTTAGCACATATATGTGTTCAATCTCCCCAACCCAGACCATCAGGTGAATGAGGGTAGGGGACCATGTTTCATAGCTAATGTATTTTTGGTGTCTTTGGCTCAAAATATATTTGCTGACCAATACAGTCTCCAATTCTGAAGTCTTTGATCATATGCTTTTTAAAGCTTAGACTTTTCAGATTGAAGATTTTATAAGTTTTAAAGTCTACCTTTAGACAGAAGTTTCTTCAACTCTGTGATGATTTTAAGTATCCTCTCTTATCTCTTCCAGAGCTTCTCTATATCATTACATCTTTTTCATAATTGTGGCATTGGAGAGTCGATGAGATATTTTAGGTAATGACCATAGTTTTGACTAAGGACAAAATACAGCCATTAATTTTGTTTCAACTACCTCTTAATTAATGCCTGATATTTTACTGGCCTTATTATACTGATAAGACATAGGTTCCTTTCCTGGTTTATAACTGGTCGTTTTAAGCTCATCAACTAAAAAGTATGCTGGCACTAATTCCCCCCAAATATCCATTTCTGTAAATCCTCATAGCTTGCTTGCTATGCTCATGTGTTCTTTTAGTTAAGTATTTTGACAGCAGCATGAAGAACTTTAGTGCTGGCATGCATGGTGCAGAATGGCAATAAAGAGTACTGCTCTACACAGACGGAAGAAACATGAGAGATGTTGGAGGATAGGGTAGACTCACATCAATTATTTTCAGGGGTGCAGGATAAAGGCCTTTGGTCTGCTTTCGTACTTTTTCTTCCACCTTTTTGTAAATCTGTTGCCTGACAAATGGAATACTCAAGGCGTATGACGTCAATTCTGTAAGGTAAAATGCTATTAGCTTCTTACTGGTAAGAGCTCAGCCTCTCTTATTAGTTTGTTCTGTAAGCTCTACAAAAATGCAGTGATTCTAGCTCTCTGAAAGAATTGCTCTTTACTCTGATATACACAATCTAAATTGCAACCTAAGCACTTCTTTAAAATTAAGTTGATAAGTATTAAAGCTGAGTGTTGGGTACATGGTATTTATTACACAATTATATTATTCCATTTTGGTTATTACTTTAAATTTTCCAAAATAAAAAGTTTTTTCTGAAAATGTCTTTAACCAATGCAAGGTCCAGGACTAGAGCTTTGAGCAGAGTTATTGCATCCTCTAAGGCTGAGTTTACACTTAAGAGTAAACAATGCAGTTATCTTTTCCTTATTCAAATTTATAGCACGTCAAATTAAATTCCCTGGAAAGAAGCTGTGACTTTGTTCTTTAAAAATGACACTCACTTTCTACCAATCCCTTGTCTCTCTTTGGAGTGATCTTTTTATCAGCTAGTCCTTTGGCAAAAGTAATTGCAACTTCTTCTAGGTATTCAATTGTCCGTTCCTCTGGAGGTTTTACTCCTGGTCCTGTAAAGATGAACACAACAGACTGGAATGTCAGTCAGGCTTGGCTCAGTCCCAGGTGGGCAAAACCCCAGGAAAACCAAAGCCAAAGACTCGTACCCATTTTCAGCACAGTTTTCTAAGTCAAACTAGAAACTGGTGGGTGGCAGTATGGACTCAAAAAGAGAAGTCACACTGAGCAAAGGTGCAACAACCTACTCCAGGGAGAACACAAATCTTAAGCCTCATAAATCTGGCTTCCACTTCTGAATAGGATGTATTATGTGTCATGAGACCTGTATTCTCGCTGCAAAACTGGAAAGAAGTCAGTTGCAAAGTCACATTTGTAAAGATACTGGAGAGCTGTGGAAGCAGCAAAGGTTATATAAATAGAATTCCAGAGAGGGAAGAGCCTGTCAGAGGTGAACTGTGAACATTCTCTTTTCTGCAGGCATGTGATGCTTTTGGGCATGGGCTGAGGACTGGATGTGGCTCAGGCAGAAGGATGCTACTGAGAGAACGTGAAATGATCAGAGCTTTTGGTGGTCACATACAATAGGTCAGAACTAGAAAAAATCAAACACAAAGCTAGTTTTCCCCCATGGAACATCTGTGAAGTTCTAAGGTGGTGCAAGAGGCTGGAAGCTAGAGTGTAATCTCTCATAGTGTCATAATGTTTAGCATAGAAGCACTTCTACAGAGAAAGGAACTTGCCAAAAACATCAACTGATTTTTCACTTGAGGCCTTTGCCTGACACCAAACTTACTGAATGGAGGAAAATAAAGAGATAGACTCAAAAATCCCAAAGGCTGTTTTTACAGCCTTTGAAAACACACACCCACCAGGCTCTCAATCAAAAACTTGTAACAGCCACACTTAAAAACTCTGCCCTATTTTTAGCCTCTGTGGAGGAGACAAAAAATGAACTAAGTCACTAACTTCTGAACAACAAAAGTGCACAGGGTCCATGGAAGTCATAATGCTAGAATCATGGAAGAATACGGGAGATCAGTTGCCATAGAAAAGAAGCACTTCAGAGATCTACAGAGGGGCCCCTTGAAACTCTGGCCAAGTTATCATTCTGCACATGCATGAGAGGAAACTATCTGAGGTCAGGGAAAGAGCCATCATAAAGGCATGAAAAAAAGTAAGAAAAAAATGGCCTATAGATAAGAGACAAACTGACTGATAGAAACAGATGCAGAAATGGAAAGACAGAATAAGCAGATACAAAGGTTAGAAAGGTTACTGTAAATTCATGCTGTATGTTCAAGAAGACAGAGGAAAACAGAAACACAATAAGGAAAAATTAAAGATTTAACTGTGAATCAAATGTTACTTCTAAATATGAGAAAAAACAATGCTGAAACAAAAAATACAGGTGATTGGATTAATAGCAAATTATACAGTGAAGAAGAAAGAGTCAGGAAACTTGAATATATGGCAAAGAAATATAAACAGACTGAAAAAGAAAAATAGAGCTTCTGACATATGTGAGGTTGAAGTCTCAGTAAAAAGGTAGGGAACTGAGGAGACAAAAGATCTGTACTCTAAAAACTATAAGATGCTAATGAAAGAAACTGAAGATGACACAAACTGATGGGAAGATACACTATTTTCTTGGACTGGATGAATCAGTATTGTCAAGAAGACTATACTATCCAAGGCAATCTACAGATTCAATGCAATCCCTATCAAATTACCAATGGCTTTTTTCAGAGAACTAGAAGAACGAAATCTTAAAATTTGCATGGGGACACAAAAGACCCCAACAGTCAAAGCAATCTTGAGAAAGAAAAACAGAGCTAGAGGAATCAGGCCCCTGACTTCAGACTATATTACAAACTACAGTCATCAAAACTGTATGGTACTGGCACAAAAACAGAAATATAGATCAATGGAACAGGACAGAGGGCCCAGAAGTAAATCTGCACACTTATGGTCAAGAAATCTATGACAAAGAAGGCAAAACTACAATGGAGGAAAGAGAAAGAGAGCCTCTTCAATAAGTGGTGCTAGAAAAACTGGAGAGTTACATGTAAATAAGTATGAAATTAGAATATTTTCTAATACCATACACAAAAATAAACTCAAAATGGATTAAAGACCTAAATGTAAGGCCAGGAACTATATATAAAACTCTTAGAGAAAAACAGAACTCTCTGACATAAATTGCAGGATGATACTCTTTGACTCACCTCCTTGAGTAATGGAAATACAAAAGTAAATGGATGGGATCTAATAAAACTTAAAAGCTTTTACACAGTGAAGGAAATGATTAATATAAACAAGATGAAATAACAACCTTCAGAATGGGAGAAAATAACTGAATACAAAGCAACTGACAAGGAATTAATCTCTAAAATGTATAAGCAGCTCATGTAGGGGCTTCCTTGATAGCTCAGTGAAGAATCTGCCTGCAAAAAAGGAGACCCTGGTTTGATTCCTAGGTCAGAAAGATCCACTGGAGAAGGGATAGGCTACCCACTCCAGTATTCCTGAGCTTCCCTGGTGGCTCAACTGGTAAGGAATCCACCTGCAATGTGGGAGACCTGGATTCGATCCCTGAGTTGGGAGGATCCTCTGGAGAAAGGAATAGCTACCCACTCCAGTATTCTGGCCTGGAGAATTCCATGAGGTTGCAAAGAGTCAGACACGACTGAGCGGCTTTCACTTTCACCTTCATGCAACTCAATATCAGAAAAGCAAACAACCCAGTCAAAAAGTGGGTGGACGATCTAAATAAGCATTTCTCCAAAGAAGACATAGAGCAGATGGCCAATAAACACAGGGAAAGATGCTCAATATTGTTTATCAGTAGAGAAATGCAATGACTCATGTCTTAAGTATATGAATTTCACTTTAACCAATATTCAAGATATTAACACTTTTAAGAAAATATATAACTTCATAAGGCTCAATTTTGAGTCATGTTAACACTTACCCAGTGGTTCCACCAGTTGGTCAACTAGTCCCATTTTCTTTGCTCTGTCTGCACGAATGCCTCTACCAGTCAGCATCATGTCAAAAGCAGCAGGTATACCCACCTAACAGGCAAGCAAGGATTTGAGTAGAAGGGGAAAAATATCAGAGTGACAATTACAATTTACAACTCATACAGCTGAGCAAAATAATTATTAAAAGTCAACCAGATTTTCATACTATATATATCAAATAATGAAATTTTATACACTGATACACATTCAGGTAACTTTTAGTTTTAGAAACCTCCACTTGAAAGTGAAAATGTCTATATATCTTGTTTTAATTCAGTATGTAGGATTTGTGTCTTATGGATTGATAAAGTGGAGAAAAAAAATTCATGTTTTCTAAAATTGTATAATTATATCATTTTGAGTTTCTTCTCTATCATTTGTATAATATTTAAAATTCCTACATGGGAATTAGTAGAGACTTTGAGAAACTTCATTGTTTTCAAAATGTCTTTAGAAAGGATCTCAGACTTGGGATTTCCCTGGTGGTCCAGTGGTTAAGACTCTGTACTGGGGGCAGGGGGCCCAGGTTCGATCCCTGGTAAGGGATGGAAATGACCCCTGCTTCCAACAATAGCAAAAGAAACTCAGCTATATTTTTTACACATATACAGGCATATTCATTCAATAAATCCTCTTGAAAATTTTTATGAAGAAATACACACTATTTAATATCAGAATGAATACTATAAGCTTTCCCATTTTTCTGTGTCCAACTCATATCAACTTCTCTCCAAAGAGCATTTCTGTGGAGTGAGTGCTGTTTTCCTGAAGAATCTATAGTGCCAGATGCTATGAGGTTCAGGCAGTCCTCATGTTTGATGTTAAGATTGCTCTGCAGCCTCCAGGTCTCACTGTCCTTCCCCTTCTTAATAATTCAAAAGCTGGATGGGCCCCTTTTGGTTTTATAGAATACAATGAGATCGTCTAGGGACTTCCCTGGTGGTCCAGTGTTAAGACTCTGCACTTCCACTGTCGAGGGTTTGATCCCTGGTCAGGGAACTAAGATTCCACATGCTGTGCAGCCAAAAAAAAAGGTCTGTCTCTTACAGTTATCATGAGATAAGATCTAAGGATCTGAAAAGCTGGTAAGATCATACTGTGCAGAGAAGGAACAAATTAAACTGTAAGTTTCAGAAAGCAAGACATGTATGTTATTTATCTCTTCCCTTCTTTAGGACTAACAAAGGCCCATGATCATTCATCTTGATTAAGGGATTAAAAAAACAAACAGACATTAACCTCATATATTCATATTTTATTTGGTTTCTAAATTTTACCATGAATACACATACAATACCTTCTGTACAAGAGGAAATAGATCAAATGGATGTATAGGACTGAGGATCTCAAGTTCACACTGAGATCTTAAACTCACCATCTTGGGCAGCCTTTGTGTGGCTCCTGCTCCTGGTAAGATTCCCAGCAAGACCTCAGGGGAACCCAATACTGTTTTCTTATCTTTTGTTGCTATTCTGTATTGGCATGAAATGGCAAGCTTCAAACAATGAAAGAAAATTAGAATGTTAAAAAATGTAGTTTTATAGCATCTTAGGACATGTGAGGGCCTAAAAGTTACTTATGAAGCAGGAATGTGCCCACAGAATAAACTGAAATTTCTTAGGCTGGCATTTGATGCTTTCTAGAATTTACCTTTCTGGCTTTCCTTCATTTCTCTTTCCTAAGTTATTAAACTCTTTTAGGGCTGCAGATCCCCTTGAAAATCTGCTGAAAAGTATGGAAATTTTCAATAGAAAAATGCACATACAATTATATAGGTATCTCAGGTTTAGAAGCCCTATATCCTATAAAGACTCTTCAGTCAAGCAGGCCTACTTATGGTATCTAATTAGGCTTTGTTATCCTTGTCTTTGCTCACATCATGCCACATGTGGAACGTTTTGCCACTGTTTTCTGGTTAATCAAAATCTGCTTATCTTTTAGAACCATATACAGCTTTCCTTGAGAGAAGGCAATGGCAACCCACTCCAGTACTCTTGCCTGGAAAATCCCATGGACAGAGGAGCCTGGTGGGCTGTAGTCCATGGGGTTGCGAAGAGTCGGACATAACTGAGCAGCTTCACTTTCACTTTTCACTTTCATGCATTGGAGGAGGAAATGGCAACCCACTCCAGTGTTCCTGCCTGGAGACTCTCAGGGACGGAGGAGCCTGGTGGGCTGCCGTCTATGGGGTCGCACAGAGTTGGACACAACTGATGCGACTTAGCAGCAGCAGCACAGCTGTCCTTAATTAATGTGTGAAAGTGGCTAGTATAGAACCCAGTACGTGATAAATGTCCAAAAAATGTTCTTTTTTCGCCCCTCCTTCTTTTCTATGTGTTCCAGTCTGGTAAGTATCTCTTCTCTCAGACCTTGTGTTATTTATCATCTTTACTACACACAGAACACATGACATACACTATATGCTAACTGTCTCAACTAAAGTAGCTCAAGAACATGAACTGCACTTCTGAATTTTTGCCTTGCAAACTTGAACAAGGTTTTTTAGAACTTTTGAAAGGGAACTTAGAAATCTAGTTCAACTCTTCTCAATTTATAAATGAAAACGTGCCACTCTGATTTGCTTGCTCAATGCCATGAGACTAAGACTAAAAACCTATCCTGAAGTTTAATGACTCAGAAAAAGCTGACTCGCCCTCAAGAGCTTTTCTTAAGGCAAAACAGTGGCCTAAAGGTTTGCAGCTGGTGGATCCCAACAATGAGCTGGCCTGCGTTTCGATGACTCTGGAAGAAATCTGTACCTCAAGTCCTCCTCCTAAGCAGGATCCATTGATGGCAGCCACAACAGGCTTTGTGGACTTCTCAAGTTTCTCAAACGTTTTCTGTGCTTCTTGTGATATTTGTGTTACTTCCTGAGAGGTCGTACAAGCATTTAACATGCTGCAGTAAACATGAAAACAGAGAACAGAAAAAAAAAAAGCAAAAAACTATAACTCACTTTGTTCAGTACTTCATCCACCATAACCTTATTGTACCATATATCAGTATTTGGTAGTGAGTCTTCAAATTCTCAGAAGTTTAAGAAGAATGATTTTTATCTCAGATAGCACTAATATCAGTGACATCATCTCTCTATAAAATTCAGGGAACATGAACAAAACATGGTGAATAATTTATATCTGCTTTGATAGCAAATCATTAGATTACAAATCATCTTCTGGTAAATATTTTCATGATCAGATTTAACATTTTAATTATCAGTAGCTTTCAGACTGAACATCAGTGGAAATGATAGAGAAAAAAGCTTCTCTTACAACGTTTCCTCAACATCCTTTAATTTCAGTTTCCTTCATTTGCTACTTAACTGTTTCCGAACACATTTAAGCTGTGGGTTTTTCATTTTTGATCAAAGATAACTGATTTCCTGTCATTTTGTGTGCTGGGAGTGGCTCAGCTAGCCTCACAGAAGCTGAAGTACTTTCCTAAGGATTTAGGTGGCTACTATTAGGTACATCAATGTCTTGCTTGGCTGGAATAACCAAGCCAAAAGAAAAAGTCCTAATGTAGATAACTCTGCTTTTTTAAAAAAATAAACAGAATATTTATAAATTTCTAATTACTGTACATAAACAAAGAAGAATACACAATATTCAGTTCAGTTGTGTCCGACTCTTTGGAATCCCATGAACCGCAGCACACCAGGCCTCCCTGTTGATCACCAACTCCCAGAGTCTACCCAAACTCATGTCCATTGAGTCGGTGATGCCATCCAACCACTTCATCCTCTGTCGTCCCCTTCTCCTCCTGCCCTCAATCTTTCCCAGCATCAGGGTCTTTTCAAACGAGTTGGCTCTTCGCATCAGATGGCCACAGTATGGAAGTTTAAGCTCCAGCATCAGTCCTTCCAATGAACACCCAGGACCAACCTCCTTAAGGATGGACTGGTTGGATCTCCTTGCAGTCCAAGGGACTCTCAAGAGTTCTCCAATACCACAGTTCAAAAGCATCAATTCTTCGGTGTTCAGCTTTCTTTATAGTCCAACTTTCACATCCATACATGACTACTGTAAAAACCATAGCCTTGACTAGATTGGCCTTTGTTGACAAAGGAATGTCTCTGCTTTTTAATATGCTNACCACAGTTCAAAAGCATCAATTCTTCGGTGTTCAGCTTTCTTTATAGTCCAACTTTCACATCCATACATGACTACTGTAAAAACCATAGCCTTGACTAGATTGGCCTTTGTTGACAAAGGAATGTCTCTGCTTTTTAATATGCTGTCTAGGTTGGTCATACCTTTCCTTCCAAGGAGTAAGCGTCTTAATTTCATGGCTGCAGTCACCATCTGCAATGATTTTGGAGCCCAAAAAAGTAGTCAGCCACTGTTTCCCCATCTATTTCCCATGAAGTGATGGGACCGGATGCCATGATCTTCGTTTTCTNGTAGGTCTTCATAGAACCGTTCAACTTCAGCTTCTTCAGTGTTACTGGTTGGGGCACAGACTTGGATTTCCATGATATTGAACAGTTTGCGTTGGAAATGAACAGAGATCATTCTGTTGTTTTTGAGATTGCATCCAAGTACTGCATTTCAGATTCTTTTGTTGACTATAATGGCTACTCCATTTCTTCTAAGGGATTCCTGCCCACAATAGTAGATATAATTGCATCAAGTCATTCAAGGCCCTCAGGAAAATTCATGGAGTAGAAAATGAAGCAGGGCAAAGGCTAATGAAGTGGTTTGCCATTTCTTTCTCCAGCAGACCACATTCTGTCAGATCTCTTCACCATGACCGGCCCATCTTAGGTGGCTCCACACAGCATGGCTTAGTTTCATTGAGTTAGACAAGGTTGTGGCCCACGTGATCAGACTGGCTTGTTTTCTGTGATTGTGGTTTCAGTCTGTCTGCTCTCTAATGCCCTCTCTTAGTGCCTACTGTCTTACTTGGGTTTCTCTTACCTTGGAAGTGGGGTATCTTCACAGCTGCTCCAGCAAAGTGCAGCTGCTGCTCCTTACCTTGGATGTGGGGTATCTCCTCACAGCCATATTGAACAAAGTTTAAAAATATACAAGTACCTTAAATACAAATTACTAAGCCAATAATGCTGGCTATCATTGCCTAAACTGCAAAGAATCATAAAACAAATACCTATTTTTTATAGAATTAAGAACTGTCAACATTTTAACCCGTTAAACAAACACTAAGATATAATCTCTCCTTATTTTTGCTTTAAAGTGCAAAACAGTTATTATACTATATTATATCATGAAAAAAAGGAAAGAAAATATTAGCTGTATTGGTAAAGTACTCTCTGACCTCCTCAAGTTCTATCAGCTACTTCATTTATGCTAAAACATCCATTATCATATACTTGCAGTACAATCTTCAGACCAACTATGTATTTGCATCCATAAATAATACAGAGAAGTATTTTATGTGTTGTTTTAAAATGTTTATATAAACTATATACTGTACCAAATATTCTGCAAGTTGCTTTGTTTTTTTAATTTAACATATTTTTGAGTTCTAACATTATGCTGTAGAACTAGTTAGATCCTTTGAATTGTTTTTGTAGCATTTTATCTTAAGAATATTCCACATTTACTTATCTATTTCTCTCATGACTGAGATTTAGTTTATTTCAAATTCTTCACTATTATAAATTACACAGGACTGAACATCCTTATGCATATATGGGTCCTTAAAAACAAAGGATGGGATTTCTCCAGCACATATACCTAAAAGAGGTATCTCTTAACTATATGATACGTGTATTTTCAGTTTTACTAAATTTTATCAAATTGTTCTCCAAGGTGGCTATACCAATTTTCAGTCCTACTAGTAACACTCAACTTTCTCATTTTCCCAAGTCTTTGCTAACATAATATTTTCAAACTTTTGAATGTTTGCTGGTCTGACAGACAGAAAAAAAGAGCATCTCATTGTTAGTTTGGTTTTATAGTAATTTTTTAATTCTGCTCAAATACTGCTCCTTGAACTACTTTCAATTTCTTTAAAGAAAAGCTGGATTCAGTCTCATAAGGTTTAAGCAACAAGCCTCTCTTTCTTTATCAACTTTATTTATATTCATGAAAATAACACGAAAAGTAACTTTCAGAGAAAATTTACGTCTACTTTCTTTTCAAATGAGAAACGATAAGGCCTAAAAATCATACCATTAGCCAAGATAAAAGGTGATTTCAAATTTTCTGAAACTTACTTCAGATCAGCACCTGCAATGAAGCAGCCTGGCTTTGTTGAGATAAGGACGGCACTTCTGATCTGACTGCTAGACCAGACTTCATTCATTACTTCTATGAACTCTGAATGCAGTTCTTGACTTAGAGTATTCACCTGCCGAAGGGAAATACACATAAATCTAATGGTTTAAATTTGAAGTAGTAGACATACAAATCACCACTCAAGGCTATTTTGATTACAGGAAATATATTTACCCAGGAAAAATATACTGTTAAAAGAAACAGGGAAATAAACAAACCAACAAGCCAGCAGCTGTTTATTCAGGTGCTTTGGCCAATGACTCCCTCTAAAAATAGTTCTCCTTAAAGGAGGAACTCATATTCCTAAGAGTTTGAATTATATGCAGGCTATAAAGTAAGTCTACATTTATCAGCATGGAAAAAAATTTATATAATGTTAAGGGAAAAAAAGAATAAAAATTAGATGAATAGTATGATCTTAATTTTTAGAATACTGTTTGTTGAAACTAGATTAAATGTTAAAAGTGGTTATTTTGGGGTTTGGAGTATGAATGATTGTTATTTTCCTCTTAATTGCTTTCAAATGTCCGACCATAGGCATTTGTTATTTTTGTGTTCAGGAAAAATGCTTAACTTAGAAAATGCTGAAAAAATACCATAAGTCTGAATCACTGCTCAGTAAATGCCAACTTGACTCTAGGGAGGGGGACTGGCTCTTACTTTCCTTAATTTTTGTTAGTTGTTAATTGCTTGCATCTAGGTCCTCCTACTTCATTTAGGTCTCTGGTAACAAGATTTCTGAAACAGGACATCTTTACAGCAACTTTAGGTGGCAGGAAAGCATGAGCTCCTCAAATACAGCTTTTCTTGGCAAAATATTGGAATAATGCTGCATATTTTGTTGAAGTTGCCAAAAACAAAATAAGCCCCACTTTGAGTGGAATTTGATTTCTGATAACGTGAACTGTACCAAGTCATTCAAGGCCCTCAGGAACCTTAATTTAACTCAGTCAACTTACTATGAGTAATGACTCATGTCAGGCAGGTTAAGAAAGTTGACATAAGAACCTCACAGTTAAGACAAGAAGGTCAATTTTAATTCTTATAAACAAAGCTTGCACTTGGCTTCTTACCTAATAAACCATCTTATAATTCTACAGTGTAACAGAAGGCATGTATTAATCCTTGATGTTAATCTGACACCTTCACAGTGAACTAGAAAGAATTCTTAAACAAGGATGTCTGCTGCAGAAAATTGCATCCTGTGAGCAAGTTCTCAAACTCTATCAAAACTGTACACACATGAGACAAGATTAGTGCCAAATTGGTGAATTTATTTCTCTGCCATTCAGGAATGCATTAATGAATGCAGTGAGTAGAAATAAACTCAGTAAATTCAATTAGGTACCTTTGAATTGGGTGAGTTAATTCGAATAACTGCCACATCACCTTTGACTCCATAGTTAATATGGGTTCTGGCTAAAAAGAGAAGGAAAACTTATTTGTAAACATGTTTATGGCTAAATAAGTATAAAAAGCAATGAAAGCACATCAGTGAGAAATCAAACTTACTCAGCAAAGCAGAGGACCTTGTAAAACTGCGGCAAATATAACCTGTAAGAAAAATGTATTTCACAATTAGGTATTTGCAAAACAGAATTCTATTTGTTGTTTGTTATTCAGGTGCTAAGTCATGTCCAACTCTGTGACCCCCATGGACTGCAGCATGCCAGGCTCCTCTGTCCTCCACTATCCCCTGGAGTTTGTTCAAATTCATGAAATTCATGAATTTCTATAAACCTGCTATAAATAACAAAGCTGGAGTTTACAACAACAAGAAAACCAAAATTAGAACAAAGTGTTCCAGATCATTATTGTGATTATATCTTTTTTGTTTCAATTATCAGGTCATATGATTATCTGGATACTAAATGTGGTAGTTGGAAGAACTGCCTCTCAAGGATGTCCATGTGCCCAGAAATTGAGTATGTTAGGTTATATGGCAAACGGAGATCAAGGATGTAAATGGAATGAAGGTGGCTAATTAGCTGACCTTAATACAGGGAGATTAGCCTGGATTATTCAGCTATACAGGGTAATTATAAAGGAGCAGAAAAAGGCAAAAGAACCAGAAGATGGCAGCATGAGAACCCACTCTGCCAGCTATGAAGAAGTCAAAAAATGCAGGCAACCTCAGGAAGCTAGAAAAAGCAAGGAAACAGATTCTCCCTTAGTGTGCCCAGAATGAACTCAGCCCTGCCAATACCTCTGATTTCAGCCCAGTAAGACTCATTTCTGATGTCCGTAACTGTAAGATCATAAATTTGTATTAAGGCAATAAGTAATCTATTGATACAAAGCAATCTGTAATGTCAGTCCCAAATGTACCTCAAGCACATTCTCCAGCCAGGTCCTCTTGCATTTTTATGGAGAGATGGACTTCCCAGTGTCATGAAAAGTAAAATCAAGGTGCATTAGAGACTCTGCGTGTCTCTCCCATCCCGCAGTTCTTTAAAAGAGGGGATGAGAAGGCACAGAAAGAAGCAGCTTTGTACTGCCTTAAAGGCCAAATGACGTGCTATTAAAGAAAGAAAATTGTAGATGGTGCCAAAACCACAGTGGGGTGATCCCCGGTCCTGTCTGCATTTTTTTCTTTAAGCAACCCAAATGAGTACTCACAGGGCAAAGACAAAGGACCTGAGAATTCCAAGCCTTGGGTTCAACCATCAAGTTTACCATTCACTAGCTGTATGGCCATGTATAAGTCTCTTAGAGCATTTCAGTGTTCTTACAAAGACAGAAGTGATGTAATGATTGTAACAGTACCTGTAAATCAAAGTGCTACACTAAAGTAAATTAAGATAGGAGAAGCCAACCATCTCCTCAATCTCCAGTGCCTCTGTTTCACTAAGGATAAACTTCCTTTTGCTTTTCCATTATTTGCAATCTGTATCATCTGTATTTATCACTCTTCCTTCTTTATATCTGTATCAGTTCAGTTGCTCAGTCGTGTCTGACTCTGCGACCCCATGAACTGCAGCAGGCCAGGCCTCCCTGTCCATCACCAACTCCCGGAGTTCACCCAAACCCATGTCCATTGAGTTGGTGATACCATCCAACCATCTCAACCATCTCAACCATCTCATCCATCTCATCCATCTCATCCCATCCCCTTCTCCTCCTGCCTTCAATCTTTCTCAGAGTCAGGGTCTTTTCAAATGAGTCAGCTCTTCTCATCAGGTGGCCAAAGTACTAGAGTTTCAGCTTCAACATCAGTCCTTCCAATGAACACCCAGGACTGTTCTCCATTAGGATGGACTGGTTGGATCTCCTTGCAGTCCAAGGGACTCTCAAGAGTCTTCTCCAACACCACAATATCAACAGTTTCACAAAGCCTTATTTTGAGAATTTGTCTACAACAATCTTTCCCTTCCCTGCCCCAATTGTTATCTTTATTACTTACTGTTTGTTTCTCTGATCACTGAATCTGTAGCAGCTATTTGCCCCAAGTAAACTGCAGTCTCCTCCAACATCATTTCAGAGTCATTCATTGCACAACTAAAGTCTAGTGCACTCTATCAGAACTGCTTTAGGCAGCCAGAGTGAGCAGCAAGATAAAAATCCCTGTCTCTGTGGAGGAGGTGAAAATAGGTTTGGCATGAAAAGAGAGCTGGCCAATAAAGTAAACATTCTGTGGGAGGGGAGCCAGGTAATAAGCAATTATAACTAGAACACAGTAAACTGAATTAGTGAGTGTGAACTGCTTATGAACGCAGGGTGGGAGAGATGACGTGGAAAGATAGACAAAAAATAAGAAACATAAATATTTTAGAAGATACGCACATAAAAAAAAAAAGAAAATAGAGCAGGTGGAGGGACATGGGTTGTAATTCTGAAGACTAAATATTGGAGACAGCAGGTTTGTGCTCACTAATTTATAAATCATAAACTCTCACCCACTAACCTGTTTTTGTGCCATCCCCTCCACACCCATAGAGACATACACAAAACCTTCTCTAAATCAAGAGACAAAAAAAGAGAAAAATCAGCAAATATACAACCATATCTGAATTGGAAAACAATTCCAAGTCACAATAAACTAAATCAAGTTGAAATACAGGGTAGCTTTGCTTTTAGAATACAGCCTTACTCACTAACCTAACTAGGAGAGCTTACTTCAGAGCAGCTGGATGAACTTTCACCCATATTTCCCACGCCAGCCAGAGACAGAGAACTCTTTACTCTACTTTTTAATCATTTTAACTCAAGAAGATACCTACGAGACCTAAGACTATAACAGTGGAGAGAGCTGGATTATGCTGATATATGTTTCAAATATGAACGTGTTATTATGGTTGTAACAATCATAGTTTTTCTCAATATCTAGTCCTGGTGAAGGGACAGGATTATGTGAGTAAGAGTCAAATTTAAATATACACCATCTGCTAAGATATCTGCCTTCAATTCATTACCTGAGAATTTATTCTACTACTTATGTAGTTAGGAATTTGGATTTAGAATAGGAGTGGGGGGCAGAGAATAAGAGTGGGAATTAAGATATTTTGATCAAGATGTGATCTTCATTCGATAGTCATACTCAGAATTATAGCACTCATGCAGGAATGGGTTAAAACTTCAAGAAGTACAAATCAGTGTGAAGAATTTTAATCATCCATCATTAAATATTATAGTCTCATTAAAAGTCTGGCACTACCTAGGCACAGACTTTAAATTAGTGTTAGTCTTTTCAGTCTAAATGGCAATCCAGGTGTGCAGGTAATTTTAAATTCACTTTCTAGGCCTTTTTTTTTTTTTTTTTTTTCAAAATTTATACATTGTTACTAAAAGGGGCAATAACTAATAAGTCATATTTTCTTTAAGAAAATTTAAATTAATTTTTATTAGAGTATAGTTAATTTATCAACACAATATTGTCTTAGTTTCTGCTATACAACAAAGTAAATCAGTTACACACATACATGCATCCACTCTTTTAGATTCTATTCCCATATAGGTCACTACAGAGTACTGAGTTCCCTGAGTTTTATAGCAGGTTCTTATTAGTTATCTGTTTTACATATAGTAGCATGTGTATGTCAGTACCAATCCCCCAATTTATCCCTCCCCTCAGCCATATTTTCTTATAGGTTAAAACAGAATGCAAAATATAGATACACATATGTGTATCTATATTTCTATACAAAAAATACAGAAAAATTAAGCTTGCAACTTTATCACACATGTGAAATGTAAAAATTACTTTTTAAAAGTCTCAGATATATAAAATCATAGTTCTTCAGGGCAGGGAAGAGTTAATAATAGCTAATATTTATTAATAATAATAGCACTTACTCCATGAAAAACTGCTTTACATCTAAAATAAGCCCTTTAAAGCTCACAAGGTGGTATTATTCCATTTCACAAATGAGAAAACAGACATAGAAATGACTTGCCCAAGGTCACCAAAGGGTAAGGTCACCAGTGGGTAAAAGGCAGAGCCAGATTGAAACTGAGAAGTCACATTCCAAAACTAATGTTTTTAATTGCATTACTTTAAAATCAATGAAAGAGAAGTTCTAAAATATACATCTGATAATTTTAAAGTGTTAAACCAAAAATGTGGAAAACAATCAAACTGTCAGGTAACATGACCAAATACTAACAGTAGGTATGTGAGTAGTAAGAGAAAGGGTGATTATTTTTTTGCTTAATCCTTTCCCCCAATCTTTGCAACATTTCAATTTTCTGTAGTGTTATGACACTACACACACAGAGCAATCCTGTGGAGACTAAAAACACTGGTCGAAACAACAAAGCAGAAAAGGTTCAAACATTCAAAATTAGTTCCTTACAGTAAAGGCATGCCTCTAAAAACAGCATACAGTGATTCAGAAGGAGGAAGGCATTTTATAAATTATATTTCTAATTAAGTAACCGATATTAAGTACAACATGCAATAAAAAGTCACATTTCACCTTACAGATTTGAGACAGAAGGAAAATGCTTAATTTTCCACAAGCACCCACTTTAACTCTTTCACTGCCAGTTTGAAGAGAAAAAGACAATACAGCTAATGCAAGCTAACTGGGTATAGTCAGAAACAAGGGTAGAAATAGTTGGTAAAATTATCTAACATTTTATCTGCATTTTTTTTTTAAGTCCTTCTTCTGGAAAGTTGCAGAATCTGCCTCTTGAAATTCTACATACTATATATTCACACTGGAATTAACTGGAGCTGCAAGAGTTGAGCTACTGCTACTGCTAAGTCACTTCAGTCGTGTCCGACTCTGTGCGACCCCACAGACGGCAGTCCACCAAGCTCCCCCATCCCCGGGATTCTCCAGGAAAGAATACTGGAGTGGGTTGCCATTTCCTTCTCCAATGCAGGAAAGTGAAAGTTAAGTCGCTCAGTCGTGTCCGACTCCTAGCGACCCCATGGACTGCAGCCTACCAGGTTCCTTCATCCAGTGTGATAATAGGTAAAAAGGTTGTGAGGGAAAGGCGCAGGGAATGGCAGTCCCAAGTCTGGTTAATTTCATACAAGAAGTAAATAAGATGCTCCACGTTACAGGCAAGGTGCAGTGAAGCACAAAGATGTGACAGATTGGACTGTGCTTGTCCTCTTAGTCCTCCCAATCCAGTAGGGACAGGTTCAAGGCCATCATTAAAGAAAGTTAAGAGGAGACCTGCGGAAAATGCCAGGCCGGGTGGACAGGACTCAGAGACGTTAGGGGTTAGGAAGCCTGAAATCGCTGCAGGATTTAAAACGAGAGAGAAAATGTCAGTCGCTGCGCCAGGGAATGAGACCGGGTCTCCTAGCAGCATCACTCCCCCTCATCCAGGGCCGCGGCAGGGAGGCGGCAGCCACGGGGAGACGCGGCTCCCCGGTCTCCGCAGGAGCTCTGCCCGGGGGCGGTGGGGTGCCTTCAACCAGGCCTCACCTGAGCAGCGGAGCGTCCTGGAGGCAGTAAAGCGGCTGAGGCTACCAATTGCTCGAGAGGCCACCATCTTGAGTGGGAGCGGACGAAAGTGGAAAGCCCTTCAGATGCGGGCAGCCGAGTAGAGGACTTCTCTTCCCGCAGCCTGGCACTGGCCAGGCGCCCGACGTACTGCCTAACTGAAAACCCGCGATGGCGAGTTGCCGCCGGCTCCTTAACCTTGCCCTTCGCTTCCAGCTAACGCCCCGTTAGCCGAAAAAAAAGGACTCTTCCTCCGCAGGGAAGGAAGAAAGTGCAGAGAGGACAGCCTTCCGGATTTTCCAGTCAGGCAGCCGGCGGGCAGGCAGGGAGGCCTGTGAGGCCCGCGGAGGGTCCTTTCCAGGGAGGCCCCGCCTCTTGCTACCCGTCGGGTCCCGTCATTCGGGCCGGAGCCTTGACCGCAGCTGGAGACTCAGCCGACGAGACCTAAGGTGAGAAGGGGCGTGCGCTCGGCTGCCGCCTGCCCTTTCTCCGGCGGGGTCCGCAGTTTTCCGCCTGCTACGCCTGTGCCCGCGGCCGCCTGGCCTCCACTCCCTGGAGTTCGAGGGAGCGGAAGGAAGTTTCTCAATCCGGGTCTCCGGTACCAGTGCAGTTTGGGCAGTAATTTGGCCTAGCGTTCTGACTGTAGCTCCGAGCAACGATGTCGCCTATGCCTTTTCATTTATCACCGCAAGTTAACGAACTTGTGTGTGTCGGTTTAAAGCGCTGTCTTGTGTTCCAGGGGTGTTGTATCCCCTATTTTGCCTGTAGGCAGATCGGCGGCTATTGAGAATCGGAACAGGGCCCTTTTATGCTTCCGAGGGTGGATCACGGTTGTGTGGCTTTTTTGGAACTCGATTGTCGGAGGAACTGAGGCATTCCTGTGTCCGGCTCCGACAGCCAAGGCTCAAGATCTTTTTCTAATCCAGAAGGGAACTGAAGATCATCTGGTCTTTCATCTCCTTCACTGCATCGGTGAAGCCCAAGAATCAGAGTCAGTTTACCCATAGCCACAGGTGGTAGCCTGTGTCTGCTAACTTCTGGTCATCATGCACTGCATGATAGCTGTTTTTGTGCTGGAGAGAGACGCTTGAGCCCTGGAATAAATTAATTGATTCCAAAAAGTGATGTTGAGGACCCTCTAGGTCGTTTCACCACCATTTCATTTAATCCTTATGATCCCCAAATTGTTACTTACATTTTATAGGTAAAGTTTGGGGGGCATGGAGATTTATATAAATTATTTGCTAGGTGTCAGAGCCAGATTCGGGCATAAATTTGTGCCACTTTTCACCAGATTATCTGTTCCTCAGGAGAGGGAGAAGGAAGAAGCAGGGGGAACTGGTAGAGAAGTTGAGACTGAATTGAGGAGTATGGGAAGAAGAGAGGTTTCTGATTAAAGCTCAGGTCAAATAGTGAGTCTTACATCCCTGTGAGCACGTTAAGCGGAATCTGAATGAGCAGTGACCTCTTAATTTGCAAGAAAGGATTCCTGATGATCACCAAAGTCCCTCCAACTTATAAGGTTTTTTACAGTTCAAAGCTTGTCCTGCCCATGCAATGCTTTTTCTTCATTTAATTCAGTGTAGTACTTATTGTTTAGATCAGGAATGGCAAACTTTTTCTGTAAAGGGCCAGATAGTAAATAGTTTAGGCTTTATAACCCACATTGATCTCTGCCATATATTCTTTGTTTTATTTTGCTCTACAACTCTTTTAAAATGTGAAATCTATTATTAGCTAGAGGCCCATGGGCTGTAGTTTGCCAGCTCCTGGGTTAGGTCACTGTTCGACTCTGACTTTTTTGTTTCTTGTACTCTGAGCAAAATTGTCAGCTCCATCAAGGACAGAAATGTTATTTTTCTCACTGTGGCTTTCTTAAAGGGGAACTAAAGACCTTTATTCCATCACCTACTGATACTAATAGCAAGCACAAGTATAACTCTTTATGGAGTATGGGTTTTAACCCTTTGTTTTCTATGTTACAAATGTTTTCTCTAAATCTATTGTTAGCCTTTTAACTTTATTTTAGTATCTTTTATTGTGTAGATATTTTAAATGCTTATTTAATCAGATTTTTTAGTTACTTTCCATTATGGCCTCTGGGTTTTATCCCATATGTTGGAAACCTTTCCTCATCTAAGATTACAAAAATATTCTCTGATATTTTCTTGTAGCAGGCTAAGTGTATATTTAGATTAATACATCTGTAATTTGTACTTAGAGTGTGAGCTATGGATCTAATTTTTTTCCAAGTGGTTAGACATTTCCCCAGCAAATCTATTGAGTAAGTCATCTTTCTCCCACTTATTTGAAATGTTTTCTTTATTATATACTAAGTTCTCATACACATGAGTATGCTTCTGAACTTACTACATTCTGTTCTGTTGATTCAGTTCAGTTCAGTCGCTCAAGTCGTGTCTGACTCTTTGCAGCATCATGGACTGCAGCACGCTTCGCTGTCCATCACCAATTCCCAGAGCTTACTCAAACTCATGTCCATCGAATAGGTGATGCCACCCAACAATCTCATCCTCTGTCGTCCCCTTCTCCTTCTGCCTTTAATCTTTCCCAGCATCAGGGTCTTTTCCAGTGAGTCAGTTCTTCGTATCAGGTGGCCAAAGTATTGGAGTTTCAGCTTCAGGATCAGTCCTTCCAATGAATATTCAGGACTGATTTCCTTGAGGATCAGCACTATTTAATTCCTTGTGCTTTGTAGAAAGTTTTGATATCTGTTCGAGCAAGATCTCCCTTTTTTTTCAATCAACATTTTCTTGACTGTTTTCATGAATTTTATTTCGAAATAAGCTTTACTTATGGAGACTTGAATTCCAGACTCAGGTGGCATCAAATGTTGCTTCTGGATAAAGTGGTCCTCATCTCATGGGCCAGTTTGTGTCTTCCTGGCCAGAGTCGTTGAATATATATAAGCTGGTGAGCCTAGAGGTTGGACTCCTCTTTTCAATTCATATATTTGGTAAATGTGATTTTTTTTTCTTTTTGTAAGCCACAAGATATCTCTTTTTAGTCTATGAAGACCTAAGAGAAATTAAACAAAGCTTTTATATTAGCTATTGCTGTATAGAGTTGGACCACAAAGAAGGCTAAGCGCCAAAGAATTAATGCTTTCGAATTGCGGTGCTAAAGAAGATTGCTGAGAGTTCCTTGGACTGCGGGGAGATCAAACCAGTCAATCCTAAAGGAAATCAACCCTGAATATTCATTGGAAGGAATTTTCATTGGATGCTGAAGCTCTAATACTTTGGCCATCTAATGGGAAGAGCCCATTATTGAAAAAGAGCCTGATGCTGGGAAAGATTGAAGGCAAAAGAAGAAGGGGGTGGCAGAGGGTGAGATAAGATTAGATAACATCCTCGACTCAACAGACATGAATCTGAGCAAACTCTTGAGACATAGTGAAGGATAGGGAAGAATGGCATGCTGCAGTCTGTGGGATTTCAGAGTTGGAATGACTTAGTGACTGAACAACAAACAACAATTGTTGTGTAAGAAATTACTCCAAAATTTAATAGCTTAAAACAATAAAAATTTGTTATCTCATACAGCTTCTGAGGGCCAGGAATCTGGAGTGACTTGGCTGGGTTGTTCTGGCTTAGAGTTTCTCATGAGGTTGCAGTCAGAATGTTGTCCAGGCCGGTAGTCATCTGAAAACTTGTCTGTGCTAGAGGATCCACTTCTAAGCTCAGTCACATGACTGTTGACAGGAGGTGTCATCCTCCTACCTCATCATGAGAGCCTCTTCGTGGGGCTGTTCCTGATGTGCCAGTTGCCTCCTCCTGGAAAGAGTGATCTGAGAAACAGACCAAGATGGGAACTGCAGGATCTCTTAAAGCCGGATATAAAAAGTGGTGTCTCATCACTTCTGATGTATTCTTTGTTTACACAGAACAACCATGTAAATAAAAATTCAGGGAAGTGGAATTACTGGTCAGAAGTTAGGTGTAGCTGTAATTTTTTGAAAGTTAATTGCCAGATTGCCCTCCATAGGAAGTACCTGTGGAGGTGCAGCAGTTTATACTCAGCAGCAGTATGTGAGAGAGCCTGTTTGTGCAGCCTCTACCACACAGTGACTGTCAGACCTCTAAGTCAAATAGTATACCTCTGTGCGGCTGTAATTTGTATTTCTTTTATGAGTTGGATTGAACATGTATCTAAGAGCCATTTGTGTTTCCATTCCCATGAACACTTTTTTCATATCCTTTGCCCATTTTTTTCTTACTGTTTCATAGGAACTCATTATGGGGAATTCAGGAAAATGTTTTAATATATTTTAAATATGTTTTAATATGTAGGAGTTCTGTAATTTTATTATTTTGAAATAATATCAAGCTTATACAAAAGTAGTAAGTGTATTGTATGAACTTTTTTTCTTACATCAGGTAAGAAGTGATACTGTACTATCTTTGAGTACTTTAGTGTGTATCCCCTTCAAATACAAATATTCCACAAGGCATTCTATATCATCACAATACAACCATCAAAATCAGGAAAGTCACACTGGTGACTTCCTGATCCTGTCCAACAGTCTCTACCCCTTTGACTCTGGAGAAAAACATAAACTCTGGAGCTAGCATGCGTGCGTGCTCAGTCGCTTCAGTCATGTCCAACTCTTTGTGATCCTATGGACTGTAGCCCGCCAGGCTCCTCTGTCATGGGATTCTCCTGGCAAGAATACTGCTGGAGCTAGACTGTCTGGCTTCAAATCATAGCTCTGCCTCTTACTAGTTACTCAATTCCCGTGTGCTTCAGTTTCTCATCTCTTACAAAAAGTACAATAATCATGCTTACTTCATAGGTCCTTGTGAGAATTAGATTAATGATTAGATTAGTGGTTTGCATACTGTGAAAGCTATGTCAATATAGCTATAATATTAGGGGAAAGGTAGTTGGTAATAGAGTAAATTTTAAAGTATTTTTTAGTAACCATGGGTGAGATATCAGAGGTCATAGCCTACAGTATAAAGTACAGGTTGTTCAAATAACCCAGAAAGTCTTTTTGTTTTCTTTTTCAGATTTCAGAATGACTTCCCTCTTGACTTACACTTTTAAAAATCTTCCCAATACATCAAAATGGGCCCTCAGATTTTGTAAGTTTCATTTGTTCTTTCTTTTTAAGATTAGATTTGAATGTGTAAGCATCTTGTGCAAACATGGAATTGTATTGCTTTTTGTAAACACTTGATTTTGTCTTCCAGGTGTGAGACCTCTGAGCAGTTCCTCCCAGGTACAAGCTGCCGCAGGTACAGTAATTTGTAAAAAATAAAAATATTTCTGATTTAAAAGTTAGATTATAGGATCTAGACTTGTGAATTTTGAATAAAAACTAAAACTAATTTGCTAACTCTCCCCTTTTTATGATCAATAAGAACATCACTGTTGCCTTCAAATTAAAATAATACAGGACCAATCAGTAATGATAGTACATGGTGTAAGGTGGGCTTGAGGATGTTGGCTGGAGGCTTCTTTCTGGGATCTGGAGCCTATGGAGTCACTGAGGTTCTGTGAACTTCCTGGTTAGTTTGCTTAGCTACTGGCTGTCAGTCCTAAAGATGCATGTGTGCTGAGTCACTCACGTTCAACTCTTTGTGACCTCACAAGTTGTAGTTCACCAGGCTCCTCTGTTCATGGGATTGTCCCAGGCAAGAATACTGGAGTGGGTTGCCATTTCCTCCTCCAGGGGCTCTTCCTGACCCAGGGATCTAACCTGTGTCTCCTGCATTGGCAGGTTGATTCTTTCCTGCTAAGCCATCAGGGAAGCCCCAGTCCTAAAGATGATTAGTCTCGGGATAGTGTGGAGACTGTTGTGGAGCCAAAAGTTAACTTTTTACACTTTGAGTGACAGGCTTCTGTTACTGAGTATCTTCTTAGTCCATGTGCAAGAGGATGCATACCTGAAATAGCTGTGACTGTGGGACTAGTTAATAAAAGAAGGTTGTATAGTCAATATGAAATGAAAAAAGAAGGAAATTTGTTGATACTATATGGTCTTTTAGATCCTTGGTAAACCCAACAGATTAGATTTCTTCACTGTTGAATACATACTTTTGCAGAACCTGCTGTAGTTTTGTATATTCACTTGCCTGGGTCCTATATTGATCTATGACTTCTGATTTTGGTCCTATTATGGTATTTCTACTTGGATAATAACTTAATAGAAAAAATACCAAGATTCAGAAGAACTCTGCTTTGATTCAGTTCTACTTCTTTCTGGGCAGTTTGACCTTGAACTGATCATGTCATTTCCCTGCTTTATAGTTTTTTTATCTAACAAAGAATAATAATTTTAGCCATGTTAACCTCAAGTAGTTGTTAAGATATCTCAAAACACTTTGAAATCTGTAAATTCAGTGGAAGTACAAGATGATATTTTTATATTGTTTTACATATAGTATATTCCCAGGGGTCTGTTACTTAATCCCACCTAGAAAAGTTTCATGTTGTCATATAAAAGATATATTTTCTTTGGCTTTTAAACTCTAACTAGAATATAGATATGTATTAACCTCACAAAGAATAATAATAATTCCTTTCCATCTCATTTCACCTTTCACCTAGTTCTAATGTTCACTCAGAAATTCCTATTGCAGTCACACAGATAGATCTGTTTCTTGCCAGCTGGGAGAAAGTCATGTTGAATACTATGTTAAATGCCATTTTTCTGGCATTTAGAATATTCTTCTTTATATTGCTCTTAAACAGTTTTTGTGTTTTTCTCTCCCCAACTGTATTGTAAACCTTTGTGAAACTTAAGTCTTGTCATGTTATTGGTATTTAACACTGTCCTACAAGTGGTTTGTTTTAACATTGATGTTGATAGTGGTGCAAGAGGGCACATGGTAAGACAAAGGAATGTGATCAGCTGATTTGATGGGAGGAAAAGGGAATGTACTCATGCTGAACAGGCTTTAGTTTGCAGTAGGGCAGCAGAGGGCATAAAGAGGGAACTTGGGTTTTACTTTCCCTATTTTGGTATTATTTATTTTTTTCTTTTTTAACCACCACTCATGTTTTATTTTTTTAATTAAAACATTAGAGAAAGGTTGCTCTTTAGATGTTGCAAAACAACTACACAAATTGAGTCAGACAGAATCAGGAAGCGTGCTCGGTTTTTGTCAAATTGCAGTAGTCACCAACCAGATGCCTTTATTTCTACATAGAAAAGCAAGAGTGTTAAGCTATGTGAAGAATAAAACACTATCAGTTATTCTAACTTCTAGTATTAAGGACAGACTTAATTGGTTGCTTTCAGTGAAATGGATTGTCAAGCACTTGATAAAAAATATTAATGGCATAAGCGATATTATCATTAGGTATAATCTCTATAAAGTGAAAGTGAAGTTGCTCAGTTGTGTCCGACTCTTTGCGACCCCATGGACACCAGGCTCCTCCATCCGTGAGATTTTCTAGGCAAGAGTACTGGAGTGGGTTGCCATTTCCTTCTCCAGGGATTCTTCCCGACCCAGGGATCGAACCCAGGTCTCCCGCATTGTAGACAGACACTTTACCGTCTGAGCCACGAGAGAAGTCCGATATTTGCCTTAAATTTTATTTGGAAACTTGTAAGTGCTTGCTAATTTCTTAATCCCTTTTTTTTTTTTGTTTTTTTTGTAGTGGTTTGGTAGATGACTAATGCAATTTGGCATAGAGTGATAAAATTCCTCTTAGAATGTCTGTCTTTTAAAATGTAAAAACTTACCTGACTTCTTGTATTTTAATTAATTTTTCTCTGAATTTTTATCTTAAAGCTTCCCAGACTAAATCAAAAAAAACCCTAGCCAAACCCAACATAAGGAATATTGTGGTGGTGGATGGTGTTCGCATACCATTTTTGCTATCAGGCACTTCGTGAGTATGAAATGATTCTGTTACTTGTTATTACTTTTTTTCTTTTTTCTCTCCAGCTGTATTGAGGTATGATAAATAAATAAAAACTGCATATATTTAGGTTATACAATGTGATTTTTTTAAGGTATACAATGTGATGATTCAATGTATATTGTTGTTCAGTTACTAAGCTGTGTCCAACTCTTTGCAACACCATGGACTGCAGCACGCTGGGCTTCCCTGTCCTTTACTATCTCCTGGAGTTTGCTCATGTTCACGTCCTTTGAGTCAGTGATACCATCCAACCATCTTATTCTCTGTTGCCCCCTTCTTCTTCCCTGAGTCTTTCTCAGCATCAGGATCTTTTCCAGTGAGTTGACTCTTCGCATCAGGTGGCCAAAGTTTTGGAGCATCAGCTTCAACTCAGTTATTCCAATGAATCGTCAAGGTTGATTTCTTTTAGGATTGACTGGTTTGATCTCCTTGCTGTCCAAGGAACTGTCAAGGAACTGTCAAGGAACTTCAGCACCACAGTTTGAATACATCAATTCTTTGGTGCTCAGCCTTCTTTATGATTCAACTCTCACACCTGCACATGACTACTTGAAAAACCATATCTTTGACTATATGGACATTTGTGGGCATAGGTCCATATAGTGTGTGATGTCTCTGCTTTTTAATACACTGTCAAGGTTTGTCATAGCTTTTCTTCCCAAGACCAAGCTCCTTTTAATTTCATGGCTGCAGTCACCATCCGAGTGGTTTGGAGCTCAGGAAAGTAAAGTCTGTCACTGTTTTCATTTTTTCCCCGTCTGTTTATATGGAGTGATGGGACTGGATGCCACAATCTTAACCTTTTGAATGCTGAAGTTTAAGCTAGCTTTTTCACTCTTGCACCTTCATCAAGAGGCTGTTTAGTTCCTGTGTGCTTTCTGCCATTAGGGTGGTGTCCTCTGCATATCTGAAGTTGTTAATATTTCTCGGGGTAATCTTGATGCCACCCTGTGATTCATCCAGCCCAGCACTTCACATGATATAACTTATATACTCTGCATATAAGTTAAATAAGGAGAGTGACAATATACAGCCTTGATGTACTCCTTTCTCAATTTTGAACCAACCTGTTGTTCCACATCTGGTTCTGTTGCTTCCTGACCTACATTTAATGTGTATATACATTGTGAAATGATTACCACAATCAAGTTAATTAACACATCCATCACCCCATATAGTTTATTTATTCCTTCTTTTAAGGTGTTTTCAAAAGGAACCTTTGTGAGTTAACCCAATAGGCAATACTATTGCTCAAAGTGTTAGTCACTTAGTCTTGTCCAACTCTTTGTGACCATGTGGACTGTAGCCCGCCAGGCTCCTCTGTCCATGGAATTCTCCAGGCAAGAATACTGGAGTGGGTTGCCATTCCCTTCTCCTGGGATTTTCCCAACCCAGGCATTGAACCCAGGTCTCCTGGACTGCAGGAAGATACTTTACCATCTGAACCACCAAGGAAGCCCCTAATAATATTGCTAGTCAACTAATATATAAACAATATCTTCATGAAATTAATATAGGATAAGTCAAGTCAGTAGTGAAATAGAGTGGCAGAATCTGTTTTTCATCTTTTCTCATGAGCTAGTCTAGTGTAGTGTTAGACTGAACTAGCTGTATTTTGAAAACCGAGTGTGGGACTAGGTAGCTTGCTTCCGACAGATGCCCTTTCCTCATCTGGAGAGAAGTACATTGTTTCTGTGCCTCTTCAGAAGTTTAAATACTGAGGCCGTGGGCCTGTGGGCATCATGAAGCGACTTGAATCTGCTGCTTTGGCTTTCTGGAAGTTATCAGAATTGGAATTGTTGGACTGGTCCAAATGCTGGTACAGCACAACCCCAGACGTATGGAATAACAGTGGTCCTAGACCAACCCTCAAGTCCCCCAGAACCTAACTGCTGTTCCCCTAGACTTCCTTTCTCGTTTTCTGTTTGCCGCTGAGGCCCAGTCTTTCTAAAAGTTGATGATGGACTTTGGGAACTAAGTGAAAATTAAATGAAACATTAGTCGTATTCTGTTAAGATTGTTTTGATGTTCATGTTTTGAACTAGCAGTCACTAACTTAAAAACAAGCTAAGAAAAGTTGAGTATCTGCTAAAAATAATGAGACCCTTCTATACTAATATGAAAAAATCTTGAAGATATGTTAGGTGTAAAAAGCAAAGTTTAGAGCATTGTATATAATGCCACCATTTATGGAAGATACGGACTTGTGTGTGCATGTGTGTATGTATATGTCTGTGCACGCATGCATGCATGTACATGCAGAAACAAGAAACGTTCATTTTTAAAGAGTGGTTTAGGACCTAGAGAATATCTTCTTAGGTAAGTAAATGGTGAAGATTCTTCACTCTCTTTTCTCAATATAATAACTTTCTTGTATGGACACAGCAGTAGTAAGAGTAAGAAGCTTTAGCAGCAGAGTGGATCCTTGTTGTACTTAGCAGCAGCAGGGTAGGAAAAGAAACTTCCATCAAGAGAAGAAAATTATTGACTAGAAAGGCCATTTTTTGGTAAAGGCTGTTTGTATACTGTATAGAAGTTTGATTCCAACTGTTTTACCAGCTGTTAAAAAAATACGAACATGCTCAAATATATAATTTACACATTTCCTTTGATAGTTGGTATCAAACTATCAAAGGTGAAATTTGAGATATTCAGCACATTGGTATAGGCTGTATTCCTTTGGTTATTTTTTATTATTATGTTTTAGTTTAATTTAGAATGCTAATTGAGGAAGAAAATAAAGTTCATGAGTAATTTAGTAGCACAGAGAAGAAGGTTGAGTAATGGTAGGCAAATATAGTTAATAGAGAAGAAGGAATAAAAAATTTAAGGTACTATCCATGTGCAAAACAAAAATGACTAAAAATAATACAGAGAGAATAATTTATAAAGAAGACAAATAGTTAAATCATATTATTAATCTTATGATTGAGGTAACAAATGAGTCTTCTAAAATAGAAAGTAATTTTCTAGATGGAAAAAGATCTTTTTCTGTTTAATTTGAAGAAGCTTTGCTTTCAACTTGTGTCACTTGAAAGACCTATAGGTATTTTGGAAGTATTTTGGAAGCACTCTTAGGAATATACTCCAGCAGTGGCATGTGGGAATCTTTCAGCATCCTGGCTGAGAGGGAGTTATAGGAGCATGAGAAGAAAAATTGTGAAATGATAGATAATTGTTGTTTAAGCATTTTAAAATTGATACACTTTTGCCCAAGTTACTCTGCTCTATAGGGTACTGGTTTTCCCTATAAAAAGATTTTTAAAATCACTGATGGTTCTTCTAGTGATTCACAGTAAAAATAAAAACATTTCTGAATTTTCAGGTTTTAATTTTCAGGAATTTAAAGAATAAATATTCTTACTTAATCCAGATGCATCTGGAACATTTCATAGTTCCAGAAAATAAAGAAATGCTTAAGGGGGCATGTCAAAAAAACATAGGGCCAACCTAAAATAACTTCCAATGACAAAAATTAGGACAATTCGATTAATAAAATAAATTATAATAGTATAATATTATACTATAACTCAAAACATGAGATATCTATGAATCCAATCTGATATAAATAAATGATTGAATAAAGAAAAGAGAAAAGTCTTTCTTGAAGAGTTTCAGTCAATAAATACAGAAGGAATGAGGAAAATAGATAAATCATCACAGGAATAGCTGCTACAACCAGGATCTAGGAATGAATGCTAAAATTAGTGGGTGAGAAAGGTTAAGAAGGAACAAGATATTGGCATAGTCTCAATTCTCTCCTTCAAAATATTTATTAACTACTGTGAGGATTTTAACATGTGTCCACAAATTCTTTGTTACTTTTTCCACTAGAAAGTGGAACTTAATTCTTCCCATGAGTAAGGGCCAGAAGTGACTCTCTTCTAATAAATTGAGTTCAGAAAGGGAAAAATAATGAAGCAAACTGGCAGACACTGCTTCAACTAAGTGATTGAGTTAATATCACTAGAAAGAAGTTGTGTTGCTATCACGTTCACTCTGATAAGAAGCAGAGCGTATTTTACCAATGCGATACTGTTTCCTGATGTCCATAACTCCAGTCTTCCAAGTGTCAAGGTCAAGGACGATAAGGAAAGACTAAGAAACTGTCACACATTGGAGGAGGTTAAGGAAGCATGACAAGTAAATGCATGGATTGGAACCTGGAACAGACCAGTCATAGGGAATTAGTGGAAAAATTGATGAGGTCAGATCAAGCTTAGAGAGTAGTAGTGTGCTGGTGTTATTGTGCTGGTGTTAATTTCTTAGTTTTGACAAGATTAGCATTAGAGGACGCAGGGTAAAGGGTATGGAGGAACTCTGTTCTATCTTTCCAATTCTTTGTAAAACCTCAGATAACTTTAAATCAAAGTTTTATTTAAAAGTCCTAATATATCCCTCATGTCCCTTTAGACATCACAAAATAACTAATGAATTTTTAAAAAATAAAATAAAAGGGAACTTAAAACAGTGGGGTTTAGTTTTAAAGAATATTTGCCATTATGTCATGCTGAACAGTAAGACAGTGGGCAGGATTTTTGTTCAGTTTTTAGCTTAAAAGGAGTCAAGACTTGTCAGAGTTTTAAGGATGACAAAGAGCAAAGTCACACTGTTTCTTTGTTTGGAATGATGTTAAATGCTTTTATATTAATAGCAGCTTATGGTTAGCTTATTTCTTTAGATATTTCAAATAGAATGAAAAACATTTTTATTAAAGCTTTTGGTAGCACAAGCTGGAATCAAGATTGCTGGGAGAAATATCAATAACCTCAGATATGCAGATGACACCACCCTTATGGCAGAAAGTGAAGAGGAACTAAAAAACCTCTTGATGAAAGTGAAAGAGGAGAGTGAAAAAGTTGGCTTAAAGCTCAACATTCAGAAAACGAAGGTCATGGCATCTGGTTCCATCACTTCATGGGAAATAGATGGGGAAACAGTGGAAACAGTGTCAGAGTTTATTTTTGGGAGCTCCAGAATCACTGCAGATGGTGACTGCAGCCATGAAATTAAAAGACGCTTACTCCTTGGAAGGAAAGTTATGACCAACCTAGATAGCATATTCAAAAGCAGAGACATTACTTTGCCGACTAAGGTCTGTCTAGTCAAGGCTATGGTT